>QRFJ01000622.1:0-243638 GCA_006176705.1 Cocos nucifera
AGTTGCTGTTGAAGGGAGTTTGATTGGGGTGTCGACCACTGGAGGGAGTTTGGAAGGGGTTCGGTTGCTGGAGGAGTTCGGCTGCTAAAGAAGTTCAGCTGAGGTTCGGCCACTTGAGGAAGAATTTTCGATCAAAGCTCTTTCGTGATTACCAGTTGCATTAGGCTAAGCATCAGACTAGACTTCGGCGGAAGCGGGATTTATCCCTAATAAATGCCATGCAATAATCATATAATATGATCTTAGATTTAGGGATTATTTGATATTTAAAATTAATTAGATTAATTTTGAGTCTTCCACTATTGATCTAGAAAAGGTTTCAATATCTAGTCCTGAAACCCTAAATTTGGTTCCTTCACTTGATACCCTTCAACATCCTTACAGGTCTCGATATCCTAGACCTGGAGCAATGCGCATATGGAGGAGGTCATACAGAGGCTTCTGAGCCAGCAACCTTAGGACCTCCTAGATGCTATCCATAATACGGTAGTGGAGCTTCTTCGGGATCCGCTACTGCGTGATTAGCTTGGTTCATTGTCTCAGCCATCACATAAGATAATTAATTATATTATTAAATTTTTTTATTTATTTTAAGTTTTTATATTTAGAAGCTTCATATATTATAATTTAGGGGCTAAAAATTCAATTTGACCATCCAATTGATGGGCCAGAGATATCTATAGCTCTGTATCATCAAATCAAATATATAGAAATAATCTGTTCGAAAAGAAAGTAGTATATTGAAAGATCCACCTTCATATTGAAAGATACATCATCGTATCGAAACTTACTAATATTAATTTATTTTTTTTATTATAGGATGCTGGAATATCCGACTCTCATCTATTAGCTACTAGAGAGGAGTAGGTGTAGGAGGCAGGCCATAATGAGGATCGGATCTGATTTTTTCTAAATATATTATATTTTTTGATACTGCTTGTAAAAAATATATAATTTATATTTTTAATAAAATATAATTAATTTTTAATTTTTAATTATCAGATTATTTTTAAATTTTAATTATAAAATATATTAAAAATTATAATTTATTATGATTAATTAAAATAAATTTTAAAAATAATATTTTTATTTTTTTAAAAAATATAAATTAACTATTAGCATCGGTATTAGTGACGGCAATCATCATTGCTAATAAATATTAACGATGGCTATATACTGTCGCTAATAATTCTTTAAATAAATTATTTTATTTTATTTAAAAATTATATAAAATTAGCGATGGTATTATTGATGGTATTTTTGATCGCTAAAAATTTTTAGTGATAGTTTTAGCCATAGAGTAGCCATCCCTAATATTTTTCAAAATATTTTATTTTATTTGATTTAAAAATTTAAAATTATTAAAGATGATATTAGCGATGGTCAAGTTTGTCGCTGTTAATTATTAGTGAAGGCATTAGCCACGTCATTGCCATCACTAATATTTTTTAAAAAATTAATTTAAGCATAAAAAATTATTAGAGATAAAATATTTTTATCGCAAAAGTCATTGTTAATTATGGTCATTAGCGACGGCATTTTTTTTCATCGCTAATAATGATAATTAGCGATAAAAATTTTTCAAATTGAATTTACGATGGTATTAGTGATGGTAAGATTATTAGCGATAGCAGATGGACTATTAGCGATAGTATTTTGCTAAAGTCAAAATTCTTTTAGTGGGGGCATAATATTATGGTTCTTTTTTTGCAGATTTTACATCATCTCAGAGGATTTATTTTCCTTGGGAACCACTATCTCCTCATTTTTTCAAGATTATTTTTGATGGCAGTCCTTTAGATAGACATGACTAGGGGTAGAGCTAGTTTTATATTAGAAGTGCAAATGGTGTTTTAGTTGTAGCAAGCAGAGTTACATTGATTAATATAACAATTCCTATTGTGGAATTTCATGCTGTATAGGAAGGCGTGATATGCAACAAGAATTTTTTCAAAAAAATCTCATATTATCCTTGAAAGAAGACACTTTGATGGTTCTTGGTTGGCTATTTGGATCAACATCTTCTAAAATGACACATATTTCTACATAAGCTAATGGTACTATAGATTGGACGGAATCTAGATTAGGTTAATCAATCTATCTTAAAAAAAAGAAAGAGATGGAAAGTTGACTACCTACCGTAGGAGTCTAAGTTACAATAAAAAAGTTTATGATTTTATGTAATCAAATTAGAAGCAATGAAAAAAGCTAGTCATTCGTTGGATGACATGGGTTGTTTTGTTCTATCTACCAAAGATCAGCTGCTATATATTTTTCTTTTAAGAAAAATGAGAAGGTTTTGGAATTAAAATGGAAAAAGAAGACCAATACATTAAAACCTTGGGTTGAAATCCCTCTCTCTCTCACCACGCATCACAGACGCCTGCACACGCTCCTGCAAGAGGCAAAGCCAGGAGCCCACACATTAACAAACTTTTGAGGTATAACTAATAGTCAAATTTGGGTTTTAATATGCCTGACCCTCTCTGCTGAGTATTATACAATAACATGTCATTAGTGACGTTACCATGTTCGCTTCGACCTCAAAACCAAAGACCTCCAGAAAAGCTGTTCAAAGTTCAAACCCTTCAGCTGGATATCGACGGGCCACGTCGTTGCCGATCCCCAAAGCCATATAAAATGGCCATCCTTTTTTTGGACTCCAAAGGATGGTCAGAGCGCGACTCTCGCGCCGCCCAGGCGCAGACTCGGGTAAAGTTACGTGTGTTTTTTTATCTAAAGGACCCATATATGGGGGTAAAATATATTTTATATTCGATTTTCGGTTAAAAAAATACGTGAAAAAGATGCTAAAATAAATAATACATCCTACATCTATTTTTTTAGACAAAAAAAATGTAACAAATACCACTGGAACTCATACCGGATCACCGAATGGATGTAATCTAAGAATACCATTTCTTAATAAATATCCTTATATTATATTAATATTATGTTAATTATATTAATATGTTATAAATATATTAATATATATTGATAATAATATTCATAAATCATAGATATTAAGTATAGTAATATATTTATCAAGAAATAATTAACAAATATTTATTAATTATCAGTAATCTAATATAAGATTTACTAATTATTAATACATTTACTTATTTACCAAAGCTACCAAAATTTATTTATAATAAAAATATATTTTTAATATATATAATTAACTTAAAGATATTTCTAACTCATATAAATATATTTTAATATTCAAAATAGCTAATATTAAATAATATTTATATAAATGGATCATAAACAACCAACAAATGGATTGGATTAAGAATGTTATTATCTAAATTATTTATCAACAATATTATTAAAAATTTAATATTATTTTTATATAAGGTTATTCCGAACTAATTTTTTCAGATGTTATTTTTGCATAATTTTTCAATCAACTAAATTTGATAAATTTTTTAAAATTTTTTTTTAAAAATTACCTATCGCAACGTGGGTGCTCGTGCGGGTCCGACGATTCGGCCTCTTGAGCTTATTTATCGGCGACGGTCGGTAGGAAGAGGGGCTTCTATTCAAGCTTGTGACGCGACGGGGAAGCGGGGGATGAGCCGAGCGGCAGCGGAGAGAATGGCCAGGGATATCGGAAGGGCGAGCGTGGAGTCGCCTGCGGCATCTTCGTCGGCGGCCACAGCGACGTCGAGGTGGGCGTGGCCGTCGGTGCTCCGATGGATCCCCACGTCGACCGACCACATCATCGCCGCCGAGAAGCGCCTCCTTTCCCTCGTCAAGTAAGTCCTCAAGCACCAACCCAATCTCCCTTTTTCTTTTCTTTTTCTGACTGAAACCAACTCCCTTATTCTATCGATTTTTTCGCGAAAGAAAGCAATAATTTGTTCCGGAGTGCAAGTATATTGCTTCCGTGGAGTTCTGTTGATTCAAAACCATGCCTTTTTGTTCCGGGTCGAGTTTTAATTCTGAATTTATAATCTTCGATAGCAAATTATTGGTTCATGTTAGAATTTCACAATCTCAAATTTAAATTTTTTGCATAACGATCACACTGAGAAGTCTTAATGGTCATGCAAGCTGGGGTTTTTAAATTGGAAATATGTTTTGGATTAGTTGGAAGACATAAGGATTATGAGTTGTGGCTTAAAATTCTAGATTCCCAATGGAGGACCTGCCGTATGGTTATCAAGATATTTTGTTGTTCTGTGGCTTCATGCTCGAAAGTAATTTTTTTAAGTATGTGTCTGGATTGATACATTGACTATGACCTTTGTTCTGGTCCCGTCTCCATTTGGTTCAAGTTCCAAGGGGTGTCTCAGTTTTCTTTATACTCCAAAAGTGTAGGATTTGATGTAGTGCTCGAGGCCACAAGAGGAGCCAAGGTGTTGACTCCAGGAGACTAGGATGGGTGTGAGTCCTAGGGCTAGGACAGGAGTTGTCCTAAATGAAGGCAGCGTGTAGCCCTACACGGACTCGAGGTTTAGATGTGAGGACCTTGAGGGGCTTGGTAGGTGCTCCGAAGATCTGGGACACAAGATGAAGCAAGAGAGTAAAGTCAGAAGAAGAATCAGCTAAAACAAAGAGCTAATATACAGACGGACTGGTTCGGATACGCAGTCGAGCTGGCTTGGACTGAGATCGAGCCGGCTTGGAGTGCAGTCAAATCGGCTGTCTCATATAGACAGAAGATGGGGTTCGGACGAGATGCAGCCGAGCTAGCTCGGCTCCTGACAGAGCCGGCTCGATGGTAGTGAACAGAACTAGATAAGGTTTTTTGTTTGGATTTAGGATAGGCTTTTATCTTAGGGTCTTAATTTCTGGACCAATAAGATCTTAAGAGGACTAACTCATGTATGGATCATGTTCAGATCCAGGGGATGAGAGCATATGAGACATATGTATATGGGCTCGATTAGTGCTTTTATGTATTAGATTAGCTTAGGAGAGTTTTTCAATTGAAATTTGGGTTTATTAGGGTTCATGTGGTATAGCAGAAATCTTAGGGTATATAAATTCAGATATTGTATCTTTACAATAGAGTGGAATATAATCGAGCTTTTCTTCCAAAAGCTTTACTCTTCTCTCTTTGGTTCCAATTTTAAGCCCTAGGTGCCGATCATTTATTTTGTTCTTTTTCTCTCCAATAATTAGTATCAGAGAGGTATCAGGATCCAACAAGTGGTATTGGAGTCTGGTTGAGCATGGAGGAGAAAGAAGATCAGATTTCAGCAGAGATCAACAGTGGAATTCAGATCTAAAGGCTTGCTTCAGGCTTCGTGAGGAAGAAAGAGATCACAGGGCTGCTGTCTACCATTCCTAGTTAAGGTATTTTTTCAGATCCTCTTGTTTGCTGTTTTTGATTGGTACGATTATGGAGAACAGCGGATTGAAGGTAGGATTTGAGAAGTTTGACGGAAAGAAAAGTTTCACGATATGGAAGATTAGGATGGAGGATATGCTGGTTCAGATGAGACTGGATTCGGCCTTGAAAGATAGGTTGGAGGAGATGACAGACAAGGAGTGGGTGTCCTTGGAGAAAAGGACATGTGTCACAATTAGGGCTTGTTTGGCAGATGAGGTGCTGTATGACGTGTTGGAGGAGAAGACACTCAAGGATTTGTGGTCAAGGTTACATCAGTTATACATGAAGAAGAACATGTGCAACAAGTTTGTGCTGAAAAAGCAACTGTACAGATGCAAGAGGGCGAGGATGTTGCGGGGCATATTTAGTGATTCGATCGGATGAGCATGGATTTGCTCAATATTGGGATGGATTTCGAAGAGCAGGACAAAAGTTTATTGCTGCTATGTTCGCTATCCGGGAGCTTTGATCCGTTGTTAATGACGTTGCTGTATGGTAAGAAGATGCTGGTGTACGAGGAGATCGAATTAGTGCTAAGATCCAACGAGCAGCGGGAATGGATGGTGAAGAGGGAGGTCTTTCAGGAGGGTCTTATGGTTTCAGAGAGGCCCAGGCAAGGAAAGAAGAAGGGTCAGCGAAGGGGCAGCAAGGGGTCCAAGAGATACTTCAAATGTGGTGAAGCAGGGCACTTTAAGCAAGAATATCCACTTTGGAAGAAGTTCAAGAGAGGGAAAACTCGGATTCCATTGTTCAGTCGCTGCAAGTGAAGAGTCGGATGAGTTCTTGGTGGTTTCGGAGGAGCCCACGGGGTGCGGTGTATCTGAGACAATTTCGGACAGGTTTGCGGAGTGCGGAAGGTCTGAAGGGGTAGCGACGGTGTCCGAGACAGTGGCAGGTGCAGGGATAGGCTCAGCAGTGTAGCGTTGAGTGGTTATCCTCGGGAGACTTGATTACAGAGCTTCTGCGGCGTCAGGAGGACTTTGGTTTCAGGTAGAGCCCCGGGCATAGGTGGCTTCACAGATGGAGAGAGATGTGACACGAGTTCAGAGCGGAGGAGTATAGGAGGATCAATATCCTAGCACCAACGCCGGAGATGCATAGTTTCAGGTGGATCAGCACGTACGGGAGGACAGATGAAGTTTTGAGGAGACCGTGTTAGGGTATGCAGCAGGCGCCGGCATAGGATTGCTGCAAATTTTCTAGAAAAGTTCAGGACAGTTGATGCCGCTGTCAAGTAGAAGGGTGCTTACAACTCCAAGGATGGTGCATAGAAGCAAGCCAAGGTCTTCAATGGTGGAGGCGGTCATCCCAAAGGCTTCAAAAGGAGCTCAGCAGCTGAAGAAAAATGGCGGTAGCAAGGTGTGCACAAGTAGCTGTCAGGGCGTACATCAACAGCGGGTTCGTGCAGGGGAACATTGCCAGATGTGCCAAGGCTTGGACGTACCAAGGTGGAGATTGTAGGATTTGATGTCGTGCTCCCAAGTCTTAGGAGGCCATAGGAGGAGTCAGGGTGTTGACTTTAAATGACTAGGATGGGTGTGTCCTAGGATTAGGACAGTTATTCTAGGTGAAGGCGACATGTAGTTTTGCACGGACTCGAGGTTTAGATATGAGGATTTTGAGGGGCTTGATAGGTGCTTTGGAGATCTGGGACACAAGGTTGAGTAAGGGATCAAAGTCAGGAGAAGAATCAGTCAAGATAAGGGGCTGACACACATGCGGGCTGGCTCAGATACGCAGTCGAGCCGGCTCGGGGCGTAGTCGAGCTAACCGTCTCAGGTAGGCAGACAAAAGATAGGATTCGGGCGGGATGCGGTCGAGCTAGCTCGGCTCCTGACAGAGCCGGCTTGACGGTGGCGAACAGAGTTGGATGGGATTTTTTATTTGGGTCTAGTATAGGCTTTTATTCTAAGATCTTAAGGCTTGGACCAATAAGGTCTTAATGGGGCTAACTCATGTATGGGTTGGGTTCAGATCCAGGGGATGAGAGCATGTGAGACATATGTATATGGGCTCGGTGAGTGCTTTCATGTATTGGGTTAGTTTAGGAGAGTTTTCCAGCTGGAGTTTGGATTTATTTGGATTTATGTAGTATAGCAGAAATTATAGGGCATATAAATCTAGGTATTGTATCTTTACAATAGAGTGGAATATAATTGAGCTTTTCTCCCAAAAACTCTCTACTCTTCTCTCTTTGGTTCCAACTTTAAATCCTAGGTGCTGGTCATCTACTTTGTTCTTCTTCTCTCCAACAATTAATATCAGAGAGGTACCAGAATCCAACAAGAAGCTCCAGTAATGGCACAGTATCCTTAATTGGTGTTTATAGTACTTGATATCTCTATCAAAAGCAATAAAAAATAGAAAAAGAAAAAATGGAGAGGAAGAGGGAGAAGAGGACAATAATTTGATTTGGGTAAACGACCCTTAGGTTTGTACATATTTATATGCCACATCATTATTAGTCTTTCAAAAGTAAGGAAATGCAGCATAGCCATGACTCCTTAATTTATCCAAGAAATAGCAAATCAAAAAGCTAAAAGAAATCGGCTATCATAATCCAATCCTAACAAAATAAGAGCTCCTAAAATTCCTTCCTTCAAAATGACTTTCTCTTTGAAGCAGGATTTTTTCTTTTTTTCTTTTTTTTTTGCAGTCTGTGGTGATTATTTTTGTCAACTTTGGTTGGCATCTTTTGTGAAGGGCTAGCTTTCGTCATGTAGACAGTAATATCTTCTATGTGCAACAATCTCTAGGCTGACTTTCCATCCGAATGTGAAAAGATGCCTTTAATTGTTCATTTCCAAAGCTCTTTTTGTGTAGGCTACATAATAGGCATGTTAAGGGCTAGGTGTCAGGCAATTCTTCTTGGAACACTTCATATTACTTATCCTGTGCTATGCTCCCTTCTCTGAGCACAAACTATATTCATCAAATGTTTTCCCTATAAGCTAGCAATAAAGATGATTGCCCACATTGTTTGATATTTTTACATCTCCACCTCATGGCAGATGTATGGTTGAAGTTTCTCATTAGAAGTTCTTGAGGGTTGTTCCTTTATACTATCACAAACTCAATTGAAGAGCCACTTACACAAGTCTGATACTCCAAATAGTTTTAATCTAGAAAATTTTTGTAAGTTCACCATCAAAATTCTCATATTTTAAGCAGCATAAAGGAGCAAGTATTCCGTCGACAAATTCTTTCTATCTAGCAACCCATGATATAACTCAAATTGGATTGTATCATTGGCGGTGTTAGTGTAGGCAGTCTTGATCTTTGAACCATCATTAATATGATGGAAATCAATAGAACCTTTTGCTTGTTCTCCATCATAATGAATCACCACTGTTGGTGCAGAATCTGGTTGACGTCGGATCGAGCTGGAGTCGAGGAAGACGAGGTCGCCGTCGGTGACCTGCAAAACAAAGTCCCATCCGGAGTCGGTGGTGGTGGCTCCGGTAGGATCCTCCGACGATCAAGTCAGCTTTTCTGGCCAATAGAAATGGAGTGCTCAGGAAAGAGTTCGGCAGAGTTTCAGAAAGGAGAAGAGAGCTTAGAGAAAACGTATCTGGAAGGTTCCTTTTTATAGACGGAGCTTGATTGATAGTGACGGTCATACCGTCCGGTAGTGGGCCGCTCGGTGCCACGTGGGGTTCGGTACAGAGAGGAAGGTGTTGTCAGACTGATAGTGACAGCCATACCATCCGGTAGTAGGTCGCTCGGGGCCGTGTGGGGTTTGCTATGGAGAGGGACGTCGTCAGACTGATAGCGCCCGTTCATCGAGATTTAATGACCGTAGTTCGAAGAAAGCAGGCATTGGTTGGTGAAGAACTTCGACATATATCAATTCTAGAAGAGTTCGGATTCCTGAAGGGAATACGTCTGGAGGGGATCATCCGGGAGTAATCCGTTGGAGGAATCCGACTGAAGGAGAAGTCCGGAAGGAGTTCGACCGAAGGAGTTCGGCTCCTGTAGAAACTTGACTGAAGAAGTTCGGAAGGAGTTTGGCTCCTGTAGAAATCCAACTGAAGGAGGAGTTCGGAAGGAGTTCGGCTCTTATAGAAACTTGACCGAAGAAGGAGTCCGGAGGAAGTTCGGCTACTGTAGAAATTCGACTGAAGGAGGGGTTCAGAGGGAGTTCGGCTCTTGGAGGAATCCGACTGAAGGAGTCCGGAAGTTCGGCTTCTGTAGAAATCCGACTGAAGGAGGAGTTCGGAAGGAGGTTGGCTAATGTTTGGCCGCTGGAGGAGAATTTCCGATTGAAGCTCTTCTGTGATTACCAGTTGCATTAGGCTAAGCATCAAGTTGGATTTCGGTGGGAGTGGAGTTTATCCCCAACAATAGTTTCCCCCACTTTCGAGTTCGAAATTCGAAGGAAGTACAAAAAAGGCGACTACCGAAGTTCTCTTCAAGGCTCTGAACCAGTTCAGATTGAAGCTCGGGGGAGATCTTATCTTCAGCCAAGGTTGAAGGAGACCTTATCTCCTGTTGACGTAGATTTTGAAGCTTGAAGGAGATCTTATCTCCAGCCGAGGTTGATGAAGATCTTATCTCCTGTTGACGTAGACTTTGAAGCTTGGGGGAGATCTTATCTTCAGCCGAGATTGAAGGCGATCTTATCTCCTATTGACGTAGAAGCTTCGGGGGGATCTTATCTTCAGCCGAGGTTGAAGGAGATCTTATCTCCTATTGATGTAGACATAGAAGCTCGGAGGAGATCTTATCTCCAGCTGAGGTTGAAGGAGATCTTATCTCCTATTGATGTAGACTCTGAAGCTCGGGAGAGATCTTATCTCCAGCCGAGGTTAAAGAAGATCTTATCTCTTGCTGACGTAGACGTTGAAGCGATCTTCCCCGAGCTTATCTCCAGCCGAGGTTGAAGGAGATCTTATCTCCTGTTGACGTAGACGTTGAAGCTCGGAGGAGATCTTATCTCCAGTTGAGGTTGAAAGGGATTTTTATCTCTTGTTGACGTAGACGTTGAAGCTCGGGAGAGATCTTATCTCCATCCGAGATTGAAGAAGATCTTATCTTCTGTTGACGTAGACTTTGAAGCTCGAGGGAGATCTTATCTCCAGCCGAGGGTTGAAGGACATCTTATCTTCTGTTGACGTAGAAGCTCGGAGGAGATCTTATCTTCAGCTAAAATTAAAGAGATCTTATCTCTTGTTGACATAGACTTTGAAGCTCGGGGGAGATCTTATCTCCAGTCGAGGTTTACGTTGAAGTTGAAGCTCGGAGGAGATCTTATCTCTAGCCGAGGTTGAAGGAGATCTTATCTCCTGTTGACGTAGACTTTGAAGCTCGGAGATCTTATCTCCAGTCGAGGTTGACGTTGAAGTTGAAGCTCGGACAGATCTTATCTCCAGCCGAGGTTGAAGGAGATCTTATCTTCTGTTGACATAGACGTTGAAACTCGAGGAAGATCTTATCTTCAGTCGAGGTTGAAGGAGATCTTATCTCCTGTTGACGTAGAAGCTCGGAGGAGATCTTATCTCCGGCCGAGGTTGAAGGAGATCTTATCTCCTGTTGATGTAGACGTTGAAGCTCGGGGGAGATCTTATCTCCAGTCGAGGTTGAAGGAGATCTTATCTCCTATTGACGTAGACTCTGAAGCTCGGGAGAGATTTTATCTTTAGTCGAGGTTGAAGGAGATCTTATTTCCTATTGACGTAGAAGCTCGGGGGAGATCTTATCTCCAGCTGAGGTTAAAGGAGATCTTATCTCCTGTTGACGTAGACGTTAAAGCTTGGGAGAGATCTTATTTCCAGCAAAGGTTGAAGAAGATCTTATCTCCTGTTGACGTAGATTTTGAAGTTCGGGGGAGATCACCATCAACTCCAGATGGGATTTTGTTTTGCAGGTCACCGGCGGCGACCTCGTCTTCTTCGACTCCAGCTCGATTTGGCGTCAACCAGATTCTGCACCAATAGAATTGGCGCTAGAGGAAAGAGTTCGGCAGAGTTTCGGAAAGAAGAAGAGAGCTTAGAGAAAACGTATCTGGAGGATCATTTTTTATAGACGGAGCTTGATTGATAGTGACGGCCATACCGTTTGGTAGTGGGCCGCTTGGAGCCGCGTGGGATTCGGTACGGAGAGGAAGGTGTTGTCAGGCTGATAGTGACCGCCATACCGTCCGGTGGTAAGCCGTTCGGGACCGCGTAGGGTTTGCTATGGAGAGAGGGGCGTCGTCAGACTGATAGCGACCGTTTGTCGAGATTTAATGGCCGTAGTTCGGAGGAAGCAGGCGTTGGTTGGTGAAGAACTTCGATATATATCAATTCCAAAGGAGTTCGGACTCCTGAAGGGAATACGTCTGGAGGGGATCATCTAGAAGCAATCCACTGGAGGAATCCGATTGAAGGAGTCCGGAAGGAGTTCAACTCATATAGAAACTTGATTGAAGGAGGAGGAGTCTGGAAGGAGTTCAACTCATATAGAAAATTGATTGGAGGAGTCTGGAAGGAGTTTGGCTCCTGTAGAAATCCGATTGAAGGAGGGGTCCGAAGGAAGTTCGGCTCCTGAAGGAAGCCGACTGAAGAAGTCCGGAAGAAGTTCGGCTCTTGTAGAAATCCGACTGAAGGAGTCTGGAAGGAGTTTGGCTTCTGGAGGAATCTAACTAAAGGAGTCCGGAAGGAGTTCGGCTTCTGTAGAAATCCGACCGAAGGAGAGATATGGAAGGAGTTCGGCCGGCTGAGGGAGTTCGGCTAATATTTAGCCGCTGGAGGAGAATTTTCGATCGAAGTTCTTCTGTGATTACCAGTTGCATTAGACTAAGCATCAAGCTGGACTTCGGTGGGAGTGGGATTTATCCTCAACAACCACCTTGCTTTTTGTGTAAGAAAACTTTCAAGTTTCAACAGCATCGTTTGCATAAATGTGTTGTTCCTGCTTATTGTTCATTACTTGTTGATCTAGCCTTGTTAAGAATCAAAGGCTACTCAAAGTATATCTACGGCAACTTTTTGGCTTAGATCATGTTTGGTTTGTTTTAGTATCTATTCAAGAGCATGTTAGATCAATGTAAAAAGCAATCAGCTTCGAAAAGGATCACTGATATGCTGTCTAGAGATAAATATAGAAGTAGAAACTGATCTAGATCTTCATTCAGATCTAAAACTGCTGGAATTTGATCTTTTCTAATTAATTATTTACGTATTTCAAAATTTTTAAGCATTTTATTTATTTTTTTTTAAATTTTAAAGCTTCAAAACTTTCCATTCTCTTATTCTTCTCTCTATTTGATGGGTCATTGTTTTTTTAACCTTGGTGGATTGATGAGAGATTTGTGGGCTTGCTGCAAGTCCTGAGGTGGTTGGAGAAAAATCTCTCTCCATGCCATTGAGGCTCAAAGTTATAATACATTGGTCTATATGTGTCTTGTGAGTGGAATATCAATACACAAAGATTTGGAGTCTCTAAAAATTTAGTATCTTATGTGCTTCGCTTTCCACCTAAGATTTCTCATTCCCAATTTGTTTCATATTTCTCTAGGCAATTGAGAGAGAAAGGGTCAGTTTCATTGCCTTCTTTCATCATGTCATAGACGAGGGTTATTGACAGCCTAGGGTTGTACCTTGGAGCCCCTGTTATTGCCTAGAACTGCATGTAGTGGAGTCATCATAGGTTTTAGGCCGTACTACTCGTGCCTATTCTAGGCCATATTCTTTGTTTTCTTTTAACTTTTATATATGATTCCAAACAAGGTTCGTTGTCTCGATACTAGACCCCGTACCGATACTAAGTGGTTTGGTACCGTACGAGATGGTGACCTGAATGTCAGTATGGTATGAGACACCATACTGGTACGAGACTGGTATGGTGTTGTATGGTATAGGGACAACTCGGCTTGATACGGCATTCCATGCTTCCAATAGTCTAAAACCTTTAACTTTTAATTTCTATGATTTTGTAGCTTGCCACAAATTTCCTTTTTGTCTAGAAAATATTGCCTACGTTAAAACCTTTTCAGTGAAAGTAGTAGCCTAATTAGTTCATGGTCTTGTGAATTGCTAGAATTTCTTATTATAGTATCTCAAATATATATATATATATATATATATATATATATATATATATATATATATACATATGTACATATACATTCATATGTACATACACATACAAACATGCATACATACACACCCATACAACACACTCATGCACATATATACATAGATACATATGTATACACACACATATATGTACACACACATGTATGCATGTACATGTTTATAAATTATACATGTATATACATGCAAGATTCGCTGAACTGGTATTTGGTGCCGTACTAGCCTGCAATTGGTTATATATAGTCCGTGTCCATACTGTACTATCCTGGAGCAAATTGAGACAAGAGAGAAAGGGAGGGAGAGGGGGAAGGGTGAGAGGAAGGAGAGGGAGGGATAGTGATGTAAAGCCACTAACAAAACAAAGAACAAAATAAAATAAAGAAGAAAAGAAAAAAATTGAAAAGGAAACAAATCCTGGAATTTTCAGGAATCAAGTCAATCAATAATTCAAGTCTAAGGTTCTCCATACAGGTAGAGCTTTTAAATAGAGACACAACTTGCAACCTAATAGAACTCTATTTGCTGAATTTGAATCATAACAAAATTCCACTTATAGAGTCCTAATAAAATTAAAAGTTTCAATAAAATAAAATAATCTAAATAAACTCACAAAATTAAACTCATAAAAAATAAGTTAGGATTAGGATTTAGCGATGCTTCCTTCTGGAATACATGCGCAATCCCTGATTCCCATCATTTCCTCCTGGCTGGAACGAACTCGACTCTAGCGAGAAATTAATGTAATATTTTAAAATATCAGATTAATATGTCGTAGTTCTTCTTCGAGAATTTAAGTAGTATATGAGTCTGGACAGCTATGCCATTTGATAAAAAATCGTTGAAATCCTTTATTAGCAGAAGAAATAATCTCATCTGTGATAATATGTTCAATTCGATCCGATGAATACGGTGGAAGTGATGAAAGAACTGGAACTAGCATTGGAGGAGACGGAGTGTGATCTCTGCTATTACCTGTAGGTATAGTAGGAAGCTCGAATGTGCCTCGATAAGGTAGCAAGTCCTCAATATTGAAAATTGGACTAAATTTTAAATTAGAAGGTAATTCTATATAATATGCATTAGGCTCAAGTTTACAAAGGATGCGACATAGAATAATGGTTCGAGTATGTAACTTTTTGAATGAATTTCGTGGATAATATTTAGGACGAATACGAACCATCACATAGTCACCTTTGTTAAACTCTACTTTTCTATGGTGAGCATTGGCAGTAAGTTTACATTTTTTAGTACTCATAGTAATTTTTTGCTTAATATTAGTTTGAATATCATTAATGTATTTAGCAAAAGAAGTGGCAGTCTCAGAAGTACGATTATTTATGGGTAAGAAAACAAGATCAAGGGATTGACGGGGAGGAAGGCCCTCGGTTATGTTTTCAAGAGTCATATCCTTAAACTTCTCTTTCAATTGATTAATTTGAGGAGGCGGGTTATCTTGGGAGTTTGAAGTCAGGTGAATCTCACTCTTGCAAAGGATAACTAACATTATCTTGGATTTTTCACTTTCTTTTTCAAATTCTTTATGGGTTAAAATGTGACAGTTATTCTGTTTGGGAGGTTAAAGAGTTCTTATCTCCTTTGGCAAGTTTGGGCATGCTAGGCTTAGCAGGATTTAATCTGATCTTTTTATCATTATGAGTGAAGACATAGGTATTCTCCTTACCAAAGTTATAAGCATCTGCATCATAAATCCAAGGTCGACCTAGTAAGATGCTAGCAATCTTCATGGATAAGACATCGCACATAATCTTGGTAGAATAACCTTCCATTTGAATTGGCACTGGGCAACGCTCATTAACAAGAAGTGAGGTTTTGTCTATCCAAGCAACTCTATAAGAATGAGGATGAGGTTAAGATTTCAGCTTTAGTCGATTAACGGCGGACTTAGATATTACATTCATAGAGCTTTCATCATCAATGATAAGTTTACAGATCTTATCCCCACATTGGACATATGTATGAAAAATATTAATGCATTTCTAAGCCTCAGAGTCTGCAGGAGTGGTGACTATATAGCACATGACATTAACCCGACCTCCCGATTCTTCATATTTTTCATTATACTCTTCTTCTGAATTGGCTGGTTCTAGGAGATTAAAGTCTTCTAGTATATTTTCAGCTGGTATTGTTTTCTTATACTTTTATTCTATGGTCAGAGTATGGCATGGACATTTAACAGCTATGCGATCCTTTTCATGGCAATAGTGACACTCTATATTTGAAGAACTAGCTGATTAAGATATCTTCGGCACAGGTTCTCGGGCCCTAGTATCTGTGGGATTCGGTCCTGGGCAGGAAGGAGCTATTTATGATACACTTATTGTATGACTACCAAAGATAGACTTAGACTGCCTAGATTTATTAGAAAAAGAAACTCTTCTTTGAGATGAAGTTTTATAAAATTTTTTAATTTCTAGGGCTTTGTGATAGGCTTCTCCTATAGAATCTGGTGAATACAAGGAGACTTCTCTTTTTAGATCATTTGTAAACCACTAATGAATTTAGAAATCAATTTTCATGACTCCTCAGATATGTCACACCTCAATTGTAGATTCTCAAAACGAGTCATATAGTCAGTTACGCTAGTGTTTCCTTGTCTAAAAGTATATTATTGATCTAATAATTGACTTTTATAATCAATAGGAATATATTTCTCGTGCAGCTTAAATTTCATTTTTTTTCAAAGTATTATAGGTGGATATCCATCTACCAATTCTAAGTCTCTTTCAATTGTTTGCAAATACCGTTTGGCAGAACCTATCAGTTTCATTTTTTGTAAAATGGATGCGAGAGGCATCCGACATATGATTTCACTCAAAATAGGATTCTAATTCTAATAACTAGTCATGGAACGATTCTGGATCTAACCTATCATCATAAGAGGCTACTTCAATCTTAACCCCTTTAAGTGGTTTTTCAAAATCTTCATATCTATTTGGATATATTTTAATTTGTTATTTTTGGAATCTAAAGTGTTTAGGATTTTGTGCATATCTAGTTGGCCGTCTAGGATATCTAGATGTGGAATTTGGCGGCTCTATTTCTTTTTCATAGCTTTCTCTATCATATTCAACTATCCTATGATAATGAGAACCCTCAAAATTGTTCGTGGAGTGGTGGATAATTGAAGGGGCCATTGTGTAGATCGGGGTTGTTTGACTAGTGTGTATAACATGACTCTGGCCTTCAGTAGGTTTAAGATTTCGTGAAGAAGATCGATGAATAGATTGACTACTAGAAAAATCATCGTCTATAGGTTGTTTGCCTATTCTTAACTCTCATTGGCATTTTATCTGTTGATCTATGAGATTTGCCATGTCTACGTGGCTATTTATTTTACTGGCAAATCTGGTTTAAAGTTTCTTGGAAGGTTGTTTGGGTATTTTTGATAGTTTCTAGTTTTTTTTCTACGGTAGTATGTGCATCTTTCAGATTTCCAATAGTCATGATAACTAAAGAGATTTAATATTAATTAAATACTGTTGACGCAAAAACTGGTCGTTGCCGGAATCCGCTGGAGTGGAGGCCGATGAGGTCGCCGTCGGGGACCTGCAAAACAAAGTCCCGTCCGGAGCCGGTGGGGGTTGGCCCCGGTAGGATCCTCCGACGATCAAGTCAGCTTCAGTCAACAGGAATGGAGTGCTTAGTGTGGAGTTCAGTAGAGTTTAGAAGAAGAGAGAAGGATTTTCAGAACCTGGCGTAAGTGTATTCGGAGGGTCCTTTTTATAAAGGGAGCTTGTTATAACCGCCTTGATTAATGATTGTCGTAACTGTCCTGATAAATGTCGATCGTTATTGACTCGATAAATGCCGATCGTTATTGACTCGATAAATGCCGATCGTTATTATCGTGTAACCGTAGCGGGATCGCCTGCAGGAATCCATCATAAGAAGTTCGGCTTTTATGAAAGTTTGGCCATTGAGAAGCCCGTCCGCTGGAGAAGTCTGCAGGGAGTCCGGCTTCCGTAGAAGCCCAGCCGCTGGAGAAGTCCGCAGGGAGTCCGGCTTCCGTAGAAGCCCAGCCGCTGGAGAAGTCCATAGGGAGTCTGGCTTCCATAGAAGCTCGGCTGCTGGAGAGAATTCGGCTCCCGCAGAAGCTCGGCTGTAATGACGCGGAGAGAGTTCGACTCTTGCGGGAGTCTGACTGAAGCTCGGCGATTGGGGAGTCAGGAGGAGTTCGGCCGCTAAGTAGTTCGGCCGGCTGAACGGATTAGAAGAAACTCGGCCGCTGAGGTTTCGGCTATAGCCCGTCTGCTGAAACTCTTTCGTGGCTACTGGCCGCATCAGGCTGGGCACCGAACTTGACTTCGGTAGGAGCGGGGTTTATCCCCAACACTAGCCCCTCCCCCACTTCCGAGTTCGAAACTTGAAGGAAGGGAGTGCAGAAAAGGCGACTGCCGAAGTCTTCTTCTGGGCTCTGTGCTGATTTAGGTCGAAGCTCGGGGGAGATCTCATCTCCGGCTAAAGTTGATGTTGAAGTTGAAGCTCTCCAGCCGAGGTTGATACGGTCGCTCGGGAGAGATCCTATCTCTCGCCGAGGTCGAAGTTGACACTCTCCAGCCGAGGTTAGCCCGGTCGCTCGGCGGAGATCTTATCTCCATTGGCCGAGGTTGATGCGGGCGCTCGCGTTAGGATGAGGTTATCTCCGATCTTTTCTGACCGAAGTGGAAGTTGAAGCTCTCCGGCCGAGATTGGCCTGGTTGCTCGGGTTAGGATGAGATTCTCCTTCGACTTTGCTCGCGTTAGGACGAGGTCCTCCTGTTCCTAACGGACTGTGGGGGCACATGCGGACCGTCGTCCGCGCCTCTTCCTTCATCTTGTCCTTTGTGAAATGAGGCCTTCGACTTTGCTCGCGTTAGGACGAGGTCCTCCTCCTGTTCCTAATGGGCTGTGGGGGCACATGCGGACCGTCGTCCGAGCCTCTCCCCCCATCTCGTCCTTTGTGAACGAGGCCTTCGACTTTGCTCGCGTTAGGACGAGGTCCTCCTCCTGTTCCTAACGGACTGTGGGGGCACATGCGGACCGTCGTCCGCACCTCTCCCACCATCTCGTCCTTTGTGAATGAGGCCTTCGACTTTGATAAGGTCTTATTTCCCATGGCCGATGTTGACCTGGGAAGACCTTGTCTCCTGCAGCCGAGATTTAGAGGTCTTTGACCTGCTCGCGTTAGGACGAGGTTATTATCCTGTTCCTAACGGGCTATTTTTACTCATTTCTTTCCTGTCATCCCGTAATCCTTGTGCCAGAAATCAATAATGCAGAGCAAAGGAGTTTTTAAAGGAAGTTTACTGATAATACATCCTCAGATTTTCTGAGTTCCATGGCCGGGAAAGCACCATCCCTCCGAGTTCCTTCAGTCGATAAGTTCCGGTTCGGATAACTTCCGTTACCTCATACGGACCTTCCCAGTTTGGGGCGAGCTTCCCTTGACTTTGAGGCTGAGCAACGGCGGCTCGCCGGAGCACTAAGTCCCCCGCTCTGAACGTCTTGCTTTTAACCCTGGAGTTGTAGTACCGAGCCACCTTCTGTTTGTAGGCTGCCATCCGGACGCGGGTTTCCTCCCTCTTTTCTTCCAGAAGATCGAGGTTGACTCTGAGGTCCTGGGAGTTGTACCGCTCATTGAAGTCCACGACTCGTGCAGAAGGGAGCTTAAGCTCGACCGGGATAACTGCCTCAGTACCGAAGGCCAAGGCGAAGGGTGTTTCTCTAGTCGGCACCCTCTGAGTAGTTCGGTATGCCCAGAGAACATGGTAGAGTTCGTCCACCCAGGCCCCTTTTGCCCTATCGAGTCTCGCTTTGATTCCTTGCAGCAGGGTCCGATTGGTCATCTTCAGCTTCCCCATTGGCTTGCGGATGAGCCACCGATGTGAAGTGGTGGGAGACGTTTAGTCCTTCGCAGAACTCGGCAAACCGGGCTCCAGCGAACTGTCGCCCATTATCGGTTATGAGGGCTCGGGGCAGGCCGAACCGGCAGATCAGCGTCTTCCAGACGAAGTCCTGCACCTTGGCCTCGGTGATCTTCGCTAGTGGTTCCGCCTTCGACCCACTTGGTAAAGTAGTCGATCGCGACCAGGAGGAACTTCCGTTGTCCGGACGCTGTTGGGAAGGGGCCGAGGATGTCCATCCCCCACTGCGCGAAGGGCCAGGGTGCAGTGAGCGGAGTGAGTTCGGATGCCGGCTGCCTTTGCACGCTGGCGTTCTTCTGGCAGCGGTCACACCTCTTCACGTATTCCATGGAATCACGAAGTAGGGTCGGCCAGTAGTACCCTTGCCGAAGTAGTCTTTGCGATAGGGATCTGGCTCCCGCGTGACTTCCGCAGAGTCCTTCGTGGACATCCTGTAGCGCGATGCAGGCCTCAGAGGGTCGGAGGCACCTCAGCAACGGGAGGGAGTACGACCTTTTATATAACCTGCCCTTCGTACAAGACGTAGCGGGAGGCTTGACTCCTGAGCTTCCGAGCTTCTCTCCGGTCGTGGGGGAGGACCCCTTCTTCGAGGTAGGCGATCAGCGGATCGATCCAGCTGGGCTCGAAGTCCGTCCGCAGGACGGCCTGAGGTTCCTCGGTGGTCGGGCACTTCAGAGTTTCCAGAAACACTCTCTTTTGGGTAGTTCGGCCGGGGCAGAGGTGGCCAACTTGGAGAGGAGGTCGGCCCTTGTATTTCCCGGTCCTTGGGATGTGCCGAATGTCGAAGCTGTCGAAGGCTGGTATTAAGTTCTTCACCTTCCCGAGGTACATCACCATGCTTTCCTCCCGCGCCTCGTAGCTGCCGCCGACCTGACCGACCACCAACTGGGAATCGCTATAGACTTGAAGCCGACCCACCTTCAATTCCCTGGCTATCTGCAGCCCGGCTATCAGCGCTTCATACTCGGCCCCATTGTTGGTTGTGGGAAACTCGAAGCGCAATGCGCATACTCGGTGACGATCCCCTCGGGGCTAACCAGGACCAGCCCTGCGCCGGCCCGCTAGAGTTGGATGAGCCATCCACATGCAGAACCCAGGCGCCTTCAAGAAGGTCGGCCCTTTCTTCAGGGAAGCTCGACCGCCACAGCTCGGCTTCGTCGGGGGCCTGGTCTCCCACTGATGATAGTCTCGCTTGATTCAAGCTCGGCTTCAACTGGTGCGGTGCATTCCAGCACACAAAGTCCGCCAGTATCTGAGCCTTGATCGATGGCCTGGGCCGGTAATTGATGTCGAACTCCGTGAGCTCGATCGCCCATTTGGCGATTCTTTCCTGAAGCGTCTGCGCGGTGGAGGACGGCTCTTAATGGTTGGTCCGTGAGGACCGTGATGGTATGCTCCTGAAAGTAAGGTCGGAGCTTCCTGGCTGCGATCAGAAGACAGTAAATTAGTTTTTCTAACTTGGAGTACCTGGTTTCCGCGTCCCTCAAGGCTCGGCTCACGTAAGTAGACTGGTTGTTGCGCCTTCGCATCTTCCCTGACCAGGACAGCCGCCAGGGCCATTGGAGAGACAGCTAGGTATAGGAGCAGCCCTTCTCCAGGTTCGGGCTTTGCCAGCAGTGGAGGCGCGCCGAGGTAGTTTTTAAGCTCTTCGAATGCCTGTTTGCACTCCGCTGTCCAGCAAAAATCTTTCGGTCGCCTGAGGACCTGGAAGAAAGGCAGGCACCGCTCGGCCGACCTTGAGACAAAGCGGTTCAAGGGACGCCACCTTCCCAGCCAGGCGCTGAACTTCCTTAATTGTTTTCGGGGCAGTCATCTCCTGGATGGCTCGGATTTTCTCGGGATTTGCCTCGATTCCGCGTCTCGACACCATGAATCCTAAAAATTTTCCGGAGGTCACGCCGAAGGCGCATTTGGTCGGGTTCAACTTCATCTTGTGCCTCCTAAGCGCACCGAAAGGTTTCTTCAAGGTCGGCGAGGTGGTCTGTCGAGGCTCGGCTTTTGACCAGCATGTCGTCCACGTACACCTCCATGTTGCGGCCGATCTGCCCCTTGAAGACCTTGTTGACCAAGCGCTGGTAGGTGGCTCCTGCATTCTTGAGTCCGAAAGGCATGACCCTGTAACAATAGAGACCTCGGTCAGTAATAAAGGTGGTCTTTTCTTCATCCTCGGGCGCCATGCGTATCTGGTTATAACCAGAAAATGCGTCCATAAAAGTGAGGAGCTCGTGGCCCGAGGTTGCGTCCACCAGCTGATCGATCCTCGGCAGGGGGTAGCTGTCCTTTGGGCAGGCTTTGTTCAGCTTCTTGAAGTCGACGCACATCCTCCATTTGTTGTTTGCTTTTTTGACGAGGAACCACGTTCGAGACCCAGGTCGGATAGTTGACCTCCCGGATGAGTCCGGCTTTGAGGAGCTTATCCACTTCTTCGGCTACCGCCTTTCTGTCTTTCTGGGGCGTGTTGGGCGTAAGCTTTTCTCTGATCGGGTCGGTGCCTTGGGATCGATGGCCAGCCGATGTTCTATGACATCGGCGTCGATCCCTGGCACATCCGCTGGGGCCCAGGCGAAGACGTCCGCATTCCTTCTGAGGAAAGCGACGAGCTGCTCCCGAACCTCGGCCACCAAGTTGGAGCCGATCTGCACCACATGCTCCAAGTTTCCGTCATTTAAGGGCACAAAAATGAGGTCTTCCACAGGCTCGCCCCGCTACTCAGTGAGGTCGTCGCGGACGTCCAGTCCGTCAACAAGATAAGGGTCGGGCTGATCTCCTTTATGCAGGGCGATCGAATAGCAATACCTCGCCAGAGCCTGGTCTCCTCTGACTTCTCCGACCCCGTGACTCGTCGGGAACTTCATCTTCAAATAATAGGTTGATACTACCGTCCGGAGTGCATTTAGACCAGGTCGGCCAAGGATCGCGTTATAGGCGAACGGGGTCTTTACGACTAGGAAGTCGACCCGAGCTTTGGCCAGCTTCGGGCGCTGCCCTGCTACTACGGTCAATGTTATTATACCTTTGACTGGTACGGCGTTGCCAGCAAATCCTACCAGCGGGGAATTCATCGGCCCTAATCGGTCGTCGGATAGGGATATTTTTGAGAAGGCATCGTAAAATAACACATCAGCTGAGCTTCCATTATCTACCAGAATGCGGCGTACATCGTAATCAGCAATATTCAAAAAAACTACAACCACGTCATTGTGTGGAAATTGGATTCCCTGACCGTCCTCCTCGGTGAAGGCTACAGGCTCCATGATCCTCCGCCTCTTCACCGATCCTTCAAATCTGTTGGTCTCTCCTTGCTGAGGTCCCCCTAAGATAGTATTGATGATGCTAAGGGACGGCTGATCTTCTTGCTGGTTTTCCCCACTTGGCGGTAGCGCTTTTGGCCGATCTTCCTTTTCCTCAGGCCGTCTTCGAAGAAATCGGCTTAGTCTGCCTCGCCTGACGAGCTCTTCGATCTCGTCCTGGAGTTGAATGCACTCCTCAGTGTCATGACCGTGGTCGCGATGGTAAAGACAGAACTTGTTGGGATTACGCTTGCTAGGATGGGAACGCATTCTCTCCGATCTTGGAAGTCGTTTTCGAATCTCCATCAGTACTTGAGTCTTCGGGGTGTTAAGGGGGGCGTAGTTGTGAAATCGTCGTCGTCGGGGAGAACTTCGGCGCTGAGGGGAACCTCGGCGTATCCTTCCGTCAGGGCTTCCCCGCTTCCGAGCTTGAGAGGGAGTCCGGGCTCGCCCGCGACCAGGGGGAGTCCGGGATCGCGGCCGAGCTTCAGTCTGCTTCCTTTCTTCGGCGGACCTGCCTGGCCCGCCGATTCGCCGCTTGCCGCCAACTTCGTCGTCCTTAGCCTCGAAGGCCTCCTCTGCCTGGGCATAACTTTCGGCCCGAGCCAGCATGTCGGCAAAGTCCCTAGGATACTTCTTTTCCAGGGAGAACAGTAGGTCATTCTTCTGAAGGCCGCCTTTGAGAGCGGCCATGGCGACTGTCTGGTTCAGGTCCCGGACCTCTAGTGCAGCAGTATTAAACCGGGTAATGTAAGCCCGGATGGATTCCCCCTCCTTCTGCCTGATGGCCATTAAGGACTCCGAACCTCGGCGCGGACGTCGACTACTAACAAAGTGGACCGCGAACTATTGACTCATCTAGTCAAACGATAAGATGGTGTTTGGCTTGAGCGCCGAGTACCAGTTCCTAGCGGCCCCTTTAAGGGTAGAGGGGAAAGCTCGGCACAAGATAGCGTCTGGCGCGCCATGGAGCAATATCGTTGTCCAAAAGGCTTCCAGGTGGTCGATCGGATCGGTAGTCCCATCGTAGCTCTCGAATTGTGGGAGCTTGAAGTTCGGCGGGACCGGTTCTTGCATGATTTTCTGCGAAAAAGGAGGGTTAGTGCAGATGTCATTACCGCGTGAGGAGGGAGTGTGACGGAGTTCTTCGATTCGTCGGCTCATTTCTAAGAGCCTTTGATCCAGGAGATCCTCGTGGTCTCTGATCTTCAAGGTCTTCCTGCTGAATGGGTGCAAAGGTTCACCCTGGGACGAGCTGCGGTCCGAATAAGGGCTCTCCTTCCATTGCCTTCCTCTTTCGGAGATTGGAGGTCGGGTAGCCCATGTCGATTGCCCCTGGACTGGACCACACGGCTCTGGAGAATCCTGCGCCGGTTGAACTGGTACGGGAGCCTGCTGGTGCATGGCCTACACCGCCTGAACTGCCTCAGTGAGGCCACGAATCTGCTGGACGAGCAGGTTGAACTGCTCAGCGTCTACCGCGGCTACAGAGTGAGCCTGGGTCGCCGGGGCTGGAGCGGGAGCGGACGGATCCGAACGGGATCGGGCTGCGGAGGTTGTCGATCGTCGGGCTACAGAGTGAGCCTGGGTCGCCGGGCTGGAGCGGGAGCGGACGGACCCAAACGGGATCGGGCTGCGGAGGCTGTCGATCGCCGGGTGGAGGCTCTCCTGGGGGCATCTTTTTTTTTGGAAAGAAATTCGAAAAAGGAGGAAGAGAGATTTTCCGAGCACTCCTTTAAGAATAAAGAAACCCTAGCTTCCTTTAAGAGAGAAATCTTTGTCGGTGGCCCTCCTTCTAGCGCCAATCTGTTGACGCAGAAACTGGTCGTCGCCGGAATCCGCTGGAGTGGAGGCCGATGAGGTCGCCGTCGGGGACCTGCAAAACAAAGTCTCGTCCGGAGGCGGTGGGGGTTGGCTTCGGTAGGACCCTTCGATGATCAAGTCAGCTTCAGTCAATAGGAATGGAGTGCTCAGTGTGGAGTTCAGTAGAGTTTAGAGGAAGAGAGAAGGGTTTTCAGAACCTAGCGTAAGTGTATCCGGAGGGTCTTTTTTATAGAGGGAGCTTGTTGTAACCGCCTTGATTAATGATTGTCGTAACTATCCTGATCAATGTCGGTCGTTATTGACTTGATAAATGCCGATCGTTATTGACTTGATAAATGCCGATCGTTATTATCGTGTAACTGTAGCGGGATCGCCTGCAGGAATCCATCATAAGAAGTTCGGCTTTTATGGAAGTTTGGCCATTGAGAAGCCCGTCCGCTGGAGAAGTCCGCAAGGAGTCCGGCTTCCGTAGAAGCCCAGCCGCTGGAGAAGTCCACAGGGAGTCCGGCTTCCATAGAAGCTCGGCTGCTGGAGAGAATTCGGCTCCTGCAGAAGCTCGGCTGTAATGATGCGGAGAGAGTTCGGCTCTTGCGGGAGTCTGACTGAAGCTCGGCGATTGGGGAGTTAGGAGGAGTTCGGCCGCTAAGTAGTTCGGCCGACTGAACGAGTTAGAAGAAACTCGGTCGCTGAGGTTTCGGCTAAAGCCCGTCTGCTGAAACTCTTCCGTGGCTACTGGCCGCATCAGGCTGGGCACCGAACTTGACTTCAGCAGGAGCGGGGTTTATCCCCAACAAATACTATATGTACTTAAAATTTTAGCTATAATGCTCATAGTAAAGTTTTAGGGTCCAACTTATTGTTTATATTTCTGGTGCGTATAATAGCAAAATATGTGTGGGTTTGGTGTAAGAAACAATAAATATGTGGAAAAAAAAGGGCTTACAATAATATAAATTATCCAAAGATTTAAAAAAATCTAAAATTTAATGTAGGGATTGTACCTTCCCTTATGGCGCTTGCAGGTTGAAAATAGGAAGATCTCCAATAAATCTCCTCTCTCTCTCTCTCTCTCTTTTATTTCGGGTCTATGAACTTGGTCTATAGACCGAGCAGTCTATAGATCGTTTTTTTACACGTGGTCTGTAGGCCGTGTATTTTTCTTCAAAGCAAAGGTGGCGCCCTTTGTTTTACCGATGGCTTCCAGTGCTTTAACGACCGGCTGGCAAGGAAGACGATAGCGGACTCCGACGAGTGGTTGGCGACGGCGACGGTGGGATGATGCCAACGATGATGGGGAGGTGGGACGACGGGGAGTTCTTTTGCCATGTGTACTTGGTCGATCAACGGAAGCAGAGGGTGAGCGACGATTGATGTGTCTTCGTATCTCCAGTGCAGACTTTATGGTCCGTTGGTGGCTTGTGGTCGTTCGGTCGACGTACAAGCGGACCCTCTCATCTGACTGATACTCTTGAAGGAGTTCGGCAAGCGGTGCAGATGTCGGCGACGACGGGGATTAAGGACGGACAGGTGGCGGTCAGCGGCAAAGACGACATCGATGGCGAACGTGGCACAGGAGACGAGGGGAAGAGAGAAGGGAGCGAGCGTGGATGCGGTTGTCGGGGAGGGAGGAGATGGCGATGGGGCCGCGGGCGCAGGTGTCTCAGCTGATGGTCGAGGTGGCGGATGACGGCAAGAGGCAGCGGAGTGGCGGGGGGCGGCCGATCGGGGTGGCGGGAAGGGTCGGTGAGGCAGCGATGGCGGGGAGAGAGAACCAGGTGGTTGGGAGAATTTTTTTTGTTTTTTGTGCCGTCGGTTGGTGGGAAAAGCCTAAGTGGGAGGCGACGGGAAAGAGGAAGCAACGAAGGGGGGGAACTGTGATGGGGCTACGATGATAACAGAGAAGAGAAAAAAAAGGAAGATCGTAGAACCGGGGAAGATGGTGGGAATCAAGCTCTGATACCAAATTGATGTAAAGCCACCAACAAAACGAAGAACAAAATAAAATAAAATAAAGAAGAAAAGAAAAAAATTGAAAAGAAAATAAAGTTTGAAATTTTCGGGAATCAAGTCAATCAATAATTCAAGTCTAAGATTCTCTATACAGGTGGAGCCTTTAAGTAGAGACACAACTTGCAATCTAATAGAACTCTATTTGTTGAATTTGAATCCTAACAAAACTCCATTTACAGAGTCCTAACAAAATTAAAAGTCTTAATAAAATAAAATAATTTAAATAAATCCATAAAATTAAATCCATAAAAAATAAGTTAAGATTAGGATTTAGTGATGCTTTCTTCTGGAATATGTGCGCAATCCTTGATTCCCATCAGATAGAGAGAGGGGGGAAGAGAGAGTGGGAGAGAGGAGAGTCGAAGAAGGAAAGGCAGGGAAAGAGGGGGAAGAGAGAGGAGAGATGGAGAGAAGAGGAGAGAAATTGCATCCATTGATGGGGAGCTTCAAAAGCTTTGGAGCCCATAACGGGATCCTAAGAGAGGGGAAGAGAGGGGGGGGGGGGGGGGGGGGGGGGCGAACTTGATCGATGGGGATGAGGGCTTATTGGGACGACGGCTCCATGTCTATCTTGACTCGTTTATATTGTTTCAGAATGGTGAATCATGCTGGTAATTGATTGGTCCGATTTGGAATGTTCCAAAATAGTTGGTTCGGCAGGGTTTGGCAATCCTTGCATACATGCACATGCATGTATGTGTGTACACACGTGCGCACACACACACATACATATGTACATATATATATATATGTATAGATTATATGCATTTATATATACAAATATATATATATATATTTGTATATATAAATGCATATAATCCATACATATATATATATATATATATATATATATATATATGTATGTATGTATGTATGGATTATATGCATATATATATATACATACATACATACATACACACATATACATATACAAATATATATGTATAGATGTATGTATAGATTATATGCATTTATATAGATATGTATGTGTACCGTGTATACCTATATATATACATATACATATATAAATATATACACACATATGCAAGTAGAGCTATCATCCGGGTATCCACACGATGACACTATCAGTCCTAAATGGAAGATAGGAGGCCTACCACCGATAATCTAAGAAATTGGATGTCATTTACTATTTTTAAGCTGCTTATTATCAAAAAATTATATGATTTTGCGATCCCCAGACTATGCATCTAGTGGTAAAAAACATGCTTTGTTTCATGTTATTTAAACTCTCCATTTATGATCACTAGATGCATGGGCTAAGATTATGTAAATCCCATGAGTTTTTATGGTAAGCATTTTAAAGATGGTAGATCACATCCAACAATTCAAATTATTGGTGCTAGGTCCCCCTTCATTTGGTCTGGACTGACTTCAAAAGTGCTATTATGGGGGCCATATAATAACTCTACATATATATGCATACATATATGTATATATAGGTATAAACAAGGTTTATAGTACCGACTCATGCATAGTGTATCGAGGTTCATTATATATATGAGTCAAACCAATCTGTACTGGTCCGAACTGAGTGGAATGACCCTATACCACCTGATATTGCTTGAAATCGTGGTGTGTATCACACCATACCGATAAAAAGTGAGAAGAAAGGGGCTAGGAGTTGTCTCGGTATAGGATGCACACCATACAATACTGTACCGAATTGGTAATGTACCGATGTGTACTAGTACCAAGATTGTGGATCTTGGGTACATGATACCGATACAAATATAGATAGAGATAGAGATAAGAGTTATTTTCTGCTGTTTTTTTTTAAAAAAAGAAAAAAATTAGGTTTCTTTGCTCTAGTATTGTATGTTACTGCTTTTTTATGATCATCAGTGATTGAAACTTTGCTGTTGAAATTAAGTGAAAATGCATAGGAGGAAATCTGTTCCATTCTCTTTTATAATTTGCTGAAGCTAAACTTGTTTCTGTTTGCTCTTTGTGAAATCTGTTGTTGAAAACAGAAAACTGATTCACTTTTCTGAAATATAAATCTATTTCAGTCTTCTTGTTTGTAAAGTTATGAAACAAAATCCTGACTTCTGAATCTATTTTCTAGCTGCTGTTTCTGTTTTATGGTAATGCTTGCTGCTTTCAATATGTTTGTTTCTTGTTTCCTTCTTTTGTTGGCTGAAATTATTACAGAATTGTTGGAGTTAATACTCCTAGTGTTGAAATTTAAAATTTGAAGTATTTTCTTTCTTAAGTTGCATTTTTTATTTCTTTTAGCAAAATATTTGTTGTACAAAATTTCCATGATATAGCATTAGAGTTAGATTAGTTTCTGTTACTCATTATCCTGCAAAACCATAAACTAAGATATCTTATTATTAAATTTGAACTTACAATTGTTGCAATACTAAAACTTTTATTGTCAAACAGAACTTGAAAACCAAAGCCCATTAGTCCACATTTCTCATTATTGGATCTCAGTGTGTTATCTTAGCTAGAAAGATTGATTTTGTCCTTGCATTGACTCACTAGAGACGTCTTGTAGAATTTACCATTTATTTGAAACCTTTCATGATCTAGTTTGAAAATTAAATTAGTCCTTTCTACAAGCTAAGTTTATAATTGTTCAAGTTTATACTCCTTTCCTATTTAAATTTATGGCCTCCTTAGAAGACTCAATTAGTGCCAAACCGAAGAAATTTGATGGGTCATCATTTAGGAGGTGGCAGAACTAGGTGAAGTACTAGCTTACCCCTCCAAGCTTGGTCTTAGCCATCTTGGACCCTTCACCTAGTAATGAGTCTAATAGAGAGTCAAACCCACCTACTAGTTCTGATCCATCACCTTCCACCTCCAACCTTGGGAGTTGGGACCTATTCAAGACCATTGGTCTGTTGTGAGGAATACTCAAGAAAAAAAAAATTGCCATTGCAAGAACCGGATATTTAGTTTCTGTTTGATTATTTGTATGATCTTTCTTACTCGGTAAAAAGTGACACAACTGTAGAATGCTATGGAGATTGAGCATGGCCTAGATGTTATAGGCATAGATAGATATAGAGTTCAATGGTTCAATGGTCATGTAATTATAGATAGTAAACCTGTTAGCGAACAAATTCATGAGTATCAAGAACTTCTTAAGCGAGTTGGTGGACAGTGTTTGTGGAGGAATAGCAGGTATTGGACCTCATGAATAGACTTTCAGTTTCATGATCTGAATATGCTAATGAACTTACACATAGACAGGGAGTCTTAGTTCCTAACCCTTATGGAAGCCTTTAATTAAATTAGGATTGAAGAGCAATGTAGGCTTAAATCCAAACTTAAAAATGGTTTAAAGGATTAGATTAACCTGGTGGAGAACCAAGGACCTAGGGATCACAATGGTTCAAACTTCAAAGCTTAGAAGCTTTATGGGCCTAATACTACAGGAAGAAGAACATAAACCAAAACCAAAGCCTTAAGAGGAATAACTGGCCTGACTATAGGAGATCTAGGATTGAGACCAATAGGAAGGCCTACTTCATCTACAAGAGAAGCAGCCACATTGCTTCTACTGAAAGACTAGAGAATTCAAGCCCAAGTAGAATGGTCAAGGCACTCAAAAGTCTTAAGTGAATATGCTGATAGCTAGAGAGAACTCAGCTGACCCTTGATGTCTATTTCTAGCCCTCCACTAGTGAATTGGACCTGTCTCAATAATGATTGGTGGTTTGATTTTGGAGCTAATGACATGTTTGATTTGATCGCTCCTGGTATTTGATCTATTAAGATAAAGTGATGGGATGTGAATTGGAAGATGGCTTCTAGAAACATATTGACCCTCTATGATGTGCAGTGTGTTGCTGAAGCTAGAAGAAAACTCATTAGTGGCTCTGCTCTTGTTCAACAGGGTTATAAAGCTGTAATGGAATAGAATAAAGGTGTTGTTCCTAAGGGAAATTTGTTTGTTGGAAAAGGCTATGTATGTACAGATCTCTTCAAAATAGATGTACAATCTGTTCCTAAAACTAAGAAAGTTTCTCTAGTTATTTTCAATGTTGCTTCTTCTTGTGTTTGGAATGGTTAGCTTGGTCATGCTAATTTAGGAACTATAAAGAGTGTGATGAACCTCAATATGATTCCTAAGTCAAACATTGATCTCAAACATAAATGGAAAATATAGTTACCAGCCAAGCAACCAAAGAAACCCCTTAAAGCTATGGAGAGGCTTCCTAACCTCTTAGAGTCGATTCATACTAATGTTTGTAATTCCAATGGAATCCCTGCAAGAGTTGGCAATTGGTATGTTCTAACTTTGTAGATGATTTTCGTAGGTTTTGTTACACCAAAATTATAAGGTCTAAGGATGAAATGTTGAATAAGTTTAAAACTTATAAAGCAAAAGTAGAGAATCAATTAGATAAAAAAACTAAAGTAATAAATTTGATGAGGCAGGGAGCACGCTTCTAATGTGGTTAGTGTTTTGGGAGAATCATTGGATTGTCCATGAGGTTTTTGCTCCATACATACCTCAATCTTATAGAATAGTCGAAGGGAATAATCGAACTTTGATGGACATGATGAATGCCATGTTTTCACGGGAGGGTGCTCTGCCTGCTATATTAGAATAGTGACAAGACTCTTTTTGAACTTTGGTAGAATAGAATCCCCAAGTTAGATTTCATAAAAGTGTGTGGGTTCTTGGTTAAGGTAGCAATACCTAAGCCTAAAGAAAGAAGATAAGGCCTAGGATTGCCCTAAATAGCAATGCTAACAGGTTCTTGGTGATAAACTCAAAGTTGAGTGAAAGTGCAAACAAGCTTGTTTTGAAGCAAACATGCTGCTTAGGTCGGTGGTACCGTCCCAAACTACTCAACTTGGGGTATACTAAGTCGTATTGGAGGCCGGCCAGGATGATTCCGACCGTTGGATCTAGAAATTGGTGAGGGAGGGGAGAGGGAGAAGGAAAGAGAGGAAGAGAGAGAGAGAGAGAGAGAGAGAGAGAGAGATTGGTGGAGTGCAAGAGAGGCAGAGGGAGGGAAGGCAAGAGGATTTTCGAAGCCCTCTCTCCTCCGCTTTTGCTAGAACAAGGGCAGAGCCCTTGTTTCATTCTGAAACAGGGGCTTTGGCCCCTTTTCTCCTCAGGTGGAGCATGGGCTACTCACGGTACCTTTCTATACAGTGCGAGTAGACATGTGGTTCTTCTTGTGCACCATGATGGTGGTTGCAAACTTGTTCCCTATGGTGGTGTATGGGTTCATGATGTTTAATGCTGTGACCTACCTCTCCATAGGAGTGAGCTGCTGCTCGAAATCCTATGTCTTGGCATCTTTGGTGGCCTATTCCTTCTAACTAACTAAAATCGATGAGGGTGAATTTTCCAAAAGTAACCACTGAGAAGGAACAACTAAGCTAAGTTCTCATTTTCTTAAAAAAATCTAAAAATGCACTATAGCAAGTCCATATTTGAATAGATGGCTCTAGGGCTCCATATATTTGAGCTCCAAAGCTTACATATCCTTGAAGGAAAATAGAGTAGGTAATTCTAGTTAGTCTTGTATGACCCGACATGGCTTTTGGTTGATTCATGATGGATAACATGATTCATTTATGAGTCAACATGACTAATGACTCCTAAATTTACTTGAAAAGAGACAGAAATTCTCTAACTAAAGAACAATGTGAATGCTAAATAGGAGATCCACCACCATAAACTAATCCGAACCAAGTTGGAATTCTCAACAAATGTTATAGGAATTTCATGATTTGGTTAATTATATGGATCTAATTTTTGGGCTGTGAAAATTAAACATAAGCAAAAAATGTCCATAGGATAGATAAGGATGTTGAGATGGTGGTGAGTGGTGGAATTATGAAGGACATAGTTGAAATGTATCAACAAGCACTTAAGTTGGAGATTCATCATTCCAATGATATAGTATAAGTGAGCTGACTATTTGAGATTGGATTCTTTGGGTTTATGCTTGTCAATTTACTATATACATATTTATGCTTGTATAACATGCAGCGGAATCCAAATTAATGACCCAACAAAAAACCACTAAAAATGCTTGACCATCCTTCGCAGGCATATTTGGAACCTCGATGTTGTTGAAACCAAATTTTTATTCTTCTAGGATAGTAGAAGGGTGAAAACGTGACATAGTAATGTTTTAAGGGTGGGAATCAAACCTAGGCCTCTTATATCAATTTAAGGGACTTAACCAAGTCAGTCGATTGGCATCTGTAAATAAAGGTACAAGTTCATAGACTTTAAATGTATAATAGTTGAGAAGTTGAGAACCTAGGAAGCAAGGTTTGCTAAACCAATACCGAAGGGCATACCAGCCAACGACCAGTTTGGCATGATACGGATCCATATTGTGCCATTATATGGTAAACTGAAAACATGGAGAAGGGGGAGAGGGAGAGAGGAAGAGAGAGAGGGAGGGAGGAAAGGAGGGAGGAAGGGGGAGAGGGGGGAAGGCTTATTAATGATGGCTTAGGCAGGAACTAGTAGTGTCTGGTAGTGCTGGCTCTCAAACCGTGGTCTAACAACATGGTCAGTTCCTTCGCCAGCACCTGGCTCCAATCCACCAACCCTAGATTTGCCCCCTCTATATCCATCAACAAATCCAAAAAACCTCCAATAAATGCACAAAGTTAAGGGATTTTGATTGAGATTTGGGTCGCTATCTTCGTGATCCGATGAATGTGTGTGAGAGAGAAGGGGGGAGATGGTCATGCAAGAAGTCGCCCCCAGGGGGGGGGGGGATGTGGAGCTCTTGAACTTTTGCGAGGTTGGGGAAGGTGATGAACCATCATGAGAATCTTATAATCGAGTTGTTTTAACAATCCAAGTCATCTTTATAATTGAACTAGGGTGATTTTATGAGGTTTTATTATCGAACCAAACTAAATCTATAAACTGCTCCAACTTGGTGTTGGTTTGGACAGGTTGAACCGCTTGGTTTGGGTCAGTTTGGCAAACCATGCTTAGGAGTGTGCAAAACATTCTTTTGTATAAAAACCAATCACTAATTGAAGTCTTATTCTTGTTGGTCAATCCATTTGGTGATTCTAGTCTTTGTCCATTGTTCTGTAGATCTTGCAATCTTCTTGCAAGAAGGGAAAGAAAACAGTGGATAGGAAAATTAAAAGATAATATGCAGGATGGGTGAAGCATTTGTAGAAAATTAAATAAGCATGTATCACTTCAACGATGCCATTGTAATGAATTTTTGAACCTGTTAGCCATATTTTTCTAATGTGCATTAACTTTCTTCCTAGTAATACTATGATAGAGGGGATGATTTGAAAGGCGCACTTTGGACCCAAAATAGATTGTGAAGTGGTTATACTTAAGGCAAAACCAAAATATTGATTTAGCTTGTGCAAAGTTATGTTTATGACTTGTAGTTAGCTTCAGCAAAAAATATTTTGATCCCGACTCACTTGGAGGCAATTTAGGTTAGTTGATTGGGGCATCTAGTGGAACTAAAGGGGATCTCCATTTCATAGGCTGAAAATGATGTCAGTAATGAAGGTACAGATTTTTTTTTGCCCTTTGTTCCGTTTGACTTGGGGATGGGGGATGCGAGGTGATTTTACAACCATGGATTTACATATCAACGTACACAAACCAGTATAGTATGATGTGCGATACGGCATTGATATATATACATTGGTTTATAACAAGCTTTTTTTTTTCTTAAAGATAAGAATAACTTCCTTAAGTTATACTGGGGCAATGTGCCTTGAATGTGATGTGAGTATTTATGCAACTTCAGTCCCTATCTATATATGTATGGTGTGAGTACACCAAATTCCAAGCTAGTAGGCTTGAATCTTAAATCCTTGGTTATGACAAGATGTTGAAATATAAGGTCTAAGAAGTATTTTGAGAACTTTTCTTTTTGGGGTATCTTGGAAGAACTAATGAGATAGGAAAAATAGCACAAAGCCCATGTGGATAATGAAGCCTTCTTGTGATATGTTTTTACTTTGTGATTTGAATCCATAATTTGTTTAATCTTCTTTCTTAGATTTTGTTTTTTTGTGAAGTTTGTCTTTTATCCCAAAGCAAGGATCTAAAAACAAGTACGGATACCTATCCCTATCTAGTTCCAGGTAGGTATTGTATTGGGATGCTTTCATCCCAACACTTGAGATAGGCCAGTACTTGATAATATACTGGGACACATCCAAACCTCTTTTCCTTTATTTAGAAAACTTTTTGATGATTTATGTTTTGTTGATTTTAATAATTTTAAAGATATCTTTAGCATCTTGAATAGGCTTTTTGAGCCTCTTAAATGGGTATGGTACTATGACTCCTCACTGGCACTCTCTCTTCCTCCTCTCCTTCCTCTCTTCCTCTCTCCTATTCCTGAACTAGAGCAAACAAAAGAAAGCCATTAGGGCTCCTTTCTTCTATGAGTACGACCCAAAACTCCTCTACTTTTAACCTTTACCCCTTTTGTTTAGCTTGCCACTTGAGCGGACCTAAAGACCAAATAGCCTATTATGCCTTTCACACTCAGCCTTAAAACCAAATCCTTGTTTCTATTTTTTTTATTCTTAGGTGCAGGGCCCAAAGGAGTTGTACTCTAGGGAGAGCAAATCATAGCCCCTCATTAGAAATAAAGAGGGAGAGCATCAAGATAATGCCAGCAAGAATCATGAAATGTGGCTACATGTCTAATAATGAGCTACCATCTATGCAATGTGTCTGCTTAGCCCAGTGTTTGTGTCCAGTTTGTTAGAAAAGATAGAAAGAAGATCTTCATTTTTAAGTACACGCAATTCTTATACATTAATAGTAAAAATTTAAATGATAAAAAAAAGAGCATGGGAGTCCATTCCATCATCGTTTATTGATGAAGATATCCAAGAGAAATACTAAAAGTAAGTATAGAAAAATTAATAGAAAAAAGGATTAAAAAGTTGCTTACCCTCTCCCCATCCTTATAAAATTGGTTGAGTAATTGGTGTCTAATCAATGAAACATCATTGACAAAACTTGCCTTCACTCTCCTTCTTTCTTGAAACATTTTTAGACTGTAGGAATAGGATAGATCAGGAATAAATCATCCATGTCGTTAAAGTAGTCATCTCCTTGCCATATCATTGAGTCGAGGTTTCGACCAATGCTCAGCATGATGGTTCTTAAGTTGTTAGGAGAGAAGCCAATCCATGCCTAGTCATCGAAATCATCAGATTCGGCATGCCAAAGTCGAAGTCATTGTAGAGCTGTTTCACCTCAAATGGCATAAAGTCCAGTATCTTGTCTACCAAGATATCAAAGGTAACCATATTGCCCTTCTCACCTGAGTCCTTCCTAATTGTTGCTTCTAGTCCTGTGACGACTTTGACTTCCATTCTCTTGATGGTGGTGGATGAGAACCCTTGGAGGTCAAAAGGTGGGAGAGGAAGGTTGTATGACTGCTTGCTAGAGTCATACCCATGCTTGATTCATGACTCCCAAATAGGTAAGATGGCTATGATTCCTTAATTTACCCAACTAGTAGAAAATCAAAAAGCCAAAGAAAACAACTAAAAAATGCTATATGAAAAACCCTCTATCATAACCCAGTCTTGACAAAATAAGAGTTCCTAACATTCTGCACGATCCCCCTTCCCTGCGCCTACAAAACGAGCTTGTTCTGAAAGTTGGATTTTACATGGGTTCATTTGCCTCCTCTCTTTCATTTGATAATAAGATGGATCCTTCCCAAGTGCAAAGAGAGAATCCTTGCATTTTCTGCATCAGTGGATGAAGAATCACGAACATAAGAATTTCTGGTTTACCAGCAGCTGGAATAAGTGTCGACCACAGAGTTGAAATTCACTGCAAAGTGAAATTCCCCTGTTAGGTAGGACAGCTATACCGAGGAAGACTGTATAGTAGTACATTTCCCACCCGTTCTGCTCCTTGAACAGACCGGAGGATCAGCTTAAGACTGTGTTTTGCATAGGATGGGAACTTTCTATTATAAGTTTATGCCCTTCGGCTTTAAGAATGCCGGGGTAACCTATCAATGGGCAATGGTCACCATCTTCCAAGACCTCATGCATAATTGCATGGAGGATTATGTGGATGATTTCTTTGTTAAGTCCAGTACTCGTGAGTCCTGTTCAGATTGCATTTGAGAGTTTTTGAGTGGCATGTTGGCCCTAAAGAAAACTGATTGATGTCCATTGTGAGTGAGGGAAGCAAGAAAAAGTGCATTCTTTCATGCTGCCATCGTCAGAGCCAGTCTAGCTAATTGATTGACGATGTAAGAAAAAGGGAAATGCAATACCTATTTAATTTGAATTGAAAATCCATCTGTTTCTTTACTGACAAGCAAGCCTGATTGATGAAGAAGAGGAGATTGTTGATCTGTGTTAAGTATGCATCATAAGCTTGCAATTACGACCACTTACTTTATGAGCTATTAGGTGCTGCCGCACTACATATATCATGGAATTGTATCATGTCCAATTGACTTTTCATAGAAAGGGCGAGCTATATCTTCTGTTTGCAACAATATCCAAAGCTCTTTTCATCTTGGCCATGTAATAAGCATGTTAAAGGCTAGGCTGTCAAGTGTATCCTCTTTGAACACTCCATATTATCTATAATGTGTTGTGCCCCTTCTGTAAGTGCCAACCATGCTTTTCATACTATTTCCCTTACAATCAAGCAATGGACATGGTTTCACATATCACATGTTTATGAGGTTTATACATTTATACATCACCTCATGACACATGTTTGAGTGAAGTTCCTGATGAGAAATTCTCGAGGGTTGTTTTGTATAATCACAAACTCAATTGGAGAACCACTCAAACAAGTTTGATGCTCTAAATTGGTTGTTATTAGAAATTCTTTTAAGTTCATCTTCAAAATTCTCATACTATAAGGGCCCTAAAGGAGCAAGCATTCCTTCAACAAATTCTTCCCATGCAGGGGACGGTTAAGAATTGGTTAATGCTAAAACTTCATTATTGAAGATTCTGTGCGAAGAAACCTCGCAATGATAACCCAGTACTTTCCTTTCATATCTCCAAATATCTGCCTAGGAAATGTCTAATTTGCATGAAAGTATAAAGGCAAAAGACTTGTATCTGTGCGTATGGGGTTCTGCATCTATATGCGCATGTGCATTGAAATAGAGATATATTTTATACAGTGACCCCCAAAAAGTCCAATAATATTACCTATCCGATACCTTAAGAAACTGGGTTACCGTTAGCCCTTTTTGGTTCATATTACTATTGTTATGATTATCATCATCTGTACAAATGTCATTGCTATTAAATTAGCATTTAATTGTTTAATTTGTTGCTCTTAGGTCTGGGTGCTAATTGATCAATGTTGAATTTGTGCTTGTATTTAAAAGCTTTTGTTATATGAAAAAGAGACCTTTTATTCTGTTTCTTAGCCAGTCTGTGAGATTTTAAATAGTAGTTTTTGGAATATATGAGCAAGATCTATTAGGGTCTCTGGTTTCTATGCTCTTAGATATTTAATTGTATCATGGTAAACATGTTTTTGTAAGCTTTAATTACTCAAATAATAAGTTTAAAACCAAATATTTTAATATATAGTGTTTGGGTTTCTTGTGCTGTTTGTATATTTGAAAGATCAAATTATTATTTCTAGGAGTTCTTTTTGTATTTCAGAACTGGATATGTCCAAGAGCAAGTAAATATTGGTTCTGGGCCACCTGGGTCAAAGGTTAGATGGTTCAGGTCTTCCAGTGATAAGCCCAGGTTTATCAATACAGTGACATTTGACAGCCTGGATAACTCGCCGACACTTGTCATGGTTCATGGATATGGTGCTTCTCAAGGTTTCTTCTTTCGAAACTTTGATGCCCTTGCTAGTCGTTTTCGAGTTATTGCCATTGATCAAATCGGGTAAGCTAGACCATTACTTGAGACCTCTCTTAGCAGAAAATTCTCTGAATATTCATTTTTTCTTCTCTTCGATCTTCATTTAATTAAGAGTTTTAACCTGTAAATAGTTATATGTGTCATTATGATTGTCGCTATGCCTGGAATATATCTATTCCATATAATAAACAGCATATCTAATGCATCCAAAAATATTTATTGACCTCTCTTAGCAGCAACTTCTATGAATATTCATTTTTCTCTTTCTTCATTCTTCATTTAATTAAGAGTTTAACCAATGCAAGGTTTTTGTGATCATGGCACATCGAGGGCTAGGAATAGATTTGTTCCAAATAAGAAACAGCATATTGGATGCATCCGAAAATATCTAATAACCTTGGTCTTTCAACTGCCAGCTTGCAAACCTTGTTTGGAATTTAACTAGACACCACACCAAGTAAAAAAAAAAAAATCTTCAAGTTTGAAATGTAGGCCACCCTTTTAAAAACCACCATCATTGCTAGCATTTCTTGAGCCATCTTGTAACTTTATTTTCCTTAAATAGTTTCCAGAAAACATTGTTCCTCGGTGGCTCCATTATTGTAGTTCTTGTCCAAGGCACCTTCTATACTTAAAAGATGCTACTTTAACCATAATTTCAAGTGCAATTTTTGAACCAGAATAAGGCACATGCAGTAGAATGAACAGCTGCATGCAACGTATGAGCTTGCAGCTATGCTCAATATATGCTGAATGTTCCATGTGGGCCAATGAGTAGCATGAGTATTGGCACTGGCGTCTTAGTCTTTAACTTGAACCAAGATTTTGCTCGATTGTCTTTTGAACTCAGGTGATTAAAATTAAGTCCTAGCCTTTCTGCAAAGGAAACTTCTCTCTCATTTTGACCTACTTTCTCATATAACTTTTCTATGGCTTCGAGAGGATTTTTAAGGCCTTTGACACTTCTTATCATCATCGACTTGTCATAACATCATCCAATAAAATTGGGATATTCTACTATAACTCATTAATGCTCTTTGAGTTCATATACTTGGATTCCCTTGTTTAAATTTCTTGAACACAGATTCTATTTATCACCTTGTTGCAACTTTCATGATGAACAAATTTAACAAAAGAAGATTAAATTTTATAATTGCTATATTGCAGTGCTTTCCATTGATATTGAGAGCACTTCTAGACTTCAGTACTTCTCCTTAAACTAGTGAAGACACCTTGAAATCTCAAGTGTTTATACTTAGAGATGCTAGTTTCACTAACCTTTTACCCAGTCATCTTCTAACTTAGGAGCTGGAAACAAAGTCCTGGATTTTATCTTCAAGAGAAACTCATTCTTTCTTTCCTCAGGGTCTGTTTGTTTCCTTGTAGATGAAATTGAAAGTCAGGGAAGTCATGAAAGAAGAAACTTTCAAGATTTCATTAAACCATTAATCTGCCATTGTATGTATTTCACTAACTACCATAACTTCCATCTAATATATTGTTTGGAAGAAAAAAAATAATGACCTAATCAGAAGTCACTTTATGGCATAAAAACGATCATGCTTTCCTCAGTTTCCTATCTAATACAGGCAACCTCTGCAATAAAGAAAATGCAAAACAAATTATTAGAGTGTAAGTTGAAACAGAAGATTTCTACTGTTTGAAAACCTTGAAAATGGATCTTCATTCCTAGGGAATCATCGCAAGGAACTCACTTCCATTGTTTCTTGTGGTTAAGCTGAAACAAGCAGATCCTTAGTCTACCAACTTTGTACTGGAACTTTTTAGGGCTTTGAACATATTTTAGATCTTCGACATTAATACCATTACCATATCATTAAGTCAAATGGGATGTTTTGCTGCAACAAATAAGTTCTCTGTGCTTTCATATACTTGGTTATCTTTGTATAAATTTGTTGAATACAAAAATTCCACTTGTTTCCATCTTGCAACCTTTATAATCAAAGGGACCTAGTATATTAGGGATTTTTTTTATCTCTTTTATCCATTCATCTGTTTAATAGCACAGTGCCATTCTCTCCCCTGATTTGTTTTGGGAAGCACCTCTTCATATCAATGTTCTGCTTGAACTTGGCATCTGGCTTCATCACCATATCAGTCCGTTTACTTGTAGACATAAAAATTGCTGAAGAAAGCATCCAGGAAGAGTATACAATTTTATGTAACTCATCCTAATTGATTGCATTTAGATTCCACAGGCACAAAAATTTTCAACCGGCTGCAAGGATATGCGATAGTAACCCTTAGGACGAGATTTTGTTATTGGAGCATGTCTTCTATCTTTCGAGGATATAACCCTATATAAAACAAAATTGGACAAGTGATGACCACTTCCTTGCACCAACCGGAAGATAGCAATGAGAGAAACATGTCATGCCCCAAACTCGCCACTTGGGCCTGGCATGCGATATGGCCACATATTCCCTAGGCTATAACCTTAGAGAATATTCAAGGTCTAAAGATCTGAACTTATTATCTGATAACAATAGATCAAAATTAAGATAAACGTATATTTCATAAATAAATGTCGAAAATACACGGTTTAGATCAAGATTCACCATTTCGGTACCAAATCCTCTACGGATACCATCTTATTACAGTGTTAGTATGCAATATGGTACAAGATGGCAAAGTGTACCGAGTATTAGTATGGTATAAGACTGTCTATCTGTTTGGTATTGGTATGATATGCCTAGTATAGTACGGTATTGACTGCCATGGCAAAGTTGGTTTAGATATATCCGATATCAGATACAAAATCTAATACACACTTTCTCTAAGATTTTGGATCGACCATGCGAAGCTAGGCATCCTACGGCTGTAAAAGGAGATCAAATAATAATATGAGCTAACAACTCACTAAGAATCCGCCATGCATGCACACCACCATAAATGAGAAAATAATTTTAGCAAATATGTATAACTGCTAAGGTAACATTAAAATGTGGTGAGTATAAAATTCAGATGCTAATAGTTTGGTAATTTAATATTGATTTGATCATTGATGGTTTTATATATTTCACATGTAAACCAAAATTAATGCCAATTAGCATATCATATACTACTATTAAAGTAGCATCCACTACATACGACATATCATCGAAATAGCAGCTCTGTTATACATAGCACATATCACTAGGTTAGCAATTCCATTGAATAGTAATTTTAGTTAGATTTTGTCTTCTTATCTGATTAGCACACCAATCTGACAACGTTATCTTTCCAATGCATATGACATCATCGAAATAGCAGCTCCGTTATACAAAACACATATCACTAGGTTAGCAATTCCATTGAATAGTAATTTTAGTTAGATTTTGTCACCTTTTCTGATTAGCACACCGATCTGACAATGTTATCTTTCCAACATTGGACTAGCTATGATCATGCTCTAGCCTGTCGTAGGCCAAAACACACCATGCTTCCTTTTATGGTTGAAAGCCATGATACCACACCTCTACCCACAGTTCACACACCACATATACCATGTTTCATGCATGGTTAGCTAGTCCAAATGTCCCTCTTTTACCTGATCTTGTAGTTATGCAAAATCTAATTTACTTGTAAGTCACTCCTATTGTTAAGCATAATTTATTATCTTGAATTGACTTTTCGGCATTGGACTAGTCACAGGCATGCTTTAGGCTATGGCAAACCAGATACAATGCTGCCCCATAGCCTAAGGTTGACACCACATACACTAGGTTTCATGCATGGTTGATCAGTCCATACCCCATCCTACAATTATACCAAAATTATGATTTTTTTTTAAATTATTGACACCTAACATGATTACTATAATTAGGAATAAATTAATACATCTCATACAAAGTTAAAATAAGTCATATCATGATCCAAGCAACACCATAATCACCTGCACATGATACACATACCAATATATATAAAATATCCACAATCATACTGGTGATAATGGAAAGGGATCCATACAAATTATTTGTCTTTATCATTAGCATATGATATATGTATGTACAAAATATCCATAATCATGCAAGTGGTCATGTTTAGGGATTCTTACCTCTATTGGCAGCACAACCAACTAAATGTCACAACTTGGTTTGCAGCTCCACCTAATGCACTTACTTAACCCAAAATTAATATCCAACATAATAAAATTTAGAAATCAACTTCATTACTAATTTAAATAATTAATTGCTATTTTTAAATTTTTCTAATTTTTCAAAATCTGATTTTTCAACCTTACCCTAAATCTAATCTTACGGTTTCTATAGCCCAATCATAATAGTTAATAAAGAAATAAAGGTCTAGAATTTACCTTAACTAGTGAGTCGAGGAGAGACCTTACCCTAGTTGGGTTTGGATTATTGTCCACCCATACACGATCAAATCCATCCTAATTAGGAGAATAATCCTGGTTGAAAGAGAGGATTAGGGACTTTGGTCATGGGTCCAGGGTGGCGATCTTGGTCCTAAGGGTTAGGGGTTTAGCTAAAGATGGGATTAAGGTTAAGGTGGGGAATGACCTTTGACCGGTGAACATAGGGTGAGAGGGTGTAGGCTAGGTTCAATCCGAGTCATAGAAAGAGAATTAGAGAGAGAGAGAGAAGGAGAGAATGAGAAAAAGAAAGAGAAAATAGGGGCCTCGAGCTTGTCTACCCAAGAAGAGGGGGGAGAGAGAGGAAGTGAGGAGGAAGGTGAAGGGGTATGGGGCTCACAGGCAAGATGGTTGCGGTCTTTTATGACGCGTAGCATTTCTAGTCACCGGGTCTGACGCAGGATAGTGGAGAAACAATGAATGTGGAGATGACGACATCTGCCAGCTTCGGTGGTGTTAGATGCATGCCCTAGAAGCCAGATTGACCGACACTTGTAATACTTTCTTAGGGCATAATTTATAATTTTAACTTATTAAATAAAATTTGGATTATTCTTTCAATCACATCTATGTATTTTGTGTTTGTGATTCATTCATTGAGTTAATAGGTATGATAACACATATTTTCAAGACTTGAGACTTTGAGACATGTGTTATCATAATTAACTCATAAACTGCTCTCGATCGTAGGATCATCATGAGGATGGTGATCGATCCGGAAGATTGATGTACGATCGCTTTCTTAGGGTAATGTATCTTGAATCTACGATGTGGAGACATTGGAGCGAAAGTACAGGTGCTTGTTGAGAACAAGAGTATTAAGCATGATCAATTCGAGCAATTATAAGAAAGTCTAGCTTTTCGTCGATGACTCGCTCGTTGCAGTTGTGTCTGATTTTCTCACCTGAGGTGCATCGATAGTTCACCTTGAGGATCTTATAGTTTGACTACACCATAACTCGATCTTCTAACCATTTAAAATCTTAAGGTGTATGTTGGCTATAGCATGTTCATTGTGGAAATTGAATTGCACCAAGATGAGATCTATCAACCTTGGTAGAGTAGTCCTATGGTGATCATGAGATTGAGTCCTAAAGCCCATGGCTATGGCAGTGTGAAATAATAGATAGGAGTTTCTATAGGATTTCACATTGGACTCGAATCAAATGATTTAATCATATGACGGGTATTAGATTTGACGAGTAAATCTTAATCTAGATCATATCGAGACTCATAATGAAAGAATCGAATCATACGATAGCTGCACCAAGAGGTTCTTATTCAGTTTTGATGGATTGCCACTACATACTGCTAAGTATCATTGGTGGATTGTGGGACCAATTAGAATTATCTTGATGATCGATAATTCTAATTGGGTGAATCAGAAAGAGTTCTGATCCATCGAAAGGAGTTTCGATGATGTCGATGATGAAGATCACGACATATCCCATTACCATACAGAATTGAACCTATGGGGTCACACAAACAAGGGTTTGGATCTGGATGTTTTCAATTGGACTCAGTTCGATTGATTTGGATTTGATCCAATTAGGTTCAAGAAAATCATGCTAGCACACGATTGAACCTTTTTTTTGCATTGGATTTTTTAATTGGTTTGGACTCAGACAAATTGGATCTGGCTTGTTCGGAAATCCTCCTTTGGGCTTGTCCTAAATAGATTAGGACCATGTCTTAATGTCTTAAAGGAATAAGGATGACCATGTCTTAATGTCTTAAAGGAATAAGGATGAGGGGGTGCCAAGAGTTGGCATCCCCCCACCTTTGACTTGGTCTTGTGCAAAAGAAAGGGAGCGCACGCCCCTTATTTTTCTCCTTAGGGGCGTGCACTATTTGTTTTTGAAGAGACAACCCCAGAGAGGGCGCACGGTTGAGTTAATGGACATGCTAGTGACTACTGAGGGCATCTTGAAGAGTTCAAAGGGCTCAGTACTTGTTGTGGAGCGGATTTCTTCTAAGAGAAAATCCTCGGGAATAAGAAGAAATTCACAAAGAAGCAGAAGATTGAGGGAAAGAAGGAGAAGGTGGAATCGAAGAAGGCTGTGGAGAAGGAAAAGTGTTTCCTTTGCAACTCTGACGGCTATTGGAAGCGAAACTGTCCTGCTTACCTGGCAAGGCTGAAGAACAAGAGGGAAGGATCTTTTGAAGGTATGCTCATCATTGAGACGAACCTGACGGTTTCTTCTGCATCCAGTTGGATGCTTGACTCTAGATCTAGTGCTTATCTGTGTACTTCTTTGCAGGGTCTTGAGGATTGTAGGAGGTTGAGGGACGGCGAAATAATTCTACGTATAGAAAATGGAGCAAAGATTACTGCTATGGCTGTGGGAACGCACCCTCTACGACGACCATCTGGGAGCGTCTTAGAACTTAAGGACTGTTATTTTGTACCTGCTATGAGCAGGAATCTAATTTCTATCTCTTGTTTGATGCATGAAGGATATGTAATTAGTTTTCATAACGACCACTGTATTATTCTTTTTTAAAAGTAATAAAATTAGGAGTGGTTTTTTTATTAACGGTCTCTATCAGTTGCAAGTTGATGTATCTGTGAATTATGTCGAGCAAAGTGTGAATGCCATAGGTTTTAAACAATCTAGAGATAGTATAAATGAAAAGTATATATGGTACTTAAGACTAGGTCACATTGCAGAAGATAAGATGAATAAATTAGAGAAAATCGGACTAATGGGTCCGTTGACTTTCGAGTCATATTCGATTTATGAATCATGCCTTCAAGGTAAAATGCAAGCTACCTTTTGTGGGATATGGGGAAGGACCACAGAGTTACTTGCTTTGGTGCATATAGATGTCTACGGTCCATTCGATATGCCGACCAAAGGTGGTTTTGTCTATTTCATTTTCTTTACCGACGATTTTTTTTGGTATGGGTATGTGTACTTTATGCGTCATAAGTCTGAGGCTTTTGAAAAGTTCAAAGAATTCAGACATGAAGTAAAAAAAAATAGACCAGAAAATTTCTTAAGATTCTTCGATCAAGTCGAGGCGAATACCTTAGTAGAAAATTTTTGGATTATCTCAAGGAACATGGCATAGTCTCATAGTGGACTTCACTTGGAACACTTCAATTCAACGAGGTTTCGGAACGGAGAAATTGGACCCTATTAGATATGGTCCGTTTTATGATGAGCTTCACAGACCTTTCCATTTTTCTTTGGAGACAGTCTTCTAACAACATTTATGTACTGAATAGGTTTCTTCTAAAACCGTTCCTACCACACCATATGAGATGTTGCATGGTAAGAAATCAAGTCCGAGTCATCTCAAGATTTGGGATTGTCCAGTCCATGTCAAAAGACAACAGGCGGACAAGTTAAAATCTAGATTCCTTGAAGCTCGATTCATCGGATATCCTAAGGAGTCGTTAGGATATTATTTCTATTTTTCAGAAGACCATAATGTGATTGCGAGTTGACATGCTGTCTTTCTTGAAAATTAATTTATTCAAGATGGAGGCATGGAAAGACATATCAGACTCAAAGAGAGTCTCTAAAGAGGAAGCCGATCCACACTTCCTCTACCTCGTTAGTCAAGTAGGGTTTTCCATCCTCCTAAGAGATACTTAGGTATTATTTCAAAGGATGTAGAGGAAATGTTTCTCACAAGAAATGGGATATATGGAGATGATCCCAAAACCTATGACGAGGCGATATCAGATATCAACTCTAAGAAATGGCAAGAGGCAATGAAGTCAGAAATTGACTCAATGCGCTCGAACCAAGTCTGGATCTTGGTAGATCTACCCGAAGGTATAATAGCTATTGGATTTAAATGGATCTTCAAGAAAAAGATTGATGCAGATGGGAATGTAGAGATACTCAAAGCTAGGTTGGTAGTGAAAGAGTATAGTCAGCGCGAAGGCATTGACTATCAGGATATCTTCTCACCAGTGGCTATGCTTAAATCCATCTGCACATTGCTTGTCGTTGCAGGATATTTCAATTACGAAATATGACAAATGGATGTAAAAATGACATTCTTAAATGGATATCTTGAGGAAGATATCTATATGGAATAGTCACTAGATTTCACCTATAGTGATAGCGATCATAAGGTTTGCAAACTGCAAAGGTCCATCTATGGATTTAAGCAAGCATCTTGGAGCTGGAATGCTCGTTTCAATGATATGATCAAATTATTTGGTTTTATCAAGAATGAGGAGTCCTGTATGTTCAAAAAGGTCAGTGAAAGCGCTATTGTCTTTCTCGTATTTTGTGGATGACATCCTCCTGATTGGGAATGATATTCCCATGTTGACCTCGGTCAAGGTTTGGTTGTTTAAGGAGTTTTCTATGAAAGACCTAGGAGAAGTATTTTTTATCTTGGGGATCAAGGTCTATAGAGATAGATCTAGGAGGATGCTAGGTTTATCACAGAAGATGTACATTGAGGAGGTGCTGAAGAGGTTCAACATGGAGAATTTTAAGAGAGGTCTTATACCCTTCAGACATGGTATAAGATTTAAGCAAGCATCTCGGAGCTGGAATGCTCATTTCAATGATATGATCAAATTATTTGGTTTTATCAAGAATGAGGAGTCCTGTATGTTCAAAAAGGTCAGTGAAAGCGCTATTGTCTTTCTCGTATTTTATGTGGATGAAATCCTCCTGATTGGGAATGATATTCCCATGTTGACCTCGGTCAAGGTTTGGTTGTTTAAGGAGTTTTCTATGAAAGACCTAGGAGAAGTATTTTTTATCTTGGGGATTAAGGTCTATAGAGATAGATCTAGGAGGATGCTAGGTTTATCACAGAAGATGTACATTGAGGAGGTGCTGAAGAGGTTCAACATGGAGAATTTTAAGAGAGGTCTTATACCCTTCAGATATGGTATAAGATTTAAGCAAGCGTCTCGGAGCTGGAATGCTCGTTTCAATGATATGATCAAATTATTTGGTTTTATCAAGAATGAGGAGTCCTGTATGTTCAAAAAGGTCAGTGAAAGCGCTATTGTCTTTCTCGTATTTTATGTGGATGACATCCTCCTGATTGGGAATGATATTCCCATGTTGACCTCGGTCAAGGTTTGGTTGTTTAAGGAGTTTTCTATGAAAGACCTAGGAGAAGTATTTTTTATCTTGGGGATCAAGGTCTATAGAGATAGATCTAGGAGGATGCTAGGTTTATCACAGAAGATGTACATTGAGGAGGTGCTGAAGAGGTTCAACATGGAGAATTTTAAGAGAGGTCTTATACCCTTCAGACATGGTATAAGATTTAAGCAAGCATCTAGGAGCTGGAATGCTCATTTCAATGATATGATCAAATTATTTGGTTTTATCAAGAATGAGGAGTCCTGTATGTTCAAAAAGGTCAGTGAAAGCGCTATTGTCTTTCTCGTATTTTATGTGGATGACATCCTCCTGATTGGGAATGATATTCCCATGTTGACCTCGGTCAAGGTTTGGTTGTTTAAGGAGTTTTCTATGAAAGACCTAGGAGAAGTATTTTTTATCTTGGGGATTAAGGTCTATAGAGATAGATCTAGGAGGATGCTAGGTTTATCACAGAAGATGTACATTGAGGAGGTGCTGAAGAGGTTCAACATGGAGAATTTTAAGAGAGGTCTTATACCCTTCAGATATGGTATAAGATTTAAGCAAGCGTCTCGGAGCTGGAATGCTCGTTTCAATGATATGATCAAATTATTTGGTTTTATCAAGAATGAGGAGTCCTGTATGTTCAAAAAGGTCAGTGAAAGCGCTATTGTCTTTCTCGTATTTTATGTGGATGACATCCTCCTGATTGGGAATGATATTCCCATGTTGACCTCGGTCAAGGTTTGGTTGTTTAAGGAGTTTTCTATGAAAGACCTAGGAGAAGTATTTTTTATCTTGGGGATCAAGGTCTATAGAGATAGATCTAGGAGGATGCTAGGTTTATCACAGAAGATGTACATTGAGGAGGTGCTGAAGAGGTTCAACATGGAGAATTTTAACAGAGGTCTTATACCCTTCAGACATGGTATAAGATTTAAGCAAGCATCTAGGAGCTGGAATGCTCATTTCAATGATATGATCAAATTATTTGGTTTTATCAAGAATGAGGAGTCCTGTATGTTCAAAAAGGTCAGTGAAAGCGCTATTGTCTTTCTCGTATTTTATGTGGATGACATCCTCCTGATTGGGAATGATATTCCCATGTTGACCTCGGTCAAGGTTTGGTTGTTTAAGGAGTTTTCTATGAAAGACCTAGGAGAAGTATTTTTTATCTTGGGGATTAAGGTCTATAGAGATAGATCTAGGAGGATGCTAGGTTTATCACAGAAGATGTACATTGAGGAGGTGCTGAAGAGGTTCAACATGGAGAATTTTAAGAGAGGTCTTATACCCTTCAGATATGGTATAAGATTTAAGCAAGCGTCTCGGAGCTGGAATGCTCGTTTCAATGATATGATCAAATTATTTGGTTTTATCAAGAATGAGGAGTCCTGTATGTTCAAAAAGGTCAGTGAAAGCGCTATTGTCTTTCTCGTATTTTATGTGGATGACATCCTCCTGATTGGGAATGATATTCCCATGTTGACCTCGGTCAAGGTTTGGTTGTTTAAGGAGTTTTCTATGAAAGACCTAGGAGAAGTATTTTTTATCTTGGGGATCAAGGTCTATAGAGATAGATCTAGGAGGATGCTAGGTTTATCACAGAAGATGTACATTGAGGAGGTGCTGAAGAGGTTCAACATGGAGAATTTTAACAGAGGTCTTATACCCTTCAGACATGGTATTCATCTCTCTAAGAAGACATGCCCTAACATATTGGAAGAGATTGAACACATGAGCAAGATCTCTTATGCTTTGGAATAGGGAACCTCATGTATGTCATGCTTTGTACACGATCTGATATCGCTCATGCTATGAGTGTCACAAGCGTCCAGGCGAAGAGCACTGGATTTCTGTGAAATGTATCCTTAAATACTTGAGAAGGACTAAGGATTTGTTTTTGGTCTTTGGTAATGGAAAACTCCAAGTGCAGGGGTATACTGATTTAGACTTTATGTCTGATGATGATCGAAAGTCGACATCAGGAAGCCTGTTCTTGTGCAATGGTGGTGCTATGAGTTGGAAGAGTTTCAAGCAGATAGTAATTGTAGACTCCACCATGGAAGCAGAGTACATCGCTGCCTTGAAAGCCGTGAAGGAGGCATTCTGGTTCAACAAATTTATTGCAGAGCTAGGAGTGATGCCATCTGATGCCATCCCTTTGTATTATGACAACAACGGCACCATAGCCCTAGCTAAGGATTCGAGGTCTCATCAGAAATCCAAGCACATCGAGTGGTGGTTCCACCTCATCCACGATTATTAGATATATGCCCTAGAACCCCGATTGGCCGACACTTGTAATACTTTCTTAGGGCATAATTTATAATTTTGATTTTTAAATAAAATTTGGATTATTCTTTCAATCATATCTGTGTATTTTGTGTATGTGATTCATCCTTTGAGTTAACAGGTATAATAACACATTCTCAAAAGTTGAGAATTTGAGACTTGTTATTATAATTAACTCATAAACTACTTTCGATCGTAGGATCATGACGAAGATCGTGATTGATTCCGAAGATTGGTGCAGATCGCTTTCTTAGGGTAGAGTTTTGAATCTACGATGTGGAGACACCAGAGTGAAAGTACAGATGCTTGTTGAGAATAAGGATACCGAGCATTACCAACTTCAATCGGTCATATAAGGAAGTCTACCTTCTCGTCGATGACTCGCTTGTTGCTGCAGTTGTGTCTTGTTCTGACCTGAGATGCATTGGCAGTTCACCTTAGCGGTGTTATAGTTTGACTACACCATAACTCGGTCTCCTAACCATTTGGAATCCTAAGGTGTATATTGGCTATAGTATGTTCATTATGGGAATTGGATCACACCAAGATGGGATCTATCAACCTCAGTAGAGTAGTTCTATGGTGATCATGAGATTGAGTCCTAAAGCCCATGGCAGTGTGAAATATTAGAAAGAAGTTTCTATTAGGATTTCACATCAGACTCGAATTGAATGATTCAATCATATGACAGGTATTGGGTTTGACGAGTAAACCTTAACTTAGATCCTATCGGAACTCATGATGGAAGAACCGAATCAAACGATAGCTGCGCTAAAAGGTTCTTATTCAATTCTGATGGATTGCCACCACATACTGCTAGGTGTCATTGGTGGATTATAGGATCAATTAAAATTATCTTGATGATCGATAATTCTAATTGGGTGAATCAGAAAGAGTTCTGATCCATTGAAAGAAGTTTCGATGATGTCGATGATGGAGATCACGATATGTCCCATTACCATATAGAATTGAATCTATGGAATCATACAAACAAGTGTTTGGGTCTGGATGTTTTCAATTGGACTCACTCAGTCCGATTGATTTGGATTTGATCTTATTAGGTTCAAGAAAATCGTGCTAGCACATGATTGAACCTAACTTTTTTTTGCATTTGATTTCCTGATTGGTTTGGACTCAGTCAAATTGGATTTGGCTTGTCCGAAAATCCTCCTTTGGGCTTGTCCTAATTAGATTAGGACCATGTTCTAATGTCTTAAGGTAGTATTTGGATACCCAAATGTTATTCTTGGAATAGGAATACGAATTTCTAGAGAATAGCTATTCCTCGTTATTCCAGATTTCTATTTGGTTGGAAATTTACATCTTCCACCTAGAATAAGCAATTAATGCAGTTTAATTAATGCGGTGTTATTCTTGGTTCCTAAATCAAAACTCATTAAAGACTTAGAATAAGCTATTCCATGGTCTACCATGGAAAAGCTAAACCAGAGTAGATGGGAATGAGGGAGGGTTGACCGAAATTGCTAAACCACCCTAGTCCCCCACCACGTTTTCATTTGTTTGGGGGAATAAGATGGAATAAGCCCTTATTCCATCTAGAGTAAGGTATCCAAACACTATCTAAAGGAATAAGGATGAGGGGGCGCTAAGGATGAGGAGGCGCCAACTCTATTTGGGGGAATAAGATGGAATCAGCCCTTATTCCATTCAAAATAAGGTATCCAAACAATTGCCTTTGACTTGGTCTTGCACAAAAGAAAGGGAGTGCACGCCCCCTATTTCTTCCCTTGGGGGCGTGCACTATTTGTTTCTAGAGAGAGAACCCCAGAGAGGGCGCATGTCGTCTTCCTTGCGTGCACCCACTTGAGATTAGGATAAGGGAGAGGAGGTTAGAGTTTGTTTCAATTTAAACTCCATTTGAACAAGTCAAATAAGTTTAAATTAAATCAAACTCATGAATAGATTATCTGGGGCGCCAACCATCTTAACTGGAAAAGGTGGCGCGCGCCGGATAGCCATTTTGTGTGACAAAATGCCACGAAAAATTCTGAGGGAGTGCCACTTCTTATTTAGAGTCCTGTTTTAAGCAATTTGATTTGGTCAAATGCTTAAAGCCCTAGGACTCTAGTGTTGGGTTTTGGTGACCAGGGTAGAAGCACGGATTTCAAAGCAATTTATATGAATCATAAAACCAAAACTTAACCTAAGGACCATCTTATTAGAATTTAAATCATATAACATGCTATTATAATGTAACATAGGGTATAGGAACATTCTTTTAATCGCTAAACCCTTATTCAAGCCTAAATTCTGATAGAGGTCCGTCAGGGGTTCCACTAGGTGCCCACGTGTTCACCCTCCAACGTTGATCCATACGGGAACTTGATTAAGTCACTAGCACCTTTAAATCTGATTCCTTTAATTAAATTTTTATTGTAAGAATTTAATTTGATTTGGGCAGAATCGTCTTTTAATCTTGCTTTCTTCCTCCTAGCCTTTCCTATCCTTGCTTTCTTCTCTGTCTTCTTAATTTTTCTTCCTAAACCCTTGTCTTAAAGAAGACTTCTTATCCTTAATAGGACCTTGTTTGGACAAGGGAGGGAAGAAAGAAAATTGGACAATAGAGAACTCTTGTAAGAAAGAAGGATTGATTGCCTTAGACTCCCGGTGTGTGCTCTTATTTATAATCTACGTTGGGGTGCCTCCACCAATTTCTCATGCTTAATCCAGTGTTAGATCTCACGCCCATTCAGATAATATCAAGTCTATTCAATTTATCATGACACGTGGAGACGAGAATTAATTTTCAAGAGACGCTTCGTGCAGAAGGACTCTTTGAAAAATAATTCTACATTGTTTCTCAAGTGTCGTAAAGCATGAATAAGAGGCGCCTATTAATGAATGGTTTAGATATGAACTTTGGCCATCCAGTGGCCCTCCATTTGTGCGCCAACTTCAGATGTGGACGTGGAAATATTTTAGGTGTGGAAGAGTCCACAACCACTTGGACTTAAGAGTCCAAGTGGCACCATTTCAAAGGGGGTGGATAGGAGTCTTACCTTATCCAATTTCCAATTAAAACACCGAAGTGTTTAATCTCTAGGACTCTTAGGCGCCTTCTCTTAGATCTGAAACCCACACAACAAATATTAGGTATAAATAAAGTGGATAAGATAGAAATAAGAGGCGCCATCCAAAACAATATGCCAAAGAATCCTAGGGCACAAGGCAACCCCCACATGCCAAGAGAGAGACTCTCTAGCGTGTGGGATTAGATATGTGATGCCCAACCACTTGGTCAACAAGCTAAGGGTCAACCCAATTAAGGACCAAATTTGATTTGGCTTAAATTATATTTAATTAGCCCAAATCGGAACCCAATTCGAATCTGATTCGAATCTAGGTGCTAGGATTTGCAACATGTGCTAGCATGTTCTACTTGCAAATATGATTTAATCCAATTAAACCCTTGATTAATTTCTTTTGTGTGTTACCCATTAGGTTCCACATCTAGCTAGCAGTGGGTCCGGGTGCGATTAGATCTAATTTGGTTAGAATTTAACCAAATCGATTTAGGTCAAAACGAGCTAACCCGATTTGATCAATCAGAATATTTTCTAATTAATGATCAAATTAAACTTTTTAATTCGATTGAATTCATAAGACAAGATTGACGTCTAGCAACATATCATGTCTATCTGAAAGATATGGAATTTTGGTGGAAATACCAAAAATATTCTTCAGCGTAAAGTTACCGTGCAATTCGATCCTGCAATCATCCTGCATCCCAAATATAATTTTGGATATAGAAATATGTCAAATCCAATATTATATTCATATTTCTCTTAATTATATAATGATGATTCGATTAATGAAACATTAGAAACGATTTCTAATTTTTATCATGCTTTGATCAAAGTCTTCTTAAATCATCATTCGATTGAAGCAAGCAGGATATGATCTCCTTTTAGTAGGAGTGATCGATTCCATGTTGACTTACTCACAACCTACATATGCAATCTACCATATCCAGAATACCTCGTACATGACTAAGTCATGAATGAGTATAAACCAAAATATGGATTCATGCATACAAGGTTCTATGGCAGTCTCAAGTCAAAGGATTACATGCACAACTCCCATTATAAGAACCGTCTATTGATAACTAGATAAGACTCCATTAGATGTTCTCAAGTCGGATCAATTCAGAGAACTTATTCTCTAATGAGCACTCACATTCTGTTGGAAATTATGTCCCAAAGCCAATCGTCTGCTTGTTGATGGTTGAGATATTGTAATTGATTTATTAATTAATAAAAAATATTTTGACATTTTTTTCATCACAAATTTACATCTTCTAATGAACTCCATTATTGTGATGAAGTCCTTAGGACTATTTAGTTTCGATAAAGAGAGGATTTATCGATTAGTCCTTAAATTTGTTCACAACCAAATGATAGGCTGTTAATTAGGACGACAGCATCTATCGAGCATAGATTGCTATATGCCATATAGGTTGGTTGTCCTCTTAATCAAGAAGTATGGAGACACTGGTATGGCATATAGGTGAGATGTATGGGTACATCGTCATTGAACGTGACCAACTCCAGAGCATTCTGCTGTTGAGAATGTCTCTGATGGGATGTAGGTATAAGTATCCCTTAGACCTGAGATCACCTCAGTGATTTGCAAGCAACTCACTATTTTTTGGTATCGGATTAACTGAATTTCTAATTCAGCAACGTAAGGCTTCTGGGCGTAGTCAAGTACTTGCGAAGTCGGAGTGTGATCAAGATGGAATTGACCACTCCAAGAGTTGGAAAAGAATGTATCACTGTATTCAATATAGCAAAATCTTGGTCAGGATAAATCCATCAGATGGATTTGATATTTTGAAATATAATGTGGACAACCTGATCAGAGTTGACAGTTGAACTCTGAGATGTTCTACGAGCATTATGGTCAAGGGGATGAATTATATGGAAACTATATTCGCATGGGTTCTGTTGGGGATAAATCCCGCTCCAGTCGAAGCCTAGCTCGATGCCCAGCCTAATGCAACCAGTAGCCGTAGAAGAGCTTCGGCAGACGGGCTTCAGCCAAACTTCCAGCGGCCGAGCTTATTCCAACTCGTTCAGCCACCGAGCTTCTTCGGACTCCAGCCGACCGAACTGCTTAGCGGTCGAGCTCCCCGAACTCCTAGCGTTCGAGCTTCTACGGATGCGTTCAGACGGCCGAACTGCTTAGCGTCCGAGCTTCTACGGACCCGTTCAGACGGCCGAACTTCTTAGCGGCCGAGCTCCTCGAACTCAGCTGACGAGCGTCAGCCGAAGTCCAACATCCGGTCGAATTTTTCAACGACCGAGCTTCAGATTCCCAGCTGCCGGACTCCTCAGCGGACGAGCCTTAGCTGCATACCTCCGCCTATGGGAGCCGAACTCCCTCCAAGCTAAGAGCCCGAGCTCCTCCGAAATGGGCACACGACGAAGGCCAATCCTTCATCCGCCGCAAGCTCTACAGCATCACCATCGGTCCACCGAGTGATAGCGATCCGCTATGAGGCGGCGATGGCTGTCACCATCCCGTGAGATTGGCTCCGTCGAACCTCGAGCGGCCCGCCAGCACGCGGCTGCAGCTATCACCATTAACCCGCTGCATACGGCACCTTCCCGTGAGACTGGCTCCGCCGAACCTCGAGCGGCCCGCCAGCACGTGGCTGCAGCTATCACCATCAAGCTCCGCTATAAAAAGGACCCCTCCAGATACGCTAACTCTAATCTCTCTGATCTCTAAGCAATCCTCTTCTCTAAGCTCCGGAACTCATTCCGAGCACTCCATTTCTGTTGGCCAGAGCTGACTTGAGCGTCGGAGGGTCCTGTCGGAGCCACCCCCCATCGGCTCCGGACGGGATTTTGTTTTGTAGGTCCCCGGCGGCGACCTTAGCGGCCTCGACTCCAGCGACCTCCGGCGACGACCAGTTTCTGCACCAACAGATTGGCGCTAGAAGGAGGGCCCTCGAACCTTCGAGGTTCCCTTGTTCTTAAAGGAGTGCTCGGCGACTCTTCTTTTCCCCCTCCGGAGATCTCCTCCTTTCTCTTTCGAAGAGAAAATGCCCCCAGGAGAGCTTCGACGCGGCGATCGGCGTCCTGCGCGCCAGGTACGCCTGCTCCCGTTGCAGCCCCAGTAGCCCAGGCTCCATCCGAAGCCACCGCAGATGTAGAGCAGTTCAACCTGCCGGATGGGTTCGTGGCCCCGCCGAGGTGATACAGGCCGTGCGACAACCTTCGACGGAGACTTTGTCGGAAAAACGCGAGGAACCGGCCTTAAGGAAGAGCATTTGGGCATGCCAATCGCCCTTAGGAGAGAAACGGAGAGCAGAAGTTCTTCCGCAGAAGCGGAATGAAGTTTGGCGCGAGGAAGGTTCCACGGGAAAGCGGAATGGAGTTTGCCGCGAGCAGGAAAGCCGAATGAAGTTCGGCGGTAGCAAGGCCGAACTTCCCCCGAAGTCTCATCATCGGAATGAAGTTCGGTGCAAGTGAGGCCGAACTTTCGCTCGGATATGACACCAAGGGAGCCACCTACGAAGAGGTCACAGGAGGTGGAATGAAGCTCGGGCAAGCGACGTCGAGCTCATCCTCGAACTCGTCATCAAGGAAGTTCTCCCCCAAGTTTCAGAAGGAGATGGAATGAAGTTCGGCTGCGCTCACGACCTCCCAGCGCAAGCAAGGTCGTACTCCCTCTCGAGCCCGTCATCGAGGAAGCCCCGACAAAGGAGTATGAAGTCCTCCCACGGAAGCTTCCGCGGGAAAGCGAAACGAAGTTCGGCGCAAGTGAGGTCGGAGTGAAGTTCGGGCAAGCAAAGCCGAGCTCCCTACGAGCTCATCGTTGTCAAGGAAGTCCGGACAAAAGCAGCAGAGGAAGTTCTCCCGCGGAGGGTTTCGCGGGAAAACGGAATGAAGTTCGGCAGAAGTGAGGCCGAACTTCACCTCGAAGCCCGTCATCGAGGAAGGGGCATTAGTCCTCCCACGGAGGCTTTTGCGGGAAGGCGGAATGAAGTTCGGCGCAAGTAAGGCGGAACTCCAGCCCGATTATGTCACCAAGGAAGCCCCCAACAAAAATTTCACGCAAGGTGAGACGAAGGCAAGCGAAGACTCCCTCTCGAGTATGACTCCAAGGAAGCTCCGACAACTGGGCATAAAGTCTTTCCGCAGGTTTTACAACCCCTAAGTCCTTGAGCTCGCCACCAAGGAGGCCCCGACAAAAGGACGCGAAGAAGCCCTCCCGAAAGGTTCCGCAACTACGTCCCGCTCTTCTAACTCGAATTCTCAGCGAAGTTAAAAGAGCCAGCTGCCAAGACCAGAAGGTTTACGGTCTCCCCTAAACAAGCGCGGTCGTACTGCATCTACCATCGCGACCACGGCCACGACGCTGAGAAATGCATCCGGCTGCGAGACGAAATTGAGGAGCTCGTCAGGAAGGAGTGGCTGGAGAAAGTCGGCTAAGGGCACTGCCGTAACCAGAAACTCCTGGGTCGGCCGCCTCAAAGCGTCACCAACGTTACCCTAGGGAGGAGCTTGGTACATCGGCGGTTCGTCGGTTCCCAGCGACAAAGCCAAGAGCTTGCTCCAAATCGAGAAGGCCAGCATGGGATAGAGGAGGTCGTCTGGACGGGACTTACTGCCCGAGGGAGGGAGCTCCGAGGAACAACGCCCCGACGACCCCTCAAACGGGGATGTGCTGCTCGTAACTTTCCTTCGATAAAATTCTTCCCTTCCAATAATGTTATTCCTTGGCGCAGAAACTGCGGTAACAGGGGATGGAGCAGTCAAATAGTTGCCGTATTGGGAACTGGCGGGGGACCTCGTGCTAACGGGGCAGGTCGGAAGCTTTAGAAGCTCGACCGCAGGAGATAAGATCTCCTCCGAGGAAGGCTCGGCCGCGGGAGATAAGATCTCCCCCAAGAAAAGCTCGGCCGCAGGGGATAAGATCTCCCCCGAGCGCGGGAAGCTCGGTCGCAAGAGATAAGATCTCCCTCGAGAGAAGCTCGCCGCAGGAGATAAGATCTCCCCTGAGGAAGGCTTAAGATCTCCCCCGAGCGCGCGATCTCCTCTGAGGAAGGCTCGGCTGCAGGAGATAAGATCTCCCCGAGGAAGGCTCGCTGCAGGAGATCCCCGAGGAAAGCTCGGCCGTAGGAGATAAGATCTCCCCTGAGCGCGCGCTTCGACCTCGGCTGTAGGAGATAAGATCTCCCCCAAGGAAAGCTCGGCCGTCGGAGATAAGATCTTCCCCGAGCGCGCTCTTCGACCTCGGCTGCAGGAGATAAGATCACCCCGAGGGAAGCTCGGCCGCAGGAGATAAGATCTCCCCCGAGGAAAGCTCGGCCGCAGGAGATAAGATCTCCCCTAAGCGCGCACTTCGACCTCGGCTGCAGGAGATAAGATCTCCCCCGAGGAAGGCTCGGCTGCAGGAGATAAGATCTCCCCGAGCGCGCGCTTCGACCTCGGCTGCAGGAGATAAGATCTCCTCCGAGGAAAGCTCGGCCGCAGGAGATAAGATCTCCCCCCGAGGGAAGCTCGACCGTAGGAGATAAGATCTCCCCCGAGTGCGCGCTTCGACCTCGGCTGCAGGAGATAAGATCTCCCCCGAGGAAAGCTCGGCCGCAGGAGATAGATCTCCTCCGAGCGCGCACTTCGACCTCGGCTGCAGGAGATAAGATCTCCCCCGAGGGAAGCTCGGCCGTAGGAGATAAGATCTCCCTCGAGCGCGCGCTTCGACCTCGGCCGCCGGAGATAAGATCTCCCTTGAGTGCGCTCTTCGACCTCGGCTGCAGGAGATAAGATCTCCTTCGAGCGCGCGATCTCCCCCGAGGAAGGCTCGGCTGCAGGAGATAAGATCTCCCCCGAGGAAGGCTCGGCTGCAGGAGATAAGATCTCCTCCGAGCGCGCGCTTCGACCTCGGCTGTAGGAGATAAGATCTCCCCCGAGGAAAGCTCGGCCGTAGGAGATAAGATCTCCCCCGAGCGCGCTCTTCGACCTCGGCCGCAGGAGATAAGATCTCCCCCGAGGGAAGCTCGGCCGCAGGAGATAAGATCTCCCCGGACTTCGGCTGCAGGAGATAAGATCTCCCTCGAGCGCGCACTTCGACCTCGGCTGCAGGAGATAAGATCTCCCCCGAGGGAAGCTCGGCCGCAGGAGATAAGATCTCCCCCGAGCGCGCACTTCGACCTCGGCTGCAGGAGATAAGATCTCCCTCGAGGAAGGCTCGGCTGCGGGAGATAAGATCTCCCCCGAGGCAACCTCGGCTAGAGATAAGATCTCTCCCGAGCGAACACGGACAACCTCGGTCGCAGGAGATGAGATCTCCCCCGGGTGCCCGATACAACCTCGGCTAGGGAAAGCAACCGCGACGACCTCGGTCGGAGAGCTTCAACATCGACCTTGGCTAGAGAAAGCAACCGTGTCAACTCCGGCTGGAAATGGGATCTTCCCCGGGCTTCAACTTCAATGTCAACTTCAAGCCGAAGATGAGATCTCCCCCGAGCTTCGACCTAGACCAACACAGAGCTCAGAGGAAGACTTCGGCAGTCGCCTTTCCTGCACTCCCTTCCTTCGATTTTCGAACTTGGGAGTAGGGGGGCTAGTGTTGGGGATAAATCCCGCTCCAGCCGAAGCCTAGCTCGATGCCCAGCCTAATGCAACCAGTAGCCGCAGAAGAGCTTCGGCAGACGGGCTTCAGCCGAACTTCCAGCGGTCGAGCTTATTCCAACTCGTTCAGCCATCGAGCTTCTTCGGACTCTAGCCGGCCGAACTGCTTAGCGGTCGAGCTCCCCGAACTCCTAGCGTCCGAGCTTCTACGGACGCGTTCAGACGGCCGAACTGCTTAGCGTCCGAGCTTCTACGGACCCGTTCAGATGGCCGAACTTCTCAACGGTCGAGCTCCTCGAACTCGGCGGCCGAGCTCCTCGAACTCCTCAGCTGACGAGCCTCAGCCGAAGTCCAACATCCGGCCGAACTCTTCAACGGCCGAGCTTCGGATTCCCAGCTGCCGGACTCAGCTGATGAGCCTTAGCTGCATACCTCCGCCTATGGGAGCCGAACTCCCTCCAAGCTAAGAGCCCGAGCTCCTCCGAAATGGGCACACGACGAAGGCCAACCCTTCATCCGCCGCAAGCTCTGCAGCACCATCGGTCCACTGAGTGATAGCGACCCGCTATGAGGCGGCGATGGCTGTCACCATCCTGTGAGACTGGCTCCGCCGAACCTCGAGCGGCCCGCCAGCATGCGGCTGTAGTTGTCACCATCAACCCGCCGCACATGGCACCTTCCCGTGAGACTGGCTCCGTCGAACCTCGAGCGGCCCGCCAGCACGTGGCTGCAGCTGTCACCATCAAGCTCCGCTATAAAAAGGACCCCTCCAGATACGCTAACTCTAATCTCTCTGATCTCTAAGCTCTCCTCTTCTCTAAGCTTCGGAACTCATTCCGAGCACTCCATTCCTGTTGGCCAGAGCTGACTTGAGCGTCGGAGGGTCCTGCCGGAGCCACCCCCCACCGGCTCCGGACGGGACTTTGTTTTGCAGGTCCCCGGCGGCGACCTCAGCGGCCTCGACTCCAGCGACCTCCGGCGACGACCAGTTTTTGCACCAACAGGTTCTAAGGATGGTGTTCTATACCTTTCGACCTATCCGGCCATCAAGTATCATTGCTAAATGGTCACTTCGATTGGTACAGAAATTTATTCCTATGCTACCGGCTTAGGTTCGGATCTATAAGGTCACACACATTAGAGTTCATGTTCCGATTGGATGGTTGATTAGCGATTTAGAATCGTTTTAGGGTTAAATAATCAATACGATTGGTGTTTAACCTAGTGCAAGTGTTGCAGAAGGATCGATTAGCAATTCGATTGCTAATTGGCTTAATTTGATTAAGCCAGTAGGCTGAGATTAAGTCTAATTAATTATGGTTTAATTAGATTTGGTTTGTGCTTGATTGGATCAAGTCCAATTGGCTTATTGGATAAGCCAAGTGCAAGGAAGAACTAGTTCTAGTCTAACTAGGACTCGGGTCAATCCAATTTTCTAATTTGATTAGAAAATTTAATTAGAATTAAATCTGATTTAATTAAGTTTTTAAATGGGTTAGGGCTTTATTTAATTGAGTTGGTTTAATCTTATTTTTATTTGGTTAAATGACCTTGTTTGACCAAGTCAAAATATGAGTCCTAGTGTGACTAGAACTCCCTATTCCTTGCGCCATCTAATCCTTACGCCCCACCCTTTTCTCTTTATGTTTTTACGTAAAATTCTCCATGCCCAAAGGCTTTTCACACCCCCTTTCTCTTTTTTATTTCTCATATGGAAGTTTGTTAGAAGACCAAGTCAAAAGGGGAATTAGTTTTGCTTAAGGATTCTATGAGATCGAATCCTTGTCAAGCAAAACTCTTTTCATAAGTGTGCCGACCCATCCTTATTTTCTTTGATTTTCATGGTAAAAGAGGATTTTTTTGTGCGCCCTCTTTGCTGGTACATGGCAGAAAAAAGGTCGGGGCGCCCAAGAGTTAGGTGCCCCAACAACTTCCTTTATTTGGTCCTTCCTAGTCTAGGTTTTTGACCTAACTTGGATTCAGCATATCTCTTTATTTAAAGAGAATTTTTGGCTGAAATTTTCATGGATTATAGACATTTGAGAGGCCTCTTTGGTGTAGAAAAATCAGAGAAAAAAATCATCTGGATCGTGGAGATATTGAAAACACAAATCAGGGTGTCTAGAAAAAGAACAAAGAAGAAGAAGAGGGTCTTCTTTTAGGGTTTTTGTTTCAGATCTCTTCCTCCCATTTTGTGAGCTTTTGAGAGGTGTCTCAGCATCACAAGTCTTCCTTTTTTCTTCTGGTATTTTGGAGTATCCAAGTTTTGAAGAAGGAAGCATTGGATCAACCATTGAAGAGAGATCAGCATAGTGCTAGCATACTGTGCTGATTTTCTGCATCAGGATCTTTGATCGTGTTTGTGGGCTCGTGTGAACTACTCCTAAAGGACGGACGCATGTGTGGCTGGTGACTTTATCTTCAAGCCCGGATAAGCAAGTTAGACCCCGGATAAGCAAGTTAGAATGTCTAACTTGCTCAAGTAATAGATCTGATCTATTAACTTCATACCTGCATTTGATGTTGTGTAGACCTAGGTTGATTTGATCAACCTTTTCTTTCTTGTTTGATTTTAATTTCTGATTTAATATCATGCCTTAATCATGTAATAGATCTAAGATTTAGGTATTTACATGTTTATTTAAATAAATATTTGATTTATTTAAGTCTTCCATTGCATGATCTTGAAAAAGTTTCAAGATCTACCCGTGAAACCCTAAATCTAGTTCCTTCAATTGGTATCAGAGCCTAGATTTTTGTTACATGATTTTTGTGCATGTTTAGATTATTTCTTAGATTAGATCTAATTTATAATCTAATCATTAAATTTGAAATTAAAAAAATTCAGATCTCACGAACTGTCATAAGGTTGTCCAACTGCGAGGTTTACCCCTTACAGTGAAAAGGTTGTCCTAGTTCGTGATGATCTGACTCTAATCATAAATTTATTAGATTTGATCTAATTTTATTTATGATTTAATAGATTTAAAATAGTTTTAGATCTGAAAATAAAATATTTTAGATTGCACAGACTGCTATAAGGTTGTCCTAGTACGTGCTGATCTAAAATATTGATCATAAAATTTTATATTAGATCTAAGAGATTTTATGATTTGATTAAAAATATTTTAATCTGATTTCAATCATCATAAATATGTTAGATTTGATCTAGGGAGATTTATGATTGATTATTATTGAAACTGTTTCAATTACATGAATTTATTTAGATTAGATCTAAAATAATTTTATATTTATTTTACTTGCATATTGATTATGAATCAAATATGCAACTTGGTTGATAGAATCATGTAAAAACATTTTACAAACATGAAAATCATTTTCAAAAAGCCGAACCCCAACCCTCAGTCCAAAACTTAATTGAGAATTAAGAAGTTGATTGATTAGGATCTAGGATTGTGAATTGAAGATCCTAAGACAAATCATAACACATTGGGTTAAATAGGTTAGTGGGGATTAGGTCCATTAATTGGGTTAGACCTAGGGTTAGATTAAAGAATAGACTTAATTAGAGAATTGACTAAATCTAATCAATTATTGTCTTAGATTAGGTCAAGAATTCTCTAGATCAATTACAATAGTTGTAGTTGGTCAAGTCCATGTCTTTAACAAGACCCAAGATGGACTTGATTCTTGGCTATGTGGTTTAGTACGAATTGTTAGATTGATCTAATTAAAACTAATTAAACCAGTTGGTGTCTAAGATAAACCAGACCGATAGTTTTTAATTGGCAGTCCGCTTTCTGATGGTGTCTAAGGCAAGCTTTGGCAGACCCTCCCATTGATCGAACTTACCTGGCCTTTTGGTGAGATTATGTTTTGATTGAATCACTTGACTATTCGAGCTGACCCATGTCAGCTAGGTAAATCAGTGTGACTGATTTAGGTGCTCCTAAACCAGCCTGTTAGTGGTCTCCCTTAAGCTGACTTGGTGAAGCCAGTGGGATGATTATGACAAGCTTGTTAATCTGACCTACTCACTTCTATAAATAAATCCTTTAAAATTATTAGATCCCTAAAATGAAATAGTTATATGATAACTAGATCATAGCCTCCTATTAAAGTGGATGATAATAGATCCATCAGTTGGATAATCATTGGAAGTCCAAAGGTCTGGTGCTTATCGGTTGATGGAATTATTATTTATTATATGATCTCTTTGATACATCTTTTTAAATGGTGGTCAGGTGGGCCAACCAAAATTGGGCCTGATCATTCATTGGTTAGATGGGCTATGTATGGTCATGTTAATGGTTGGACTTAACTGGACTCTTTTCTGAGAAGGCCAAAGCCAACTGATCAGGGGCTGGGGCAAAATTTAATTACTAGAAATTGTTTGGAGAAATAATTGGTTATGAACCTACCCTTAGATGTACATGGGTTGGCCAACCAAAGTTAGGCTCGTGTGCAGTCTATGTGGATTCTAATATCCACTAAGGAATTAGGGTAATTCCTCGAATTGGAGGTAGAGGCTACCAATTCGAATAAAATAGTGGGAGAAATCTTTTGATTAAAGTCCAAATATTTAGGTTTAATGAATCAATTACTAATTAGGTTTTGATTTTTCTGTGTAGACATGGCCACTTTCCTATCGCTCCGATCATTGTTGGACAATGATAAGTTGGTGGGATCCAACTTCGGTAGCTGGTATCGAAAGTTGAAGATTGTCTTGGAGCATGAGCAGATCCTATATGTGCTGATGGATCCTGCACCTGAGGAGCCAGCTGCTAATGCACGTGGAACAATCAGAGACACTTATCAGAAGTGGCTCAGTGATCGAACCATGATGCGCTGCATTATGCTGGCTGCGATGAGCGACGAGTTCAGTCGCAGGTTTGAGACAGCTCAGCCAAATGAAATGCTCCAAGTGTTGGAGGATTCTTTTGGCACACCCGATGATGTTGAGAGGCACAAGACTAGTTGCGCCATCTTCAATGCCAGAATGCAGGATGGAGTCTCTGTCACTGATCATGTACTGTACATGATCGAGCTGATAGAGCACTTAAGCAAACTCGGCTTTCTCTTGCATGAACAACTTGAGAAAGATGCAATACTGAACTCGCTGTCAAAGTCCTATCTCCCTTATTATAGAATGACAAAGCCTGAAGTAAACTATCATGGCTTACTTCAGAACTTTGAGAAGGATCACCAGCTCCATAAAGAGTCGGTGAACTTAGTGGGAGATTCGTCTTCTGGTTTTTGACCCTTTAGGAAAGGGAAGAAGAACAAGAAGAAGAAAACAAAGAAGGTGCTAGTTCAGGCTAGGACATCAGTGCAGGGCTAGATCAGGAACATCAAGCCCGATAAGAGTCAAGCTTAATGCTTCTTTTGCAAGAAGCGGGGGCACTGGAAGAGGAACTGTCCTCAGTACATTGCCTCCCTGGATCCGAATAGGTAGAGAAGCAAACTGTTGCTGGGCAAGGTATTTATATGATAACTCTTTGCAATTTCTCTATTTGTGATATTACTGACTGGGTATTGGATACCGGTCGTCCTTACTATATTTGCAATTCGTTGCAGGGGTTGCAGGTCAGTAGAAGATTCGAGCAAGACGAGAGGTTCCTGAACGTTGGAGATGGAAGACCAGTTCCAGTTCTAGCTTTAGGAATTTTGAAACTTGTATTTGAATCTCATACTGTTGTTCTTAGTGATTGTCATTTTTGTCCTTGTTTCTTTTTAAATATCATTTCTGTAGGCCTTTTGACCATGAACAATTATGAAATTTCAATAAAGAAACGAGTTTGTAATGTCATTGTGAATGGTGTTACTGCTTTCTGTGGACAATTGAACAATGGTATATATATGTTATCACAACCTGTTAATATAGTCTATTCTACTGGCAAGTACCTTAGATTAGATAGTGTATCAAATATCTACTTATGGCACTGTAGGCTAGGTCATATAAACAAGAACAGGATAAATAGGTTGACTCAAGAGGGAATCTTCGAAGTCAGTGATTGTGAATCACTTCCAACCTGAGTCCTGTCTTCTTGGTAAAATGACCAAGTCACTTTTTACTGAAAAAGGTGAGAGAGCCAATGAGCTCTTAGGTCTAGTACATACTGATGTATGTGGACCAATGAGCACAAGTGCTAGAGGTGGATATGTCTACTTCATCACTTTCACAGATGATTTATCCAGATATGGATGTCTATATGATGAAACATAAGTCGGATTCTTTTGAAATGTTCAAACGATTCCGAAGTGAAGTAGAAAAACAAACTGGGAAAAGTATTAAAACTCTTCGATCTAACCAATGAGAAGAATATCTTTCTGGTGAGTTTCTCACATATTTAGGAGAATGGGATTCTCTCCCAATGGACTCCTGGAACACCACAGCATAATGGTGTCTGAAAGGAGGAATCGGACTCTGTTAGACATGGTCTGATATATGATGGGATTTGCCAGCTTGCCGATATTCTTCTGGGGATATGCACTCGAATCGGCTTATTATTTATTAAATAGGGTTCCAAGTAAGTCTGTAGTTAAAACCCCATATGAGATATGGATAGGGCGTAAGCCAGCACTTTCACACCTTAGGATTTGGGGGTGCCTGGCTTATGTCAAACGGTTAATTACAAATAAACTTGGACCTAAGTCTGACAAGTGTCATTTATAGGGTATCCAAAAGAGATCAAAGGATACTATTTCTACCATGCTGATGATCAAAAGGTGTTCGTCGGCCTTAGGCAACCTTTTTGGAAAAGTTCTTTGGTGAAGGAACTGTTGCCTCTAAGGTTGAACTTGATGAAGTTCAACAGATAGAAAGTCCGACACAGAATGTTGAACCTAAGTCGGATTTGATCAGATCAGATCCGAAGCCTAGTGAACCCGCACCATTAAGCCGATCCGGTAGAGTACCATGCCATTCGGACAGATACTATGGATTCTTGATTTAGGATGGTGATCCCATCGAACTCGATGAGAACGATGAGGATCCGATCACTTATATGGATGCGATGCAGAGATCCGACTCTGAGAAATGATTAGAAGCCATGAGATCCGAAATGGATTCCATGAAGGTCAATGATGTATGGACATTAATTGACCCACCTGAAGGAGTTAAATCCATTGGGTGTAAATGGGTATTCAAAAGAAAAAGGCACAGACGGAAAGGTGGAGACCTATAAAGCTCGTTTGGTTGCTAAGGGGTATCGTCAACGTTATGGTATTGACTATGACGAGACATTCTCTTCAGTGGCAATGCTCAAATCCATTCGGATAATGCTTGCAATAGCTGCCCACCTGGAATATGAGATCTGGTAGATGGATGTGAAGACGGCTTTCCTAAATGGAGAGCTAACCGAAGAGGTGTATATGATACAACCTGAGGGGTTCACATCCACAGCTGAGTCCAAGGTGTGCAGGCTTCAGAGATCCATTTATGGATTAAAGCAAGCATCTCGGAGTTGGAACATGCGTTTTGATAAAGTGATCAAAACATATGGCTTCGTTAAGAACGGAGAAGAACCTTGCATTTACAAATAGGCAAATGATCCAGCAGTGGTATTTCTTATTTTGTACGTGGATAACATTCTTTTAATTGGGAATGACATCTCCGCACTACAAGGAATAAAAGTTTGGTTGTTATCACAGTTCTGTATGAAGGACTTGGGTGAAGCATCCTACATCCTAGAGATAAAGATCTATAGGGATAGATCTAAAAGGATGCTTGGTATATCCTAGTCCACGTACATAGAAACTGTGCTGAAGAGGTTCAGCATGGAGAATTCCAAAAAGGGCTATCTTTCGATAGGTCAAGAAATTTCTCTCTAAGAAGGATTGTCTGATAACTCCTAAAGAGAGAGTGTATGAGTAGAATTTCATATGCTTCGGTAGTGGGGTCTATTATGTATGTAATGACATGTACGAGACCAGACATGGCATATTAGGAGTAGTGAGTAGATACCAGTCTGATTCTGAAGAAAATCACTGGAAGGTGGTTAAAACCATGCTTAAGTATTTGAGAAATACTAAGGACCAATGGTTGATTTATGGTGAGTCAGATCTGAAGCTTGTAGGGTTTAGAGACTCCACCTTTCAATCTGACCATGATGACAGTAAAAGTGTGTTGGGATATATCTTTACTCTAAATGATGGAGCTACTGCTGGAAAAGTTCCAAGCAGCATACAGTGGCTGACTCTATTTGCGAAGCAGAGTACATGACAGCATCAGATGCAGCAAAAAAAACTGTGGCTGAGGAAGTTCATCACCAAGCTCAGAGTAGCACCCTCTATTGATGGTCCAGTCTTGCTCTACTGCGACAACACTGGTGCCATAGCTTAAGCAAAGGAACCGAAGGCACACTAGTGGACAAAGCACATTTTGCGCTGCTTTCATTTGGTCCGTGAGATCGTGGATCATGGTGACGTCGACCTTCGGAAGATCGACGAAAATGATAACCTAGCCGACCCCTTCACTAAAGTCCTGGCAATCAAGGAGTTCGACAACCATAAGTCGAAGATGGGTATTAGATAGTGTGCCGAGTGGCTTTAGGACAAGTGGGAGTTGTTGGAAATTATATCCTAAAGTCAATCGTCAGTCTGTTGTCGGTTGAGATATTATAATTGATTTATTAATTAATAAAAAATATTTTGGCATATTTTTCATCACAAATTTACATCTTCTAATGAACTTCATTGTTGTGATAAAGTCCTTAGGATTATTTAGTTTCGATAAATAGAGAATTTATCAATTAGTTCTTAAATTTGTTCACGATCAAATGATAGGCTGTTAATTAGGACGACAACGTTTATCGAGCATAGGTCGCTATATGTCATATAGGTTGGTTGTCCTCTTAACCAAGGAGTATGGAGACACTGGTATGGCATACAAGTGCGATGTATGGGTACATCGTCATTGAACGTGACCAACTCAGAGCATTCTACTATCGAGAATGTCTCTGATGGGATATAGGTATAAGTATCCCTTAGACCTAAGATCACCTCAGTGACTTGCAAGCAACTCACCGTGCTTTGGTACCAGACTAACTGAATTTATAATTCAGCAACGGAAGGCTTCTGGGCACAGTTAAGTACTTACGAAGTTGGAGTGTGATCAAGATGGAATTGACCATTCTAAGAGTTGGAGAAGAATGTATCACTGTATTTCAATATAGCAAAACCTTGGTCAAGGTAATCCATCAGATGGATTTGATATTTTGAAATATAATGTGGACAACCTGATCAGAGTTGACAGTTGAACTCTGAGGTGTCTTACGAGCATTATGGTCAAGAGGATGAATTATATGGAAACTATATTCGCATGGGTTCTAAGGATGGTGTTCTATACCTTTCGACCTATCCGACCATCAAGTATCATTGCTAAATGGTCACTTCGATTGGTACAGAAATTTGTTCCTATGCTACCGGCTTAGGTTCGAATCTATGAGGTCACACACATTAGAGTTCATGTTTCGATTGGATGGTTGATTAGCGATTTAGAATCGTTTTATGGTTAAATAATCAATACGATTGGTGTTTAACCTAGTGCAAGTGTTGCAGAAGGATCGATTAGCAATTCGATTGCTAATTGGCTTAATTTGATTAAGCCAGTAGGCTGAGATTAAGTCTAATTAATTATGGTTTAATTAGATTTGGTTTGTGCTTGATTGGATCAAGTCCAATTGGCTTATTGGATAAGCCAAGTGCAAGGAAGAACTAGTTCTAGTCTAACTAGGACTCGGGTCAATCCAATTTTCTAATTTGATTAGAAAATTTAATTAGAATTAAATCTGATTTAATTAAGTTTTTAAATGGGTTAGGGCTTTATTTAATTGAGTTGGTTTACTCTTATTTTTATTTGGTTAAATGACCTTGTTTGACCAAGTCAAAACAGGAGTCCTAGTGTGACTAGGACTTCCTATTCGTTGCGCCATCTAATCCTCACGCCCCACCCTTCTTTTTATGTTTTTACGTAAAATTCTCCACGCCCAAAGGCTTCTCACACCCCTCTTTCTCTGTTCTATTTCTCATATGGAAGTTTGTTAGAAGACCAAGTCAAAAGGGGAATTAGTTTTGCTTAAGAATTCTATGAGATCGAATCCTTGTCAAGCAAAACTCTTCCCATAAGTGTGCCGACCCATCCTTATTTTCTTTGATTTTCATGGTAAAAGAGGATTTTTTTGTGCGCCCTCTTTGCTGGTACACGGCAGAAAAAAAGGTGGGGGCGCCGAAGAGTTAGGCACCCCAACAACTTTTTTTATTTGGTTCTTCCTAGTCTAGGTTTTTGACTTAACTTGGATTCTGCATATCTTTTTATTTAAAGAGAATTTTTGGCTGAAATTTTCGTGGATTATAGATATTTGAGAGTTAGAACGTTTAACTTGCTCAGGTAATAGATCTGATCTATTAACTTCATACCTGTATTTGATATAGTGTAGATCTAGGTTGATTTGATCAACCTTTTCTTTCTTGTTTGATTTTAATTTCTAATTTAATATCATGCCTTGATCATATAATAGATCTGAGATCTAGGTGTTTATATGTTTATTTAAATAAATATTTGATTTATTTAAGTCTTCCGCTGCATGATCTTGAAAAAATTTTAAGATCTGCTCGTGAATTCCTAGATCTGGTTCCTTCACATTCTTGTATTAGTGTCACACACAAGTGATAGTGAGATCAATCACTATCCTTATCGAGCATACATAGGATGTGCCACTGTTTCTAGAAACATTGATCCCCAACTCATTATTCCATCGACCAGGAACATTTTAGATTAGGGTTTTAAGGTTTTAGGTCTCATAGGTATGATCTCATCATAATCCTAAAACCATAGTCCTAATCTATGGGGTTCATCATAATCTTAAATGAATAATTAAGACAGCATATGATGCAATAAATGCTTTTATTTATTTAAAATATCATTACATGTGTTTGAAAGATAAAAGAATAACCCATCAAAAATACATATTTTGATTGGTATGTAAGGCATATTTCTTTCAGTCTCCTATTTGCACTAAAGCCAATCGCCCTTATATTTTAACCCCATACAATCGAGGTAGCGATCGAACTTCTATAGTAGAGCCTTAGTTAAGGGGTCTGCTGTATTCTTTGTATCTACTTGTTCCATGACAACATCTTGTCTTTCGATTATTTCATGAATGTGATGGAAGCGTCTTAGAATGTGCTTAGATTTATGATGAGACCTTAGTTCGTTTGCATGAACAACTGCTCCAGTGTTATCATAGTAAAGTGGTACTGGATTCTCAATCTCAGGAACAACACCCAATTCAGTGATGAACTTCTTCTTTCAGACAGCTTCCTTGATGGCTTCACTTGCAGCTATGTACTCTGCCTCAATGGTTGAGTCAACTATAGTTGGTTGCTTGGTACTCTTCCAACTCATTACTCCACCATTCAGAGTAAAGACATACCTCGAAATGGATTTGCTATTATTTGGGTCTGATTGAAAATTAGAGTTAGAATATCCTTCTAGTTTAAGATCAGATCCACCATATATTAGAAAAATATCCTTAGTCCTTCTCAAGTACTTAAAAATATTTTTCATAGCTTTCCAATGATCCTCTCTTGGATCAGCCTGAAATGTACTAGTTATGCCTAAAACATAAGCAACATCAGGCCTGGTACATAATATGACATACATTATAGATCCTATTGCCGAAGCATAAGGAATAGAACTCATTCTATTCCTCTCTTCAGGTGTCTTAGGAGACATCTTCTTAGAAAGATGTATGCCTTGACTCATGGATAAGTAACCTCTTTTACTTTCATCCATGCTAAATCTTTTTAGCACTACATCAATGTACCTAGACTAGGACAAGCCTAGCATCCTCTTAGATCTATCTCTATCTATCTTTATATCAAGTATGTAGAATGCTTCTCCCAAGTCTTTCATGAAAAACTTATTTGATAACCATAACTCGATCGATTGTAACATTGGGCTATCATTCCCAATGAGGAGTATGTCATCTATATACAGAACCAAGAATACTATGGCACTTCCACTAGTCTTCTTGTACATACATGGTTCATCCACATTCTTGATGAAGCCAAATTCTTTGACTGTAACATCAAAGCGGATGTTCCAATTCCTTGAAGCTTGCTTTAATCCATAAATAGATCTTTTAAGCTTGCATACCTGATTTGGTCTCTCACTTGAGACAAATCCTTCTGGCTATGACATGTAAACCTTCTCTTTAAGGAAACCATTAAGGAAAGTGGTCTTCATATCTATTTGCCATATTTCATAATCATGGTAAGCTGCTATAGCAAGCATAATCCGAATAGATTTGAGAATGGCAACAGGTGAGAATGTTTCATCATAATCTACACCCAATTTTTGTCTGAAATCTTTAGCCACTAATCTGGATTTATAGGTTTTAACTTGGCCATCCGCTCCAATCTTTTTCTTATAGACTCATTTGCATCTAATAGGGTTCACACCCTCTGGTGCATCAACCAAAGTCCATACTTTATTGGTGTATATGGAGTCCATCTCGGATTTCATGGCAGCTAGCCATTTGTCTGAGTCCTTACTCATGACTGCTTCTATATAGGTCAGAGGTTCATCATTCTCAATGACTTAGGCTTCATTATTTTCAATAATGAGCCTGTACCTCATAGATGCATGTCGCACTCTATTAGACCTTCGGATAAGAGTTGTGTGTTCTGGTTCTTCCCTATTTATGTGTTCACTTGGTTGAGAAATTTCTATTTGTTTATCTTGAATTTTACTAAGTTCAATATTTCTCCTATTGCCTCTTTCTAGGGTAAACTCTTTCTCCATGAAAATGGCATGCCTACTTACAAGCACCTTTTGTTCAATAGGATGGTAGAATAGATATCCCATTCTATCTCTAGGATATCCCATAAATAGACATCTATCTACTCTAGCATCTAGCTTATCTCCAAAATTTCTTTTGATATATGCTGGACAATCCCATATCTTAAGATACTTAAGATTATGTTTCTTTTCTCTTCATATCTCATATGGAGTGCTAGATATAGACTTAGAAGGTACTCTATTCAAGATATATATAGCTGTTTGCAAGGCATAATCCTAGAAGAAAATGGGTAACTTTGTGAAGCATATCATGGACCGCACTATATCCAAAAAGGTGCGATTCCTCCTTTCGGCTATACCATTTAACTGTGGTGTATAAGGAGGGGTCCATTTAGAGAGAATCTCTTTTACTTTAAGCTAGTCCAAAAATTCAATGGATAAGTATTTTACTTGATCTGATTGAAGGATTTTTATATTTTTTCAGTTTGTTTCTCGACCATACTTCGATACTCTTTAAATTTATCAAAGGCTTTAGATTTATGTTTCATAAGATATACATATCCGAACCTAGACAAATTATCAGTGAACGTTATAAAGTAAGAGTATCCTTCTTTGGCTTAAGTTGTCATAGGACCACATACATCTGTATGTACAAGTTCTAATATCTCACTTGTCCTTTCTCCATGTCCATTAAATGGAGTCTTGGTCATTTTGCCTATAAGACAGGATTCGCAAGTTTCTAAGAATTCATAATCATAAGGATCAAATAACTTTTCTTTGTATAACTTGTTAATCCTAGTCTTACTTATATGACCAAGTCGATAATGCCAAAATATTATTTATTTCTTCTCTCTTATCTTTCCTATTTTCATCAATATGAAAAATATTGTCATTCAGAGATAGAGTCAAAGACCATTGTCAAAAATGCTAGGACATATTATTTCATTAGAAAATTTGATTAAGCAACCATTGCTAATTACACACATTTCATAACCTTATTTTAATAACAAGGATACAGAAATAATATTTCTAATGATCTTAGGCATATGATAACAATCTTTTAGCTTTAAGATCTTCTTAGAAGGTAACTTCAGGATATTTGTCCTTACAGCCTTTGCTTGAATGGACTCTCTTCCAGCACCATAGAGCTCAAAGTCTCCCTTATTCAAACTCTAATGTCCTACAGCCCTTGCAAAGATTTGCAGATATGAAAACCGTAGTCGATATCTAATATCCAAGAGTTTGAAATGGAAGAATTCAATGACAATATCGTATATATCTCATACATACCTTTCGATGCTTACACCAGCTTTCGCAGTTGCAAGATAAACTTTGCAATTCCTTTTCCAATGACCTGCCTTGTCGTAGTAAAAATAGGTCGTTTGTCCGGAGGCCTTCTTCCTCTTATTTGTTACCTTTAGGGTTCAGCTCCTCTTTGAATCTTTTTTACTTGCCTTCTTCTTAGAGATCCCATCCACAAGAAGAAGAGCCTTATCCTTCTTGATATGGCTCTTTATTGTTTTAAGCATATTTAATAGCTCAGGAAGTATTTAGTTTGTTCATGTGATAGTTCACGACAAACTGAGAAAATGATTCTGGAAGTGATTGCAGGATCAGATCCTGACTCAACTCTTCATCCATTACAAAACCTAATTGACCTAATCGAGTGATTAGGTCAATCACCATCAACACATGGTCTTGCATGGATGATCCTTCTGCCATCCTGGCATGGAATAACTGCTTAGATATCTTATATTTAGCAGTTCTACTCTGCTCTCCATAAAGCTCTTTTAAATTGAGCAATATGGACTGAGTATTCATGCCATTATGCTGCCTTTGTAACTCATTACTTATAGAGGCTAGTATGATGCACTTGACAGTAAGCGAATTATTTTGCCACATCTTATATATGGCTACTTTCTCCTCAGTAGCATCCTCTCCTATCGACTCAGGGTTAGGAGCATTGAGGATGTAAGAGAGTTTTTTTTGATTGAGTACTATTTTTAAATTTCTTAACTATTCTACATAATTGGGATCGGTCAACTTATTTGAATCCAATATACAATGCAGTGAAAGTGAAAAAGCCATTTAATCTACATAATAAAGAACGTTACATAAGCAAACAATTCATGATGACATACACAATTAAATTAGGACTTTAATTTAATTGTCTCCCACTATTTTATCAAACATCATAACCTTCTACTATGATGATCGAGAAACCCTAATTGATTTTTTTAATGGGATTGAGACCCTAATTCCTTATAAAAGGTCTTGTGGTTGCACAACAAATCTTTTATAAGTTCAAAAGTAGGAAACTTTTTTTAATTGCATCTCATGCAATTCTCAGCCTCTAAAACATTAATAGCCTTGTGGTTGTACAACAAACTATAATGTTTTAGGTAAGTAGGATCCTTCATTTCTATATGGTCAAAATTAAATATAATTGCCCTTGTGGTCACACAACAAAGCATTATATCCAAAAATGCCGTAAGCATTTTAATGTACCAGAACAATATTATGTCAGTCTCCATAATAGGCCTTGTGATTGTACAACAAACCTAATATGGTTCGTGACATAATAATGACCTAACATGAAGGAAGGCCTTAATGTAGTGAATATAATACTAAGCATCCCAATCAAGAATTAAATTAATCTAATCGATCAGATAAGTGTGGGAGAGGTGGGTCCCCTGTTGCTTTTCTTAGATACTAATAAATTGGCCAAGTCAGACAATGGAACCAATTAGAAACCACGTTCTTTTTAGCAATAATGAACCACTTTTCTAGACATCAATCGATTAATTTTACATCGAGATTGGTTCTACTATTAATTAATTATACTACAACTTAATATAATTTTTATAGAGGGATTTAACTGGTCTCTATGCACATTCTAATCAAATAACATTGTATGCATGAATTGATCATATTAATCATGACATATATTTCCAAACATATTAGCATGCATTATCATTCTAGGACAACCATCATCACATAGTGGACATTCATCACTATGCTAGGATAACCTTACAGAATGATATACATCATAATCTATTATGAATAAACAAATATGATCGCATCATATTAATAAATCATGCTAAATATATCAAATATGATCATATCATATTATCCATTATATTATAAAACATTAAGCATAACAACATATGATTTAACCTAATAAGGGTTGCTCTAATACCACTGTTGGATTTGGTGACCAGGGCGGAAGCACGGATTTCAAAGCAATTTATATGAAATCGTAAAATCAAATCCTAACCTAAGGACCATCTTATTAGAATTTAAATCATATAACATGCTATTATAATGTAACATAGGGTATAGGAACATATCTTTGATCGCTAAGCCTGAATTCCGATAGAGGTCCGTCGGGGGTTCCACCAGGTGCCCACATGTTCACCCTCTAACATTGATCCACATGGCGATTTGATCAAGCCACTAGCACCTTTAAATCTGATTCCTTCAATTAAATACTTATTGTAAGAATTTAATTTGATTTAGGCAAAATCGTCTTTTAATCTTGTTTTCTTCCTTCTAGCCTTTTCTATCCTTGCTTTCTTTCTTTGTCTTCTTAATTTTTCTTCCTAAACCCTTGTCTTAAAGAAGACTTCTTGTCCTTAATAGGATCTTGTCTAGACAAGGGAGGGAAGAAAGAAAATGGACAATAGAGAACTCTTGTAAGAAAGGAGGAGGATTGATTGCCTTGGACTCCTGGTGTGCGCCTCTATTTATAATCTATGTAGGAGCGCCTCCACCAATTTCTCATGCCCAATCCAATGTTAGATCTCACACTTATTTAGATAATATCAGGCCTATTCAATTTATCATGATACGTGGAGACGAGAATTAATTTCCAAGAGATGCTTCGCGCAGAAGGACTCTTCGAAAAATAATTCTACGTTGTTTCTCAAGTGTCGCGAAGCATGAATAAGAGGCGCCTATTAATGAATGGTTTAGATCTGAACTCTGGCCATCCAATGGCCCTCCATTTGTGCACCAACTTCAGATGTGGGCATGGAAATATTTTAGGTGTGGAAGAGTCCACAACCACTTGGACTTTTAAGTCCAAGTGGCGCAATTTCAAAGGGGGCGGCTAGGAGTCTTGCCTTATCCAATTTCCAATTAAAACACTGAAGTGTTTAAAGTCTAGAAGGACTCTTAGGTGCCTTCTCTTAGATCTAAAACCCACGCAACAAATGTTACGTAGAAATAAAGTGGATAAGATAGAAATAAGAGGCGCCATCCAAAATAATGCGCCAAAGAATCCTAGCGCGCAAGGCAACCCCCACGTGCCAAGAGAGAAACTCTTTGGGGCGTGGGATTTACATATATGACACCCAACCACTTGGTTAACAAGCCAAGGGTCAACCTAATTAAGGACCAAATTTGATTTGGCTTAAATTGGATTTAGTTAGCCCAATTCGGAATCCAATTCGAATTTGATTCGAATCTAGGTGCTAGGGTTTGCAACATGTGCTAGCGTGTTCTACTTGCAAACATGATTTAATCCAATTAAATCCTTGATCAATTTCTTTTGTATGTGACTTATTAGATTCCACATCTAGCCAGCAGTGGATCCGGATGCGATTAGACCTAATTTGGTTAGAATTTAACCAATCGATTTAGGTCAAAATGAGCTGACCTGATTTGATCAATCAGAACACTTTTTAATTGATGATCAAATTAAACTCTTTAATTTGATCGAATCCACAAAATAAGATTGATGTTTAGCAACATATCATGTCTACCCAAAAGATATGGAATTTTGGTAGAAATACCAAAAATATCCTTTAGTGGAAAGTTATCGTGCAACTCGATCCTACGATCACCCTACATCCCGAATATGATTTTGGATATGAAAATATGTCAAATCCAATATCATATTCATATTTCTCTTAATCATATAATGATGATTCGATTAATGAAACATTAGAAATGATTTTTAATTTTTATCATGCTTTGATTAAAGTCTTCCGAATTATCATTCGATTGAAGCAAGCAAGGTACAATCTTCTCTTAGTAGGTGTGATCGATTCCATGTTAACCTACTCACAACCTTCGTATGCAGTCCATCATATCCAGAACACCCCGTACATGACTAAGTCATAAATGAGTATGAACCAAAATATGGATTCATGCATACAAGATTCTATGGCAGTCTCAGGTCAAAGGATTACATGCACAATTCTAACTATGAGAACCATCTATTGACAAGTAGATAAGATTCTATTAGATGTTCTCAAGTTGGATCAATTTAGTGAACTCATTTTTTAATGAGCATCCACATTCTTGTATTAGTATTACACACAAGTGATAGTTGAAAGGGCAAGTGTGGTGCTCCCAAGTCTTAGGAGACCGTGAAGGAGTCAAGGTGGTGGCTCCTGAAGGCTAGGATTGGTCGGAGATGTATCAGCAAAAATAAAGAGACTGGTACACAGTCGGACTGGCTCGAATACGCAGTCGAGCCGACCGTCTCAGGCAGACAGAAGACATGGTTCGAGGAGACGCAGTCGAGTCGGCTTGGCTTCTGACCGAGCCAGCTCGACGGTGGCGAACAGATTTGGATGGGTTTTCTGTTTGGTCTTTGATTGGGTCTAATCCAAGGGATCTTAAGGCCTGATATGAGAGGTCTTAAGGTGGCTAATTCATGTATTGAGCTAGGTCTTTAGTCCAAGGGATGAGAGCATGCAAGACATGGGTTTACATGGGCTTGGATGAGTGTTTTCATGTATGGGTTAGCCGAGGAAAGTTTTTTAGGATTGAGTCGTATTGACTCAGGGTGTCTATATATATACTTGTATATATAGATTACGGATGAGAGAATGAATTGAATTCCTTTTCTCCCTGAAATCCTAACTTTCTCTCTTTCTCACTCTGCTACCATCTTATCTTCTTATCATCTGATCTTTATCTTTCTTGCTATCGTCTCCAACTTGCTTCCTCAGAGTTGGTAGAAAGTATAAGGGTTTTCACAGGTCTGGGAATAATTCATAACAAGTGGTATCAGAGCTAGGTTGTGTGGAAGGAGGAGAAGATGCCTGAAAGTTGAAGATCTTTAGGTGTTGTGAATTCAGTATGGTCCTGTCAAGGTATTTCTCAAATTTTTTGGATCTGTGTTGCATTTTTTTTAGCTTGGATCCAGCCATGGGAAGCAATGTGAAGGTTGATTTCGAGAAGATCGATGGGAAAGAAAACTTTTTCATGTGGAAAGTTCATGTGGAAGATCTTCTGGTTCAAGCTGAATTGGATCAGGCATTGAAAGAGAAGCTTGAAGGGATATTAAATTGCTAGTAGATGTCTCTGGAAAAGAAGGCTTGCTCTGTTATTAGAGGATGCTTATCGGATGCAGCACTCTATTTAGTTTTAGAGGAGAGGGCCCCAAGAGGCTTGTGGTCGAAGTTGCAAACCATGTATATGGGTAAGAATATATGCAACAAGTTGATGTTAAAGAAGAGACGTACAGCTTTTAGATGCAGGAAGGCGGAGATGTCTTGGGACATCTAGAAATTGGACCAGATGTGCAACGAGTTGTTGAATATTAGAGTGAAGATGGAGGAAGAAGATAAATCGTTGCTTCTGTTATGCTCGTTGCTCTCATCCTATGATCCATTGGTGACAACGCTGCTCTATGGTAAGGAGACCCTGGAGTATGAAGACAGTCTCGGTATTGCAAACCAACGAACAGCGGAAGAAGTTGACTAAGGAAGGTGTTCCCTAGGAGGGCTTGATCGTGGGGGAGAGACCTAGAAGATCAAAAGAGAGAGACAAGTCAAGGGGACGATCAAAGTTCCGAAAGAGCAAGAATAGGAAGGAAGCCAGATGCTACAAGTGCAACGAGATCGGGCACTTCAGGCGTGATTGTCTGCAATGGAAGAACAAAAAGGGAGAAAAGAGTGGATCTGATGCGCTAAGTACAATGGCTGATAGTGAGGTGGAGGATGACCTTTTGGTTGTATCAGATGGTCATAGAAGATACATAGATGTATGGACCCTGGATTCAACCTGTTCGCATCACTACACCCCAAACCGGTCTTGGTTTCTCATACACCAAGATTGATGAGGGGTGTGTGACACTTGGAGATGATCATCCGTGCAGAGTCACTGGTATTGGAAGCATCCGGGTGAGGATGTTTGATGGAATGGTGCAGACTCTCACAAATGTGAAGCACGTCCCAGATTTGAAGAAAAATCTCATGTCACTGGGCTATCTAGAGCGGAGTGGCTACAGCTTCAGCAGTCATGCCAGGAGTGGAGTTCTCAATATTTTCAAAGGTGCTATGGTGGTGATGATGGGCAGAAGGATGGAGAACAACCTCTACAAGTTGGTTGGATCTGTTGTGACTGGGAAATCTGATGCAGCGGTAGCAGCGCAGGATCAGCAGGGGGCTTATCGGTTGTGGCACTACCGCCTAGGCCACATGGGTGACCCATGGGATGGAGCTGAATAAATATGGTCTGATTTCAGATCTGGATGGAGGTATTACAGAGGTATGTGAGCCAAGCCAGATGGATAAATAGAGGAGAGTACAGTTTGCCATCAATTCAGCCCACGGTGTAGCCCCACTGGAGCTGGTTCATATTAATGTGTGGGGGTCGGCTTCGTTTTCGGCTAGAAATGGAGCAAGATACTTCTTGACCTTTATAGATGATTTCTTAAGGAAGTATGGATCGACTTCATGAAGGAAAAATCAGAAGTCTTCATCAGGTTCAAGGTATGGAAAGCTGAGGTGGAGAAGGAGACAAGTCAGAACTTGAAGTGTCTACGGTCAGACAACGGCGGAGAATACACCAGCAAAGAGTTCCAAGGCTTTTGTGAGGAGTGTGGTATCAAAAGGCACTTCTCGGTAAAAGAAACTCCTCAACAAAATGGGGTGGCTGAAGGGGTTAACAGAATTCTTTTGGAAAAGGCATGATGCATGAGGTTGCAGGCAGGGCTTTCGAAGGCATTCTGGATTGATACAGTGGATGCAGCCTGTTATCTGATGAATCGATCGCCTCATACAAAGTTAGATGGTGGTATTCCAGAGGAGAGATGATCTGGAAGGAAGATTGGGCGAGCCATCTAAGGGTTTTTGGGTGCACGGCTTTTGTGCACATCGGTACTGGTGAGCAGAGCAAGTTGGATGCCAGATCACGGAAGATGGTGTTTTTGGGATATCCACGAGGAGTTAAGGGATACCGGCCGTGGAATTCCTTGGAGAAGAAGGTTGTCATTAGTAGGGATGTCACCTTTGATGAAAATTTAGTTCTCCAAAGGCAAGATGGCATGAAGGAGCAGCAGATGCAGTAGGAGGTCCAATAGGGCAGCACTGGATAGTTAACATTTTACTCTATTTTGCCACTTGCAGGTGCATCAGGAGGACTTGGTATTCAGGTGAAGCACTCACTGGAGGTGTCTCCATAGGTGGAGAGAGCTTGAATAGGTAATGGAAGCCAGGAGGAGCAAGCTGGACCAAGGATGGATATCGGGATTGCGCTGCACAAGCCCAAAAGGAACATCAGGCAACCGGAACGATATGGCTTCAAAGATACACTGTCATATGCTCTGGTGACAGCAAATGGAGATCCATACACCTACGAGGAGGCTATAGATAGCCAAGACAGAGAGAGGTGGGTCCTAGCAATGTCTGAGGAGATGCAGGCTCTCCACAAGAATGAGACGTGGCGTTTGGTGCAGTTGCTACGAGGAAAGAAACCCATTGGTTGCAAGTGGATTTACCAATGCAAAGAGGGGCCTTCAAAGTAGGGAGGTATCAGGTATAAGGCACGATTAGTGGCCAATGGATACTCCCAGAAGAAAGACATCGATTTCAGCGAAGTATTTTCTCCTGTCGTCAGGCATACTTCCATTAGAATATTACTGAGCATTGTGGCAGCTCAGGACTTGGAGCTGGAGCAGATGGATGTCAAGACGGCATTCCTCTATGGGCATTTGGAGGAGAGCATTTATATGGAACAGCCACCAGGGTTCCAAGAGCCAAGAGCAGAAGGAAATGTCTGTTTGCTGCAAAAATCGTTGTACGGGCTGAAGCAATTGCCAAGGCAATGGTACAAGTGTTTTGACTCATATGTGAGGAGCATTGGACTTTCCAGGTGCGAGTATGACTCTTGTGTGTATGTTAAATCTTTGGAGGATGAGTCTAGGGTGTTTCTACTCTTGTATGTGGATGATATGCTTATAGCATGCAAGAGTAGGAAGGTTGTGCAGGAACTAAAGGCAGCCTTGTCTCGGAAGTTTGAGATGAAGGATTTAGGGTTTGCAAGGAAGATCTTAGGCATGAAAATCTTCGAAGATCGAGCCAAGAGGATGTTGCATTTATCTCAGGGAGGCTACATCAGAAAGGTCTTGGAGAGGTTTGGGATGAAGAAAGCAAAACCGATGGAGCTGCCACTTACCGGACACTTTAGACTCTCAAAGATGATGTCACCACAGATTGAGGTGGAGGCTCAGGAGAGAGAGAACACCGTATGCCTCTGGTGTAGGAAGCTTAATGTATGCCATGGTGTGTTGTAGACCAAATATCGCCCATGTAGTGAGCCAGGTCAGTAGGTTCATGACATAGCCTGGTAAGGAGCACTGGCGAGCACTGAAGTGGATCTTCAGGTACTTAGCGAGTACTGTTGGAGTTGGTATCTACTATGGACAGCAAGATGGAGCTGAGGAACTCTTCGACGTGTCCAAGGAAGCTCGGGGGCAGATAAATGGGTTTGTGGATGTAGATTTCGGTGGAGATATGGACACTCGGCGGTCAACGACAGGCTTTATGTTTAGCCTGTTTGAAGGTCCAGTCTTATGGAGATCATGCTTGCAATCCATCATGGCCTTATCTACAACTGAGGCGGAATACATAGGTGTTACAGAGGCAGCAAAGGAGGCTCTATGGTTGAAAGGATTGGCATTAGAGATAGGTCTTATGCAGGAGGCTGTCAGGATGCACTGCAATTGCCAGAGTGCACTATTACTTGCTCAGAACTCTGTCTACCATACAAGGACGAAACACATCGATATTAGAGAGCTTGTGGAAGAAGGTGAAGTAAAGCTGGTGAAAGTCCACACCAAAAAAAATCTAGCGGATGCACTAACAAAAGTTCTTTCTCGGGACAGCTTTCGTAAATGTATGAAATCAATATGTCTGATGGACAGGATAGACTTGCCTCAAGCTTTGGGGCACCAAGGTGGAGATTGAAAGGGCAAGTGTGGTGTTCCCAAGTCTTGAGAGACCGTGAAGGAGTCAAGGTGGTGGCTCCTGAAGGCTAGGATTGGCCGGAGATGTATCAGCAAAGATAAAGAGGCTGGCACACAATCAGGCTGTTTTGGATACGCAGCCGAGCCGACTGTCTCAGGCAGACAGAAGATATGGTTCGGAGAGATGTAGTCGAGCCGGCTCAGCTTCTGACCAAGCCAGCTCGACGGTGGTGAACAGATCTAGACGGATTTTCTATTTGGTCTTGGATTGGGTCCAATCCAAGGGGTCTTAAGGCCTGATATGAGAGGTCTTAAGGTTGCTAATTCATGTATTGGGCTAGGTCTTTAGTCTAGGGGATGAGAGCATGCAAGACATGGGTTTACGTAGGCTTGGGTGAGTGTTTTCATGTATGGGTTAGTCGAGGGGAGTTTTTTAGGGCTTAGTCATGTTGACTCAGGGTGTCTATATATATACTTGTATATGTAGATTACGGATAAGAGAATGAATTGAATCCCTTCTCTCCCTGAAATCCTAGCTTTCTTTCTTTCTCACTCTGTCGCCATCTCATCTTCTTATCATCTGATCTTTATCTTTCTTGCTATTATCTCCAACTTGCTTCCTCAGAGTTGATAGAAGGTACAAGGATTTCCACAGGTTTGGGAATAATTCATAACGATAGTGAGATCAATCATCCTCTTTATCGAGCATACATAGGATGTGCCAGTCTTTCTGGAAACATTGATCTTCAACTCAATGTTCTATCGATCAGGAACATTTTAGATTAGGATTTTAAGGTTTTAGATCTCACAGGTATGATCTTATCATAACCCTAAAATCATAGCCCTAATCTATGGGGTTCATTATAATCTTAAATAAATAATTAAGACATAGCATATAATGAAATGAATGCCTTTATTTATTTAAAATATCATTACATGAGTCTAGAAGACAAAAGAATAATCCATCAAAAATACATATTTTGATTGGCTTGTAGGGCATATTCCTTTCATCTAGGTCTTCCATTTTCTATAAATAGGGAACTAGGCCAAAGGGTTTGGCTGTCACAGTTGCCCACTGCAAAGCCCTACTCCACCCTCTCCACGCCTCCTCCCTTCTCCCAGATCCTCTTTCTCTCCCTCTCTCCCCCACGCCCAAGTGTTGGGCTGATCAAGACTTTGAACGTCGAAGTGTTGTCCGCGCAAGAAGGAGACTGATCGTGTGTCGATCGAGGTGTTGCCGACGATCCGATCAAAGGCAAGACTTGGAGATCCAGATCTGAATTTTTAAAATCAGATAGAGCAAGGAGAAGACGTCTAGATCTGACCCGAGTGGTACTGATAGAGGTCGGATATGTGCGCGGCTTGAAGGCGAACCTCGGCATCGGATTCAGGTCATCGAATGGGAAGATCGTCTACCTGCCCAAGGTGGTATTTTGCTATCCTTTGTAAGTTTAGATCTACATCTATAAATCAGATTGATGAACCTTAGGTTAGATCGGATCAGAAAAAATTTTAAAATTCTGCTGCATCCAATCTAATTCAATTCGGCCGATCAAAATGTTCCTTCAGGTGGCTGCCGTCTTAGAGAGAGACAAGGGGAGGTGGCAAGGCTAATTGGCAAGGTGGTTAGTATTGGTAGTAGCAGAAGCCACCAATGGCTGCCGTCTTAGAAAGACAAGGGGAGGTGGCAAGGCTCATTGGCAAAGTGGTTGGTATTGGTAGTAGCAGAAGCCTCCAAGCGACAAGGAAGTAGGGACAAGAGGTGGGGGGGGGGGTGGTCTAGCATGTGGCAACCAATCACATTCTCTAGATGGGGGATGGGGTTATGGGAATGGTGAGGTTGTGGTGGTAGGATGTTGAAGGAAGGGCATAGGAGGCTTTTTAGCGGTCCAAATAGGAGAGAGGAGGAGAAAAATAGAGCCGCCTCGCCCTCCTTCCAAGGGAGGTGGCAGCCTCGCCCTCCTTCCAATCACCTTAATGCTAGGTAATAGCATCCCTAGGCGGTGAGGCTGTTGATGGGTGCTCTCAATTATGTAGTGCCACAGCCGGGCACCCTTGTTGACACCATGCTGTAATAGGGTGATTCTTGTTTACTTGGTGGAGACAATCCCCCCTTCGCCTTGCTTGACTGGGTGCATCTAGCTTGACCGGTCTCCAATCGAGGCCGGCTCATGATGGTCCTCACAAGACATGAGAGAAGCATTTATCTAACGAGGATTTAGATTAGAAAGATGTTTTAGTTTAAGATGATTGTTAGGTATTATGCAACAGGTGAGACAGGGTTATCTAAGTTACTTATTAAGGTTTGCTAAGCTGGGGTAAATGAGTGAAGGAACAAGAATCAACTCTGCATTTTGATGAATTTCATCAAGGAAATTGCGATTATACTTATCTTCCCCTCTCACCCCCCTTCTCTCTCTATTGTTCCTCACCTTGTCTCTCTCTTTGCCTCGTGTGCTATTCTGCATATTTTAATATTCAGATCCAGTCCAGATCACAAAGTAGGATCTAATTAGTCTCTCCTCCTCTTTTCTTCCATGTATCCATCCATCCTTATTTGCCTCCTTGTCCTGTTTTCCTTCATATCCTTCCTCCTTTATGAATTTCTAATGCATCACATCTATTTATTAAATTGTTCTCCAAAATTATCTTTGGACTTTGGGTGCCTTTTTTGAAATTCCAAGTTATCATTTAGCTTGCTCCCCTGAAAGTTAGTTTAGATTTCTTATTGAATCATCTCTCTATTCCCTTTTCCTCTCCAACAGATTTTTCTCCATTTCTTTGACATTTTGATTCCATTGTGTCTTTTTAGTTCTTAGCTTTTTGGTTATATTTTTGCTTAGTCTGATGTTTTGATACTTATTAATATATTTGGTACATTTTGTGCTTTTAGGATACATTCTCATGGTAACCATTTATACATGATTTTTTTTCTTTGCAGCTGGGGTGGGTCAAGTCGACCAGATTTCACTTGTAAAAGCACAGAAGGTTTGTGAAGGCCACTTCCTTTGAACTAATAAATCATGTTATTTCCACTGTTGGCTTATTTGAAACTAGTTAGTGGCCCAATAATATTTAATTTTGTAATTTATTTGTTTCTGTTAATCAAATGTTAAAACTAGTTTCATAAATCTTCTCTAACCAACATTATCCCTCAAATGTAGTTCTATAAAAATCTGATTGGTTTTATTGAGATGTCCAAGGGAAAATAGTATAGCATCAAAGTTTTGACACTAGACGAAGTGTTTAATCTATTCAATGGTAGCTTGGAAAAGTGTTCAAGATGTGCAGCCTTTTTCTGGTAGGAGGAAAACTTCCACATTTGAGCAATCATACAGCCACTAGCATCAGCATTAACAAGATAAAATAACTTATTAGGAATTCAGATAACCAAAATCACCTAGTACTAGAAGAAGCCCTATTTTTAGCAAGGAAATTGGCTGGCTTTCTCCTCATGCATAGTATAAGAAATTCTATTGGACCAAAACAGCCTAGCACATAAATTATACATCGAATATAAGGATCTACTTAGTGGCTTGTCCTTTTGTCTGCGGTACCATCCTATACCACTTGGTATGAGGCATACCGTATCGTACTGATACCGTACTATATTAATATTGTACCAGTATGTTGTCTCCTACTGTACCGATACTCAGTATACTATCTCATACTATATGGATGGTATAGATATTGGGGTTCGGTACCAAGATGGCAAACCTTAGCCTATCGCTCTCATCGAGGGACTGGTATACCAAGATGGCAAACCTTGGCCTATCGCTCTCATCAAGGGATTGGTATTGTTTAAATCCCCCTCTACCCATATATATTAGGCTGCTAGTAGGAGATAATGACTTGTGAGGATCCATGGGCTATGGTTACCTTAATGATTGGAATTGACTTAGTGTAATCAAGATGGCACCAATTTGTCGGTGTTAGATATATGTGCCCTAGAAGCCAGAATTGGCTGACACTTATTGTATACTTCTAAGGACAAAATTGTAATTTTGACTATAAATAATAAAATGGATTATTTTCTATTACAAATGTGTATTTAGTGTCTGTGATACATCCTTTAAGTAAATGGTAATGATAATTCATATTTTCAAGAGTTGAAAATTTAAGACATGAATTTTTGTTATTAACTCATAAAATGCTCCTGACTATAGGATTATCATGAGGATGATGATTGATTCGGAAGGTTGGTGTACAATTGCTTCTTTATAGTAGATGAGTTTTGAGTCTACAGTGTAGAGACACCGGAGCAAGAGTACAGGTACTCGTTAGAGAACGAGGGCATTGAGCGTGACCACCTCGAGCAGTCATTAGGAAGTCTATCTTCTCGTCGATGACTAGCTCGAAGCTGCAGTGGTGTGTCTGGTTCTTTGACCTGAGGTGCATCGGCAGTTCACCTTGAGGGTGTTATAGTTTGACTACACCATGACTCGGTCTCCTAGCCATTCGGAATCCTGAGGTGTATGTTGGCTATAGCATGTTCATTGTAGGAATTGGATTGCACCAAGAGGGAATCTATCTACCTCGGTAGATGAGGAGCAGCCCTATGATGATCATGAGAATCAAGTCCATAAGCCCATGGCCATGGCAGTGTGAAATATTAGAAAAAGTTTCTATTAAGGTTTTCACATCGGACTTGAATTAAATGATTAAATCATATGACAGAAATTAGGGTTTGACGAGTTCACTTTAACCCTAATCTGATCGGGGCTTAAGATAGAAGAATTTAATCACATATAACTGCACCGAGAGATTCGTTTTCAGTTCTGATGAGTTGCCACCATATACTGCTAGGTGTTACTGGTGGATTTTGGAAGCAATTAGAATGATTTGGATGATCGATCATTTTAGTTGTCTGAATCAGAAAAGTTTTGATCCATCGGAAGGTGTTTCGATGATGTCGATGATAGAGATCGCGACATATCTTATTACCATACGGAACTGAACCTAATTGGATCACACAAACAATGGTTTGGATCTGGATATCATCAATTGGATTAATCCAGTTCAATTGATTTGAATTAGATTCAATTAGGTTCAAGAAAATCGTGCTAGCACACGATTGAGCCTAACGTTCTCCTTCTACAATCATTAAAAGTCGTCTCGACTGAGCCAAATGTGTTTGTGCTCACTCAGGTACTTTTACTTGGTCTGATTGGAGCTTATCCAGGTTAGAAAAGTGTTGTCTTAATTTATGAGATAAATTGGAGACAACACCTGCCATTTTCCGTCACCTATCAATTCTTGTCTTTTGACTTTGGTCAAACGTTGATCTTTGACACTTAGACATTTGTCCATGTGTCATGCACCGATAGGAGAGCAGATAGGGGCTTGTCCCCTTGCTAGAAAATGGAAAGGAGGGGGTGCACGCCTAGGGAGGCGTGCGCCTAAGGATAGGGATGCCTGGAGTCCCATACAGATGGGACTCCAGGTTGCTTCTTGGAATCAAATTAGGTGGCGCCAAGGGACTCTGCTTTGACCAGTCTTGGCGCCACCTAAGGGTGTTGGAGAGGGGCTCTCATCTAATTAGATCAGGTGATGTCATCCCACCAATCAAATTTAGATCTGATTGCACGAAGCGACGTGATTGGCCGGGATGATGTGGCACTGCATGGTGCAGCAGGGTCTATATAAACCGTCTGCGCTTAGCTTTTGAGAAGCTCTCCAATAACCCATGCCACAAGGCTGCCCCTCTCCCTTCGCTACGCCATCTTCAGATCCCCTCTCTCCACACCCAAGGGGATTTGGGCTCCAGTTTGGTGCGATCCAGGCAAGAGAAAGATGACGAGAAAGGAAGAAGGCAACACTGCTGCAAGAGACAATACCTGATCTTCAAAAGGAGTTTTGAAGATCCTCCAAATCAGATCCATATCTGATATTTGGAGAAGTGATAAGAGAAGATCTCCAGATCCAGCCCGAGTGGATACCGGTAGAGGCCAGGTACTTGCGTGGCTAGATTCAGAACCTCAGGCAATCAGCAGGATCATCACAGGATAATCTGATTACCCAATAAGGTACAAAATTAAATCTATTTTAATTTATTTTTATTAGATCTATAAAATCAGATTTGAAATGTCTCAGATCTGATATGGATTCAGAAGAGAAAATTTTTGAAATATCTCTCTTGATCCAATCAGATCTGAACGAACTTGATCCGAAAAACTGGAATTTTTCCTTCAACTGGTATCAGAGCCAGGTTCCCATAAATTGTTTAGATCTGATTTAAAGTTATTTTTGATCTAATAATTAGGTGATTTCAGATGTCACATGAGATGTGATTAGATCTGAAATCAGAAAAATTAAAATTAAATAATTTAGATCTAAGTTCTACAAGATGCATGACTAGTATAATAGAATTGTTCTATGTATAGTCTTGCATGATCATAATTTAATTTGATTAAGTTATGATTTTAGATCAATTTATTTACTTTTTTCTGATGTTATAAATGTTATAATAAGATCTGAAAAATAAAAAATAAAATTATTTAATTTTTGGTTCATATGAGATATGATGAATACATATTTAGACTAGTTGTAGAATAATTCTACATAATTATCTAGAATAGAATTTATTTTGATGAGATCAATTTAAATTTATTTTTTTAGATGAATTATAAGATAATTTAGATCTGAAAACATGCATAATATGATACATGAGATGTATGCAAAATATGTTTATAGTTAGATCAATTTTTATATATGAGATATATGATGTAGATCTAACTAGTTTTATAGTTTTTATATTTCTGATTAAGACGTTCCCTTTGGCCGTCCGATCATAAGAATAAAGTAGGGTTTAAATGCCCTCTCCTCCCATTCGATGGAGTGTTTTTATGATGTGTAGGGGTGCTGCGCGTTCGTCCTTAATCAAGAACCCAAGAACTTATTTTCTGCAAAATCCTAGATCCTGAAACCCTAGGATTTTATTTACATGTTTTGTTTGTGAACCCTAAACTTTATTAAGAATTAAGATTATGAAATATGTTAGGTCTAAAATTGAGAATTTAAGATCAAAGACATATTCATAAAATTGTGTTCGGGCTTAGGTAGCTCAATTAGATTTAAGCGATTGATCAAATCGAATCAAGAGTTGGTTAGATGGAATCATGAGTGCTTAAATTGACCAGCCTAATAGGATTAAGTTTGGGTCAAGATTGAATCACATGAGTGATTGATCAAGCTAAGACCTAATTAGGCTCAGTGGTTAGAGTCTGGATTGTAGGCTAACCCGATTGGTTCTGGCTCAACAATTTGGTATCTAAGGTAAGTTTGGCAGATACGATCGACTGGTTTTTAATTAGGAGCTACTCGATTCGAATGCGTTCTTGTCGAGTTAATAGCATATCTCTTCCACCGGTCTCACTTACCTGGCCATATTTGTTGGCTCAGTCTTGATCTGAGGTAGCCAATAATTCGAGCTAACCCATGCCCCAAGGTTAGTCATAATGGTTATGACTATGTCAAGTCTAGTTTAATGAGACCTAAATCAAATCTTTCTAAGAAAAGATTAAGTCTAAGGTCTTCCACCATTGTAGATGTGCGGGCCCTTCCTGGGGTTGATTGTTCTCGACTGGTTACAGTGGTTCAGTTGCACCGGAAAGACGCAATCATGTCTATTAGGCATTGGATGCTACGGGCTAGAGGATGGATTGGGCTCAATATTCCGAATATGGTGAGAGACTCAATTAGGAATTCAATCTATGCAAATGATGGGTCTGACTTAACTAAGGAGTGGATCAATATTCCGGGCACGGTGAGATTCATGAATTAGAGATCAAGTTTGGGTGCACCATAATTAGAGAATCATTGAACAAGAGTTGTTCACTCATTGGCTAACTCATCATCAATAACTCTTAGGTGAGGTGATGAGTCAGTTGGTGGGACCGCACTATCTACTAGAAATCATTAATCATGGAGATTTTTGCATATCTATAGAGGGAGTGTAGGGATCTGAAAAAATAGTTGAAGCTAATTTGTTTAAAAATGAAATCCTTAAACAAATTGGTCAAGTTTTAATTACAATATCTAACTAAAAATTTTGACTCTCTACGGAAAAATGTCTGCATCCAACCCACTAGTATGTATCCTGAACACCTATAGACTGACTGGACCCAATTACAAGGATTGGCTCCGGAACTTTAAAATTATTTTGGGTTTCGAGAAGTTAACTCATGTATTGGACCAGAATCCTCCCACCTTACCGGGTCGTCGTCCATTCGTTGAACAAAGAGCATCTCTTGACAAGTGGACGGACGAAGATAACAAGGCTAGATACTACATGTTGGGCTCGATATCTGATGAGCTTCAGCGCTAACATGAAGATATCAAGACTGTCTGCCAAATGTTGGCTCATCTACAAGAGATGTTTGGTGAACAGAGTCGTGCAGCCAAGTATCAAGTCACTAAATGACTGTTCAAGGCTAAAATGCGTGATGGGCAGTCAGTCCAAGATCATTGTCTAATAATGATCAAGGATTTGGAAGAGCTTGTGAAGCTCGGAGTGAAATTGGACCTGGATCTGTAGAATGATATAATTCTGCAATCCTTGACTGATGCATATGGGTAGTTCATCATAAACTACCATATGCATAAACTTCAAAATTCTCTGGTCAAGCTTATGAATATGCTGGTTATTATTGAGCTTTCTATGAAAGGTTCTAAAGGATCAGTGCTTGCTATGGAACGAACTTCTAAGAGAAAGTCTTTTGGAAAGAAAGAAGTCTATGAAAAAGCAGAAGGTGGAAGGAGGAAAGAAGAAAAAGGCAGAGTTGAAGAAGAAAGCCGCTAACAAAGGAAAGTGTTTCCATTGCAACACTGACGGCTACTGAAAGCGGAACTGCCCTACTTACCTGGCCATCCTGAAGAATAAGGAGGCATGTCCTTCTGGAGGTATGCTCGTTATTGAGTCTAACCTGACGGTTTTTTTTGCATTCAGTTGGGTGCTTGACTCTGGTTCTAGTGCTCATTTGTGCACTTTCATGCATGATCTTAAGCATAGCAGGAGGCTGAGGGATGGTGACATGATCCCACGCATTGAAAATGGAGCAAGAGTTGCTATTGTGGCCGTGGGAACATATCCTCTTCGACTACCATCTGATTTAGACTTAGTATTAAAAGACTGTTATTATGTGCCTGCAGCAAGCAGGAATATGATTTCTGTTTTATGCCTAGCACTAGAAGGCTATGTAATTAATTTTCTTAAGGACCATTGTAACATTCTTTATGAAAGAAATAAAATTGCAAGTGGTTTTCTTATTAACGGTCTTTACCAGTTACATATTGATGTATCTATTTTCAATATCGAGCAAAATGTGAATGCCATGAAACGACCTAGGGATAGTCCAAATGATAGGTATCTATGGCACCTAAGACTAGGTCATATAGCAGAAGATAGGGATTAACAAATTGGAGAAAATCGGGCTATTGAGTCCGTTGACTTCCGAGTCATATCCAATTTGTGAATCTTGTCTTCATGGCAAAATGACTAAGCTTCCTTTTTGTAGGACATGGGGAAAGGGCCACGGATCTTCTTGCCCTAGTACATACTGATGTGTGCGGCCCATTTGATGTGCCGGCTAGAGGCAACTTTGTCTACTTCATAACCTTTACCGATGATTTATCTAGGTATGGGTATGTATATCTTATGAAATATAAGTCTGAAGCTTTTGAAAAGTTCAAAGAATTCAGACATGAAGTAGAAAAACAAACTGGAAAACCCATTAAGGTTCTTCGATCAGATCGAGGAGGTGAATACCTTAGTTGGGAATTCCTAGACTATCTCAAGGAAAATGGCATAGTCTCTCAATGGACTCCACCTGGAGAATTCCAACTCAACGAAGTTTCAGAATGGAGGAACCGGACTCTATTAAATATGGTCCGATCCATGATGAGCTTCATAGACCTCTCTGATTTTCTTTGGGGACAGTTTGTTAACTGCAATATACTTACTGAATAGGGTTCCTTCTAAAATCGTTCCTACTACACCGTATAAGATATGGCATGGTAAGAAACCAAGTCTGAGTCATCTCAGAATTTGGGGTTGTCCGGCTCATGTCAAAAGACAATAAGTGGACAAGTTAGACTTTAGGTCCTTTAGAGCTCGATTTATAGGATATCCTAAAGAGTCATTAGGATATTATTTCTACATTCCAGAAGATCACAATATGATTGTGAGTCGACATGCCATTTTTTTTGAAAAATAATTCATTCAAGATAGCAGTGGCATTGGAAAAGCAAGATTAAGCTCGATGAGAAAGTCTCACAAGAGCAACGAGCTAAGGACCAAATGGAACCAAATCAGGTTGAGCCAATCCAACACTACCTCCTCCACCTCGTAGATCGGAAAAGAGTTTCCCATCCCCCTGAGAGATACTTAGGTATTATTTCAGAGGATGTAGAGGAAATGTTCCTCGTAGGTAATGGGTGTTCATGGTGATGATCCCAAAACCTATAACGAGGCGATATCAGATATCGACTCCGAGAAATGGTTAGAGGCAATGAAGTCAGAAATTGACTCGATGCACTCAAACCAAGTCTGGACCTTGGTAGATCCACCAGAAGGTATAGTACCTATTGGGTGTAAATGGATCTTCAAGAGAAAGATTGGTGCAGATGGGAATGTGGAGACATTCAAGGCTAGATTAGTGGCAAAAGGTTATAGTCAACGCGAAGGCATTGACTATCAGGATACCTTTTCGCCAGTAGCTATGCTAAAATCCATCCGCACATTGCTTGCTGTTGCAGCCTATTTCGATTATGAAATATGGCAAATGGACGTGAAAACGGCGTTCTTAAATGGATATCTTGAGGAAGATATCTATATGGAACAGCCGCTAGGTTTCACATCCAGTGATACTGATCACAAGGTTTGCAAGCTGCAAAGGTCCATATATGGACTTAAGCAAGCATCTCGGAGCTGGAACACTCATTTTAATGATGTGATCAAATTAGTTTGGTTTCATCAAAAATGAAGAGGAACCATGTGTTCTTCAAAAAGGATCAGTGGGAGCGCTGTTGTCTTCCTCGTATTGTACGTGGATGACATCCTCCTTATTGGAAATGATATTTCCCATGTTGACATCAGTTCAAAATGTGGTTTGTCCAAAGAATTCTCCATGAAAGACCTAGGTGAAGCATCCTTTATTCTAGGAATTAAGGTCTATAGAGATAGACCGAATAGGATGCTAGGACTTTCACAGAAGATGTACATAGAGGAAGTGCTAAAGAGGTTTAGCATGGAAAACTCTAAGAGGGATTTGGTATCCTTCAGACATGGCATTCATCTTTCCAAGAAGATGTGCCCTAGCACACCTGAGGAAATAGAACGCATGAGCAAGATCCCTTATGCTTCAGCAATAGGGAGCCTCATGTATGCCATGTTATGTACACGACCTGAAATAGCCCATGCTGTGAGTGTCATGAGCAGATATCAGTCAAATCCAGGTGAAGAACAGTGGACTTCTGTGAAATGTATCCTTAAGTACTTGAGAAGAACTAAGGATATGTTGGTTTTTGGTAATGGAGAACTCCAAGTCCAGGGGTATACAGACTTAGATTTTATGTCCGATGTAGATGATCGAAAGTCGACATCTGGGAGTCTCTTTGTGTGTAATAGTGGTGTTGTCAGTTGGAAGAGTTCTAAGCAGATACTGATAGTAGATTCCACCATGGAAGCAGAATACATCGCTGCGTCAGAAGCTATGAAGGAGGCATTCTGGTACAAGAAGTTTGCCGTAGAAATCAGAGTGATGCCATCAGATAGCATTCCTCTATACTACGATAACAATGACGCCATAGCCCTTGCTAAGGAGTCGAGGTCTCATAAGAAATCCAAGCACATCGAGCGGCGATACCATCTCATCCGTGATTATCTCGAGAAGGGTTACGTTGAGGTCAAGAGAGTCGATTCCGTAGATAATGCGGTGGACCCACTCATAAAGTCGTTGGGCCAGCAGAAGATCGAAGCCCACCTTAAGAAGATGGGACTTCGATTTGTAGCCAATTGGCTTTAGGTCAAGTGGGAGTTTGTTAGATATATGTGTCCTAGAAGCCAGAATTGGTTGATACTTGTTGTACACTTCTAAGGGCAAAATTATAATTTTGACTATAAATAATAAAATGGGTTATTTTCTATCATAAATGTGTATTTAGTGTCTGTGATATATCTCTTGAGTTAATGGTAATGATAATTCATATTTTCAAGAGTTGAAAATTTAAGATATAAATTTTCATTATTAACTCATGAAATACTTCTGACCATAGGATCATCATGAGGATGATGATTGATTCGGAAGGTTGGTGTACAATCACTTCTTTATAGTAGATGAGTCTTGAGTCTACGGTGTAAAGACATCAGAGCGAGAGTACAGATACTCATTAGAGAACAAGGCACTGAGCGTGACCACCTCGAGCAGTCATTAGGAAGTCTACCTTCTCGTCGATGACTAGCTCGAAGCTGTAGTGGTGTGTCTGGTTCTTTGACCTGAGGTGCATCGGCAGTTCACCTTGAGGGTGTTATAGTTTGACTACACCATGACTCGGTCTTCCTAGCCATTTGGAACCCTGAGGTGTATGTTGGCTATAGCATGTTCATTGTAGGAATTGGATTGCACCAAGAGGGAATCTATCTACCTCGGTAGATGAGGAGCAGCCCTATGATGATCATGAGAATCAAGTCCATAAGCCCATGGCCATGGCAGAGTGAAATAATAGAAAGAGTTTCTATTAAGGTTTTCACATCGGAACTTGAATCGAATGATTAAATCATATGATAAAAATTAGGGTTTGACGAGTTCACCTTAACCCTAATCTGATCGGAGCTCAAAATAGAACTTAATCACACATGTAACTGCATCGAGAGGTTCGTTTTCAGTTCTGATGGATTGCCACCATATACTGCTAGGTGTCACTGGTGGATTTTGGGAGCAATTAGAATGATTTGGATGATCGATCATTTTAGTTGTCTAAATTAGAAAAGTTTTGATCCATCGAAAGGTGTTTCGATGATGTCAATAATAGAGATTGCGACATATCTCATTACCATACGGAACTGAATCTAACTGGGTCACACAAATAAGGGTTTAGATATGGATATCTTTAATTGGACTAATCCAGTTCAATTGATTTGAATTAGATTCAATTAGGTTCAAGAAAATTGTGCTAGCACACGATTGAGTCTAACGTTCTCCTTCTACAATCATTAAAAGTCATCTCAACTGAGCCAAATGTGTTTATGCTCACTCAAGTACTTTTACTTGGTCTGACTAGAGCTTGTCCAGATCAGAAAAGGATTGTCTTAATTTATGAGATAAATTGGAGATAACATCTACCATTTTCCGTCATTTGCCAATTCTTGTCTTTTGACTTTAGTCAAACATTGATCTTTGACACTTAGACATCTGCCCATGTATTATGCACCTAAAGGAGAGCAGATAGGGGTTTGTCCCCTTGCTAGAAAATGGAAAGGAGGGAGTGCACGCCTAGGAAGGCATGCGCCCAAGGATAGGGACGCCTGGAGTCCCATACAGATGGGACTCCAGGTTGCTTCTTGGAATCAAATTAGGTGGCGTCAAGGGACTCTGCTTTGACTAGTCTTGGCGCCACCTAAGGGTGTTAGAGAGGGGCTCTCATCTGATTGGATTAGATGATGTCATCCCACAAATCAGATTTAGGTCTGATTGCATGAAGCGATGTGATTGGCCAAGATGATGTGGCACTGCATGGCGCAGCAGGGTCTATATAAACCCCGTCTGTGCCTAGCTTTTGAGAAGCTCTCCAATAGCCCACGCCATAAGGCTGCCCCTCTCCCTCTATACCATCTTCAGATCCCCTCTCTCCTCTCCACGCCCAAGGGGATTTGGGCTCCAGTTTGGTGCGATTTAGGCAAGAGAGAAAGGTGACGAGAAAGGAAGAAGACAGCTCTGCTGCAAGAAATGATACCCGATCTTCAAAAGAAGTTTTGAAGATCCTCCAACTTAGATTCAGATCTGATATTTGGAGAAGTGATAAAGATGGAGAAGATCTCCAGATCCAGCCCGAGTGGATACTGGTAGAGACCAGGTACTTGCGTGGCTAGATTCAGAACCTCAGGCAATCATCAGGATCATCATAGGGTAATCTGATTACCCAACAACCAGGGGCAAAATTAAATCTATTTTAATTTATTTTTATTAGATCTATAAAATTAGATATGAAATATCTCAGATCTGATCTGGATTCAGAAAAGAAAATTTTTGAAATATCTCTCTTGATCCAATCAGATCTGAACGAATCTGATCCGGAAAACTGGGATTTTCCTTTCAGTAGGATCCTCCTATGCAAGGACTAGCTAACTATCCCAAACTGGGTAGTTTAAGGCTTACAGAACTAGACCAAACGATAATTAGGAAGGTTTGGCTGGTCAATCTGGTTTGCTTTTCTTTAAAAAAAATAAAAACCCCTCTTCCTCTCTCTTAACTCCTCCCTCTCTCCTCTCTCCCAATCTCTTGATTTCCCTCTCCCTTCCACTCTATCTCGATTAAAGCTTCCTCTTCTATTGCCTCTCTATCTTGATGCTTTGCCACCAATAGATTGGCTATAATTACACCGATGCTAAGGCAATGATGATTGTGGCTAAGGTTAGAGTTTCGGATCAATGCAAGAATGCCACCACTGCTTCCTTTGGCTGTGATGAAGATCCTTTGTTGCTGCCTCCACCATCTTGTCTCCACCGCCTCCAGCCCCTATCCTCCAAATTGGTGCCCCCATCAGGCCAGGTGAGTCCCCCCTCTCTCCACCCTATCCCTCTCCCTATCTCTAGTTTCAGTGCCTATTAATCATCAAATCAGGGCCTCCATTGGGCCGGGCGAGTACCCTTTCTCTCTCTCCTCCCTTTAGTTTTAGTAAGCATCAAGTTGGTATGATGCATACATGGATTTTATCAAACCATTTATCAGTCGGTATAACCTATGGTAACCGTTTGGTGAACGTTGCTCCTATCCATTACAAACTAGAAAACTACTTCCTGGAGAGTTTTGCTTTATGAAATCCATCGAGTTAAAGCTTCATAAATCATAGTTGACTAGTAGGATGATGACGGTGATCTTTAGATTAAGATGTATGTCATAACTAGTAAATACCCGAACACAAAAATAGTTGTTGGTTGTAATGGATCTTTATAATGAACAAAACGTTGATTGATTGGTTAAAAGACCTAAAGATAGCATTCTCAAAATATACCCACATGGATGAAGGTGCAAACTGGTTCAACCAGTGAAGTCATAGGGTTTTGATATTAGTAGCCTACATTTGAATCCTGTCCTTGCCTGGTTTTGCTTGTGCTTCTCACATCCTAGTTATTTGAGAAAAAAGAAAAAAAAAGAAGAGGAAGAAGTACCACGTGGATCTACTATCACAAGTCATGAGTCCAAATTGTTTCAGATGAAGTTCATTAATCATTCTTTTTCTTGTTGTTGAAACAGGTTGGCTTTTATGACAGCTTATGTGAAGAATGTTTTCCTTCATGATAAAATTAAGAGGAAAATGTCCAAAGCTCTAGAATCAAAATAGAAGGTTTGTGATGTTGTGATACCACTTGCTCCGGTACCACTTATTGGGAAGCTTCCTTGTGCAGAATACAAATCTCCCGGGTCAAGATCGGAATGCTAGTGATGATGTCAATACTGCAATAAAAAGAAAGAAGATACAAGAAAGAACACAATTAAATACGTGGATCAAGCCTAGGTTCATCTCCACGGAGCATGCAAGCTTCACTATGAGAAAAGAGAAAATTACAAGTGAAGATCACACCCTCTTAATTCTCATACATCAATCACTCTCTCTCAACAAGAAGCACAAATTCCTTACAAAGCTCTCTAAAATCCAAGGAGATCCTCTGCTGTTATTCGACGCTCTGCTCTACCATCCGACCCTCTATCGATGCTTTGCCTATGCCCTGACAGATACTTTACTATTGTCCTACTAACTGCACATGCTCCACATGCCGTCAGGCTTCTTTTAAAGGCCTTAAACCCGAGTTTTAGTCAATTTAGGTCTCCTAACATGACCTCAAATAAACTCCTGGCCATTCGATCAAGCCCGCAAGTCCCCTTGATCGTTAGACCGCGTGTTAGGCCTCTTGTGCACTGCGTAAAATGGCCATAAGCTACTAAAGGGTCTACATACGAGGCGTGGACCGTGTGAAAGCCAGCTGGCATGCCATGGACCGCTAAGGGGTCTATGTGCCTCTCCTTGCATCGTGCGTGCGCCTAGGCATGGTGGTCCATGATGGACTATGGGGGCACCTGGGCCATGCTCACGCGCTTGGGCTGCGCCTTGCTGCAGGCCGCGCGCACTTGCATGCTACACCCTCCTGCGAGCTTCTTCGCGTGGACTTCTTCTTCCTGGGCCTTGCTGTTGTAGGCTCACTGTGAATCAAATTTGAGACATTTTTTCCAACAATCTCTATCTTGACTTGACATTCAGCCTCAATCTAACTTTGAGAGCTTTTGGATGATCTTGCCTCCATGCCTTGGGGTAAATACCTGACTGCTCATGGATGGACAAATATAGAAGTCAAGCCAGGCCATGCGATCCTATCTCCATCATATGCTGTGACTTGTCTGACCTAAGACATGCTCGAGGTAGCCTCCTGTGATGATAGGAATTTCATCCTGTGACGTCGTCTATCATTCTCTTGAGTCTCTCGTCTCGTACCTAATCTATTAGAGCTCCACCTCGTGTTGAGCTCCCACTAGCACCTAAAGCTCTACCTTACATTGAGCTCCTTGTTAAGAGGTAGTGTCCTTCATTTTTTTTCTCCAAGACAATTCTATTGCCATGTATAACCTTCAAGATTTCATTATCAGCTCTCCATTTGTAGTTGTTTGAATCCAGTCTGTCTAATGAAATCAGATTCCTCTTGAAACTGGATAAGTATTGGATCTCATCCAATTTTCTCATTACTTCCTTCTATGTCTGCAAGTTGGTGGTTTCAATGCCTTTGATTGCACAGCTCGATCTATCTGACAAATGAATAGTGCCCTTACTACTTTTTAGGAAGTCAAACAGCTCATCTTTGCAACAAACATGATGCGAACATATCGAATCTAAAATCCACTGCTGGAAAGTAGATACCTCATCTGAGATTATAAGCACATCATTGGTCTCATCAGTGTCGCTATCGTCGCTATCTTGGACCGCCGCCACAATAGCCTTCGTCTGATCTTTGAGCTGTGGACAATCTCTGACTCGATGTCCTAACTCATTACACCAGTAACACCTGATCTTGCTGAAGTCCCTCAACTTGGACTTGGATTATCCACCTTGCGATCCTTTGCCGCTTCGACCTCTGCCACCACCACCTCTAGCAATCGTCATAGTCGAGTTGCCACGTGAACTCAAGGCTTGGTTCTTCCATCTGAGAATCTCATTCTAGAGAAGTACAGAAGTAACATTTTCCATCTTGATGGTGCTCTTCCCCACAAGAAGAGCAGTCACCAAAAACTCAAAAGAGGAAGCGATGAGAGTAAGACCAACATCTTAGTCTTCTCCTCAACCTTGTTTAAGTTGCATGCCTGAACATTTGTTATTGTTGGGGATAAACTCCGCTCCCACCGAAGTCCAGTCTGATGTTTAGCCTAATGTAACTGGTAATCATAGAAGAGCTTCGATCGGAAATTCTCCAGCAGTCGAACTTCTTCCGGACTTCTCCTTCAGTCGGATTCCTATAGGAGCGGAACTTCTTCCGGACTTTTTCTTCAGTCGAATTTCTACAGGAGTCGAACTTCTTTCGGAATTCTCCTTCAGTCGAATTTCTCCACCAGTCGGACTCCTTCTGGACTTCTCCATCAGTCGAATTCCATTCAGATTCTCCCAGCGGATTACTTTCAGATTTCAACTAGTATTCCTTCCAGATGATCCCTTCTAGCCGTATTTTCTTTAGGAGTCCAAACTCCTCTAAAATTGATATATGTCAAAGCTCTTCACCAACCAACGTCTGCTTCCTCCGAATAGACGACCCCATTACTGAACGGTTACGACTATCATTATCAGTCTGCTACAGGCGACCCACTATCGGACGGTTACGACTGTCATTATCGGTCTATTACGAGCGACATCTCTCTCCGTAATAAATTCTACGTAGCCCCGAGTGGCCCATGATCGAACGGTTATGACTGTCATTATCAGTCTACTACGGATGACATCTCTTTCCATAATAAATTCCACGTGGCCCCGAGCGGTCCAAGATCGGATGATTACAATTGTCACTATTAATCTGCTCCGGACTCCATCTATAAAAGGGATCCTCTAGATATATTTTCTCTAAGCTCTCTTCTCTTTCCCAAAATTTTGCTGAATTTCTGCCTGAGCACTCCATTTCTGTTGGCCAGAAGAGCTGACTTGATCGTCGGAGGATCCTGCCGGAGCCACCACCACCGACTCCAGACAGGACTTTGTTTTTCAGGTCACCGACGGTGATCTCTTCTTCCCCAACTCCAGCTCGATCCGACATCAATCAGATTCTGCACCAACAGGATTGGCACTAAAGGAAGGGCACCTCTGTTCCTGAAGTTTTCTTGTTCTTAAAGGAGTGTTCAGCAGTGATCTCTCGGTGACCTCTTCTTCCCCAACTCCAGCTCGATCCGACATCAATCAGATTCTGCACCAACAGGATTGACACTAAAGGAAGGGCACCTCTGTTCCTGAAGTTTTCTTGTTCTTAAAGGCGTGTTCAGCAGTGATCTCTCTTCTTCCTCTCTAGAGTTCTTTCCGAAAAAATGCCTCTCAGAAAAGCTTCGACCCAGCGATCAATAGCCTCTGCAGCCAAATTCCGTCCAGATTTATCCGCTCCCACTTTAGCTTCGGTAACTCAAGCACCACCTGCAGCCATGGTGGATGCAGGATAGTTCAACCGCTGGTCCAGTAGGTTTGCGATCTCATAGAGGCAGTGCAGGCCATACATCGTCAGGCTCTGGCGCCAATTCGACTTGAGCAGGCTTCTCCGGAGCCCCATGATCCGGTCGGGGGACGGTCGACTTGGGCTAGCCAGTCAGTGACTTTCGAAAAGGAAAAGCAGAGGGTGGAGAGCCCTTGCTCGGATCATGGCTCGACATGGGGGGAGCTTTGCCTCCGTCCCACCAGAAAACTTTGGAGATCAACGATCGTGAAGATCTCCTGAATCAAAAGCTCCAGGAAATGAGCCGACAAATCGAAGAGCTCCATCATACTCCCTCCTTACACGATAATAATATTTGCACTGACGCTCCTTTTTCTCAGAGGATTATGCAAGAGCCCATTCCGCCGAACTTCAAGCTTTCTCAATTGAAAGCTACGACGGAACCTCTGATCCGGTCGATTACCTGAAGGCCTTTTGGATCATGATGCTGCTCCATAGCGCACCAGACGTCATCTTATGCTGAGCTTTCTCGTCTACCTTAAAGGAAGCAGTAAGAAACTGGTACTCGGCATTGAAATCGGGTACGATCTTCTTCTTTAACCAGATAAGCCATTAGTTTGTGGCTCACTTCGTCAGCAGCCGACGTCCGCGCCGAGGTTCGGATTCCCTGATGAATATCAAGCAGAAGGAGGGAGAATCTATTTGGTGTTATGTCATTCGGTTTAATGCTGCTGTATTGGAGGTCCGGAACCTGGATCAGTCTATTGCAATGATCGCACTCAAGGGCGGCCTTCAGAAGAATGATTTGCTGTTCTCTCTAGAGAAGAAGCATCCTAGGGATTTTGCCAATCTACTAGCTCGGGCAGTCCGAACGGAAGAAACCTTCAAATTGAAGGATGAGGAAGCCGTAGGAGAGCGGCAGGCAGACGAGTCTAATAAACCCGCAGTTGATGGAGGGCCGAATGAAGTTCGACCGCGCTCACAGACTCCTCCCGAATGCAAGCGAGTCCGAACTCCTCGAGCTCGTCGTTAAGGAAGCCCCGACAGAAGAGCACGAAGTTCTCTCCCTAGAAGGTTTCACAACTACGCCCCTCTCAATGCTCCAAAAATGCAAGTATTGATGAAAATTAAGAAGCAACTGCCGAGGCCTGAAAGGATGCGCACTCATCCTAGCAAGCACAATCCTAGCGAATACTGTCTCTACCATTGTGACCACGGCTATGACACTGAAGAATGCATTCAACTCCAAGACGAGATCGAAGAGCTCATCAGGAGAGGTTGGTTGGATCGATTCCTCAGACGCCGGCCTAAAGAGAAGATTGGCCGAGGGCACTACCACAGCCAGAACCACCAAGGAGGGAGGAACAATAAGGAGATCGACCACCTCTCGGCACCATCAATACTATCTTTGGGGGACTTCGACGAGAAGAGGCCAGCAGATCTGGGGGATTAGTGAAAAGACGGAGGGCTGAAGAATCCATAACCTTCACTGAGATAGATGCATGGGGAGTACAGTTCTCGCATAATGATGCGGTTGTAATCTCTTTAAATATAGTGGACTATGATGTACGTCGCGTTCTAGTTGATAATGGAAGTTCGGCTGACATCTTGTTTTATGATGTTTTTTCCAAAATGTCAATATCTAATAGTCAGCTCGGATCAATAAACTCCCCCTAGTAGGCTTTGCTGGTGCTGCAGTACCAGTTGAAGGTGTAATAACTCTAGCTGTGGCTGCCGAACAATATCCAAAACAATCCAGAGCGCAGGTGGATTTTCTGATAGTAAAGGCTCCCTCCGCTTACAACGCAATTCTCGGCCGATCTGGTTTAAATGCACTTTGGATGGTGGTGTCCACTTATTATTTGAAGATGAAGTTTCTGGCAAGTTACGGGATCGGAGAGATCAAGGGAGATCAAGCTCTGGTAAGGCATTGCTACTCAATTGCCCTGTGAAAGGAAGAACAGTCCGACCCTTATCCTGTTGAATGGCTAGATGCCCGGAACAACCTCGCGGAAGAAAGAGGAGAACCGATAGAAGATCTTGTGACCGTCACCCTGAATGACGAAAATGCGGAGCATACAGTGCAAATTGGCTCCAATTTGGAAGATGAAGTTCGAGAGCAACTCATCGCTTTTTTATGGAGGAATGTTGACGTCCTTGCCTAGATTCCGGTGGATATGTCTGGGATTGACGTCGAGGTTATGGAACATTGGCTGGCCATTGATCCCAAGCATCGGCTAGTAAAAGAAAGAGTTCGAGGCCATGTACCAGAAAGGCAGAAGGTAATAGCAGAAGAAGTCGACAAGCTTTTCAATGCTAAATTTATCCGAGAAGTCAGCTATCTGACTTGGGTCTCTAACGTGGTCCTAGTCAAAAAAGCCAATGACAAGTAGAGGATGTGCATCGACTTTAAGAAGCTTAACAAAGTCTATCCAAAAGACAGCTATCCTTTGTCCAGAATCGACCAACTGGTGGACGCAACTTCAGGCTACGAGCTCCTCACCTTCATGGACGTCTTCTCTAGCTACAACCAAATTCGGATAGCACTGGAGGACGAGGAGAAGACTGCTTTTATTACTAACTGCGGTCTTTACTGTTACAAGATCATGCCCTTCGGACTTAAAAATGAAGGCGCGACTTATCAGCGCTTGGTCAATAAAATCTTCAAGGAGCAGATCGACCACAATATGGAGGTTTACGTCGACGACATGCTGGTCAAAAGTCGAAAGATTGTCAATCATGTCGTTGATCTTGAAGAGGCTTTCGATGCGCTCAGAAAATACAAGATGAAGCTGAACCCAACTAAGTGCGCCTTTGGGATAGCCTTAGGAAGATTTTTGGGATTCATGGTCTTGAGACGAGGGATCGAGGCCAATCCGAAGAAAATTCGAGCTATCCAGGAGATGACCGCTCTAAAGTCCATCAAGGAAGTTCAACGCCTGATTGGGAAGGTGGTGTCTTTGAATCGTTTTGTCTCGAGGTCGGACGAACGCTGCATGCCCTTCTTCCAAATCCTCAGAAAATCGAAAGATTTTCAATGGACTCAGGAATGCCAAAAAGTGTTCGACGAGCTCAAGAACTACTTCGGCTCGCCCCCCTACCGGCTAAACTCGAACCGGAGAGGAACTATTTCTCTAGCTCGTGGTCTTCCCTGCGGCACTAGCGGCAGTCTTGATCAAAGAAGAGGCAAAAGTACAACGACCAGTCTACTACATAAGTCGGATCCTAAGGGATGCTGAGATCAGGTATACAAAGTTGGAAAAATTGACTTATGCTCTTCTGATTGCAGTAAGAAGACTTCGATCTTACTTTTAGGGACATGCTATAACGCTCCTCACTAACCAACCGATCAAAGCAATCCTTCATCAAATGGATGCTTTCGAAAAAATTGCAAAATAGGCCATTGAATTAATGAAATTCGAGATCAACTACTGACCTCGACCAGCAATCAAGGCACAAGCACTGACCGACTTCATAGTTGAATGTACTATTTCAGATGAAGCCGAGCTTGAGCAGAATGAGACCGGCATCCCGTGGTTGCAGCCGAGCCTCTTTGAAGAAAATGCCGACCTTTTCGAAGGTTTTTAGGTCCTTTACGTGGATGGTCATCCAACTCCGTTGGACAGGTGCGGGGTTAGTCCTAGTCAACCCCGAGGGAGTCATCGCCGAGTACGTGCTACGTTTCGAATTTTCTGTAACTAATAATGGGGCTGAATATGAAGTGCTGATCGTTGGATTAAAATTAGCAAGAGTTAAAAGTAAATTGGTTTCAAGTCTATAGTGATTCCCAATTAGTGGTCGGCCAAGTTAGTGGCAACTATGAAGCACGGGAGAAAAGTATGATGAAATATCTTGAGAAAGTAAAGGATTTGACTCCGGCCTTCGACAATTTTGGCATTCGACAAATTTCGAGGGCAGAAAATACAAGAGCCGACCTCCTTTCTAAATTAGCCACTTCAACCCCAGCTGAACTGTCCAATGAAGTATTTTTTGAAACTCTAAAATGCCCAAGCTCAAAGGAATCGCAGCTCGTTATACAGACGGGGCTCGACCCGATCTGGATTGATCCGTTAGTTGCCTATCTCAAAGAGGGAGTTCTTCCTCATGATTCGAAAGAAGCTCGGAGACTTAGGAATCAAGCCTTTCGGTACGTTTTGTATGAGGGCAAGTTGTATAAAAGGTCGTATTCGCTACCGCTGCTGAGATGTCTCCGACCTTCAGAGGCCGACTTCGCATTATGGAAAGTGCATGAGGAAATTTGTGAAAGTCATGTAGGAGCCAGATTTCTGTCACAAAAACTACTTCGGCAAGGATACTATTAACCGACCTTGTACCACGATTCTATGGAGTATGTCAAGAATTGTGATCGTTGTCAGAGAAATGTAAACATACAAAGACAGCCGTCCTCCGAGCTTACTCTACTAAGCGCACCGTGGGCATTTGCGTAGTGGGAAATGGATATACTTGGCTCTTTCCTAGTGGCATCTGGACAACGAAAGTTCCTCCTGATTGCGATTGACTACTTCACCAAATGGATCGAAGCCGAACTACTGGCAAAAATTACTGAGGCCAGGGTACAGGACTTCGTCTGGAAGTCAATCGTTTGGAAGTCGATCGAAAATTCTCCAAGAGCCGAACTCCTTCCGAATTTCTCCTTCAGTCGGATTTCTCTAGGAGCCGAACTCCTTTCGAACTTTTCCTTCAGTCGGATTTCTCTACCAGTCGGACTTCTTCTGGATTTCTCCATCAGTCAAACTCTATCCAGATTTCTCCAGCGGATTATTTTCAGATTTCAAGTAGTATTCCTCCTAGATGAATCCCTCTAGCCGTATTTCCTTTAGGAGTCCGAACTCCTCTGGAATTGATATATGTCAAAGCTCTTCACCAACTAGCGCCAGGTTTCTCCGAACAAGCGATCCCACTACTGAACGGTTACGACTGTCATTATCAGTCTGCTACAGACGACCCCACTATCGGACAATTACGACTGTCATTATCAGTCTATTACGAGCGACACCTCTCTTCGTAATAAATTCCATGTGGCTCCGAGCGGCCTATGACCGGACGGTTACGACTATCATTATCAGTCTACTACGGATGACATCTTTCTCCGTAATAAATTCCACGTGACTCCGAGCGGCCCAAAATCGGACGGTTACGACTGTCACTATTAACTGCTCCGGACTCCATCTATAAAAGGGATCCTTCAGATACATTTTCTCTAAGCTCTCTTCTCCTTCCCAAAATTTTGCTGAATTCCTGCCTGAGCACTCCATTTCTATTGGCCAGAAGAGCTGACTTGATCGTCGGAGGATCCTGCCGAAGCCACCACTACCGACTCCGGACGGGATTTTGTTTTGCAGGTCATCGACGGCGACCTCTTCTTCCCCAACTCCAGCTCAATCCAGCGTCAAACAGATTCTGCACCAACAGTTATCAAATTTGTTGGTCAGTGGTGATTAGGTACTTAGTGCATTTTTTTGGGATTCCTTATTTTCATAAAATAAAATATTTGAAAAGTATTTTACAGGCTCAAGAAGTACCAATATTATTTTTCATTTGCAGATGTCTAGAGGTGGAAGCATGAAAATTATAGGGATGTAGATGGGCCTGATGGTGAATGGTCAAATTAAGAAATATCGTTGCTAGCCGTAAATCTAGGACTTGATCCTGATCAAATAAAAAAAGAAAAAACTATGACTCGGTGAAGGAAAAAATAATCATTTATGACTTTTTTCATTCTTTTCTGTTTCTTTTCCTCAAGGGACTCATTTCATTATTTAATTTTGAATGAAAGTTTTCTATGACAAGCATAAAGTCGTTTGTGCTAGATCTGGTGTAGAACATAAGTTTATCACACATGGATTTTCTGAGCTTTTGTGGTGAAACACTTGAAGAATTGGACATTCCTTTTCAAGGGACATTGGATTATTTCCATATTAACAGTTTCTTTGTAAGAATTATGAAGGGCAGCTTGATAAATCCAAGTTAGTTAAAGTAGGTTAATATTTTCATTTGATAGAACCCCACAATAAAGTGCAAGGTAAATACTCATACAAATGCAAGCACAAAGTTATGCTAATATGTAGTCAATGGCGAGATAAATATTATAGGTTCAAATTGACCTTCTTAAGGGCAGCTTTTTATAGTTGTTAAATGGTTAGTTTCTCACTTGTTAGAGGATAAACAAGAGTGCATTGTTCTATGAAATAATGTATGTGCTTTGTATGGGTAGTTTTATAATGCAAAAAGAAAAAGGTTTACTGGGCATGCTAACAAATTATAGCAAAATGAATAATTCACTCTTTAAGTTTTGTCTACAAGGAACTAATGATTTAAAACCCAATTGCATTGCACATATTAGTTGCCTTTCCCATCACTTGCTAATTTTTGTGGGTCAGCTCCGATCAAAACCCTAGCAAACTAAATCCTGTTCAACCCAATGACCTCAGTGGTTCAACCATGCAACTTGCTTGGATGAATCAGCTTTTAGCCATCCAAGTTAATGGTTACTTGAAAAATAATATAGAAAAAAACAAAAGAATACACAGTATTTTTTGTCTCCTTTCTCTCATCCTTTAGATTAAGCAAGACTGCAAGAGGAAGAAATCCATTGCTAAGGTTGAGCTTGAAAGCAAAGTTTCGCTGTAACAATTATTAAGGCATAATCCCTCGGTCGAGGTTCGTGCATCAAAAAAGGCAGTAGATGAGGGAAGGTTCGTTAATGGGAGGACTAATTGGGGCTATGAAGGGAAGAGTGGTGGGATTGGAGGCTCATGGGAAGATGTATAAAGGAGAGGATCTACTCTACTTCTTTTGGATTGGATGACAATGGCTGGACTCTAAAGTTGGCAAGGAGTTGAAAATGAGAGGAACTTCACCTGTTCATCTTCCTCCGTTGTTATGCTCATCTTTGATTTGGGGCAATTACATGTGATATGGATCAAAGAGGGCAAAGAGGGGGGTGGGGTGAAGGATGGTTTCAAAATTGAGATTGGTGGAGGCTTGGACATGGTCTGAGGTGGCTATGTAGGGGCAACCAGGAAGCAAGAAGGGATTGACAAACTAGGGATTAGGACCTATGTTGGGCTAGGTTGGTTGTGCTTGACTCATGGTCAAATTGTTGACCTGTGACCAGCTGCAAAAATGGCTTGGACCAGGTTCATGGATTGCAATACCACATGGAACAGAAAAATATCAAAAAGATAAGTTCATTTAACATTTTAATTGGTTGACTTTGAGGTAGATACAATTCATGAAGCTTATGATTTAAATGCAATGTGACTTTGTCAATTCCATGTAATTAAAAGCAAAAACTATGTTGGTCAATTTTTTTGCCAAGAATTTCCAATGTGCCTTGAGTGTATTTAGCCTTTGCTATATATGTATAATTAATTATATAGCTTCATGTATGACATAAGCTTGATAATAAATCTAAAACATGTTCATCATTAAAAATTCTTGCAATCTCTGCAATCAGCATTATTCATCGCATTTTTGGTGCATTATGTGGTCTAAAGTACATTTGTTTTAAATATCTATATTCTAAAATTTAAAGGGTAAGTTGTAACTATAATCCTATCAAACAAACAAGCACAAAGTCAGCAGCCTTATAATTGAAATATATTATCTAGGTATACTATGCTAGATCCATTGAAATACTTGAACTCAAGATCTTTCTCTAGTTTGTGGTAAGCAAGGAAATACACATTGAAGATGAATACCTCAAAGATGAGAATGTTTAAGTGGATGTTTGGTAACATGAGAAAGGATATGTTAGGAACAAGCATTTTGGGAAGGTGTAAGAGTTATACTAAATATGCTTGTTGTGATGGATATATACCTGCATCAAAGCTACATGAATGAGGAAAGGCTAAAAAAAGAAACACATTGGAAGTTGTGATGAAGGATTTGAGAAAACTTAAACAAACAAGAATGTGTCTTATTTAAAAATTAATCTCAAGGGAGTGCCATTGTTGCCTGATAAAGTTGGTGAGGAGCTTGCTAATCATGATTGTGGTCATAAACATGCACATACATGTAGCATGTATAAGATTTAGGAGCATGGTTTCATAGTAGTAGTGGATACTACCTCATACCAGGTGTACCATACCATATCAATATCTAACCAATACTTAATACAAGGGGCATAAAACTGCCGATACACTGAATCGAACCCCATACCAGGTGTACCAACATTGTACCAACATGATACTAGCATGGGGTTTCGTGATTGAAGGTAAGAAATAAAGCAATTTTAAAATAATAAAACATTTACAAAGGCAAAGATTATGCTGTCATAACTTCACTGTATTTGTTTTTGGTTATTTTTAATCTAGTGCTTAAGGAATGAACATTCAACTTAAGGTGTGCTTTTTATCATGATGGACTTCTATAAGTTACAGTTTGTATTATGCTTCAATGATAATTCATGCTAATTATGAATATGTTTAGTTTTATTCAAACAATTTTTCTCCTGTAAGTTACCATATGCCAACTGAATGCTTCCAGATATCCTTGAAATGAAGCTTGTGTCTAACCATATGTGAAGATTTTATGGTTTTGGTTACTGGTGTCAAGTGTCAATCATTGGCAACATCTTATTCTCCATTCATTTGATTTTTAAGTATCTTTATCTACTTCTATAATTTTTTTGCTCTCTCTTTCTTTTCGTATTTTTATCGTCTGTTTGATGCAACTTTTTTTGTACTCCTACCTGTATGCACTATGTGTACTGCTCATTTTATATATGATTTTGAATTAATGGATATATATTTTGTTATCATGTTGAAATTAACCTGCTTCATTTATGTCTGTATGAATGTCTAAATCATTTCCAGTGTAGGCTGTTTTCTACAACCCTGATAGATACATCTGCCTTGTATCATACTTGAACCAATTTGGTATTATCATAGAGCTTGTTTGACTCTTCTTTTCTTCTTTTGTTTTACTTTATGAACTACGGCATCTAGATTGATTTTGATGACACCATTAACACACAATCCATGCTATGTTTTGTTTTGTTTTGCCTTTTTTAAACTAGAGCTCTGAAGTTATGGAAACAGTTACTGATGATACCATTCACACAAAATCCCTGCTATTTTTTCTTTTGTTTTGCCTTTTTTAAACTAGACCTCTGAAGTTATGGAAACAGTTATAAAAATACAAAGGGTTGTCACTATTATATCATTCAGTCTAATTTGTGTTCTTTCTTCTTTAAAACAGAAAACAAAAATTGAAAATGTTACCAGACAGATCATGGTTTACTTGAAGTGTAATTTTTATTTTCTGGTAAATGCTGGTTGTTTGGACAATCAGTGCATGATTCTGCTATCGAATTCATGCTTGCCAAAGCTTACAGCACTGTTCTTTGATTATTTCTTCCCCCAGAGTCCCTTCCCACTGAAAAAAATGAGAGTTGACATTTTAATGTAGTCTAATGATTCTTCTCTTCTTTTGTATTTCTTTCTGATGCTAATGTTGGAATATGATTTTTTTTAGAATTGTGATAGCATATATTTTATGTAGACAATCACATATTTTGTTGTTCATCTTTTATCAATTGAAATATTGCAGAAACTGAGGCATGGTTCATTGATTCTTTTGAAGAATGGCGCAAGGCCAAAAATCTCACTAATTTTATTTTACTTGGGCATTCATTTGGAGGATATGTTGCAGCAAAGTATGCTCTGAAGGTAATAACTATTGAAATGAATTATTTACAAATTTTCTACAGGTGCCTTTTCTTGTGTCTGTTATGTCTTTTGCTCTCTTTGCAGCATCCTGAGCACATCCAACACCTGATTTTGGTTGGTCCTGCTGGCTTTACATCAGAGTCAGAACATAAGTCAGAGTGGTTGACAAAATTTAGAGCAACTTGGAAAGGAACGATAATAAATCATCTATGGGAATCCAACTTTACTCCTCAAAAAATAATTCGGTAATGTTTCTACCTTAATAATAATTTAAGTTTCTTGTAAATTGTTTTTTTTTTTTTAATTGCTTATTCCATTGATTACATCTATAAAGATATTTCTTGTTCATATGATGCATCGTCAGCTCTTACATAGGAGTGGGTATTGGGAGGAAGTGGGTTTCATTGAAATTTTCTGGTTGGGTTGATAATATAAGAAAAACAACATTTGATAATCATGCATTTAGTGCTGGTGGCATGAGGCATGCTTACACACATGATACCGTGTCACAGTGATAAAAAGATTAGCAACCCATTTTAAGATTTTTTTTTTTTTTTTAAAGAAGTTTAATAAGTGTTGTGCAGCACAGTCCCAGGTACTGGTACTTACCTGGCATGGTACATTTTGGTTAGCACAGAGTTAACTTTTCACAATCATGCATTTCATGCTGCTGGCATGGGGTAAGCTGACACATATGCCACCGTGTCTGAACAAAAAGAAAAAAGATTAATAACACTTTATAAGGAATATTTTTTAAAAATGTTTAATAAGTGTTTTGCAGAACCATTCCAAGTATTGGATGGTAACCTGGCATGGTGCATACTTGTCAGCACAGACTCTCGGCACTTGAAACATTAATTTAAATATGCAAAATCCTTGGCCAATCCCTACATAGAACAAAAGCTCACTTCTGTTGTTATTGTAGTAGGTAAAACTCATTACTGGAATAGTCCAACAAACCATCGATCTAAAAGGAGTTGCAACCAAAAAGTGCTACAAATGTTCAAGGGGATGGTGTGTCTGAGTTGGGTGTGTATCTGATGTGGATTCTTGGAGCTGGACAGGATTCTATTTTAATTCAGCACTTTATTTAACTTCTTTAACTTCTAAGTATTCATTGCAGTATCTTGATGTATTCTAGGTTGTATCATCCTTCCTTTTACAAGTCACACACACCAAGTAATCAATCATGACATCTGAATATTTTTACTATGAGGTTAAGGATAATAAGATATGTTTTCCCTTTGTTTTCTGCTTTGTCAAGCAGAGGTCTAGGACCTTGGGGCCCTGATCTAGTCCGCAGATATACAAGTGCTAGATTTGGCTCTTATTCATCTGGTGACACATTGACCGATGAGGAGTCTAGATTGCTAACAGGTAACTTAAACACACTACTGTTGTCTAACATTAGAGAAAATATTCTACTTCTTAGACTTGATTCTTTTACTTTTCTCCCTTTCCAAAGATTATGTATACCATACTTTAGCTGCCAAGGCTAGTGGAGAACTGTGCTTGAAGTATATCTTTTCTTTGGGGGCATTTGCGCGGAAGCCTCTTCTACAAAGGTTAGCACTTGTGCATTTTCTTATTAATTCTAAAGATGAATTTGTACCTAACATAACAAAATGCAAACATTACAAAACCTTCTTGGTCCATTTTTCGCCTACAGTTTGTTCTCAGAGAACAACCATTTATATGGTACCTTTTATTTCTGTTATGTGTGACATCAAATGAATATTGGCTTTCAAAGTTATTGTAAACGTAATACCTTTATTCTGACCCAAATTTAGGAGTGCCATTGGTAGAACCATTCATAATTCCTATAGCAAAACCTAGGACAACGGTTAATGCCTGTCAGCTATGGTAATTTTTGATCTTGCAATTGTTTTCTTGTAGATAAGAATGCAGAAAGCAAAACTAACAAGTGAATGAAAGAAGAAAGCTGAGCATGGAGTTCTGTTTTCTTATCAAACTAGTTATTTTGTATGTGCACTACATGTGTGCTAAACATGCTTTTATCAATACAATTTTCAAAACTAATCTTCCGTATCATATGCAATGATGCCAATAAACATGAAATATTGATCAATTATCCAAAGTAATATTAAACAATTTAAAGCAAGACACCAATTTGAATAAAATATAAAATAGTTTTGAAATTAGTTTATATTGCTTAGTTCATCATTGCAATGAAAGTGAAAAATGACTATAGTAATGACATTCTATTAGATATTGCAGTGAAGAAGAGACAAAAAACAGTAGTTAGATGATGATATTATCTAATCAGCAACCGACGATATAAAGTATTGTTTATTTGGTGAAACAGTGATTACAAAAATTAAAAATTCATCATTTTCCCTTCTGCATTATAATATGGTGTAAGGTCTAATCACAACATCATAAGTTTACTCCTAGAAAGACCCATCTGAATTGAAATGAACAGATAAATGTGATGGAAAATAACAAAAGCCATGTTTTGTGGATTTCAAGGATTGAACAATGCTATTATCTCATTATAATGCACACCTTTAGAAACCATGTTGATAATTGTAATGGTTTTAACAAACATTATTTATTAAATATTTCTACACTAAGATCATTTCATATTAAACAGTCATGGTTATAATTGTAGTTATATCTATTATATCCAAGAAAAATGTCAATAGGAGGAAAATGATGTAATTATTTGTCCAAAATTGGCCCAATACTTTTCCTTTTTTACCTTTTATTTGAACAAAGTAATTTTTTATCCAGTTGATGTCAAATTTAAAACATTATTTTATGTAAACAATGACAATGCAGATATTAAGTAACTGATGTTGTTTTTGGGTTATAAAACATCTGCAAATGATAAAATAATGGCCCAATGATAATCTTTATCCAGAAACTGCTCCATCTTTCGAGTAGTTTTGTTGATGCCACAATAAGGGAAACGTTAAATGCAACTCTAATCTATAGAGAGAGAGAGAGAGAGCAGTTTGTGTGGAGATCTGATGCGACAAACATTAGGCTACAAGTAAATCAACATAAGGAAAATGAAACTAAGCACTAAAGAGAGAGTAAATGCAGAAAATTTTTAAAAAATATGTCCAGATACATTCAGCGCTATCCTATTAGACCCCTTATTATTTTTTTAATCCCAGCTTATTGCATTTGCTCATTTGGAGACAGGTGATCCATCTTTGCAATTGTTGGAGCAGTTAGTCAAGTACTTAAAGAAAATGACCAAGGTTAGGTGTGAAAATGGAAGCCTAAGAAAGATATGGAGAATTTGCAGGAGTTACGAGTTCTAATAGATTTAGAAATACAAAATTTTACAAAACCTCATTTTGTTACATTTTATTGATCCAATACATGAGGTAAGAAAATAATTATTTGAGAAAACTCAAGAAATGAGATTTATGAGATACTTTTCTGGTTTTATGAGATTCCTAGCTACCTAGTTTCATAAAAACTTGTTTCTTGTAAACTCAAATCCAACCTTCTCATCTCTAGAGAAAGGCCAAGTCCCACATACTCCATTCAGCCTTCTTTTCCTCTCCTTCATTTCCTCATTCACCCCCTTCTCTCCTACCGAGTTCCCCTCTCTATCAATCCCCTTTCTTCCTCCACCTCTCCTATTTGTGCTCCCTAGCTTGCTTTCCCTCTCCTTCACCCCCAACCTTGGGCATTGTTCCTCTCTTAGACCATCTCCTCCAATTGCCACCTCATTTTTATCCTCTCCTCCCACACTATTATTATGCTTCATCCTTTTAAACCTCCCAAGAACCATTCCCCCACCTAACAACAAATTAAATAAGTACAACATTGTAAATTCTTGTATTTACAAAAATCAGGTTTTATGAAAATTAATTGTGTATAACTAGCAATTAAATAGCCCTAGAAGGTCGCATTGATGGACCGTAAAAAAGCTTATGACATCATGTTAAAACTAAGAAAACAGTAAGAAAATAAAAGGTCTACATTACTTTCTTATTTTTCTGAAGCTCCTTGCAGTAACAACGACAGCAACACTCAAGGACCTTAAAGTGGTTTTTATCCTCTTTATTACAATTTTGTTCATGCAATACCCATTATCTTCTTCACATATAAATTGTCAAACCCTAGGAGTTTTGGATGCCAAATCTTGGTGTAACATTTGCATTATATGCTCTCAGAATAAATATGTGCTCTCAGAATAAATAAAAGCATCTTCATGCTAATTTTCCCAGCTTTATTATACCATTTCATCTTCTCTAATATCCAGCAATAGACTTGCTAGCTGACTTATCAAAGGAGAGAATAGAGAAAGGCCATTTTATTCAAATGACTTAAGTAGCTTCATGTATTAGCCTCTTCTTGATGCATAGCAACCTACCCATCAACCACACCTATTCATGAAAGGCAGCCTAGCGCACGAGGCTCCAGCCATTGTAGGGTTTGGGGAGGGTTAGATGTGCGCCGCAATACCCCCTCATGCAGAGAGGCTATTCTTTATTTCAAGTCTGTGATGCCCATGTCACAGAAGAGCAGGCTTACCATTCCATTAAGGAACCCTCGAGCACACCTATTTATGATCTATGTAATTACATTTAACTGTGTTGCATGTCTTAAATGTCTGTAGATGTGTGTGTATTCACACATGCATGTATTTTCATGCAAATACATTCACACTTGAAATTTACGCATGCAAAAATTTGTCAATATTTAATGGATTTTAAGATTTGGGAAGTATATCTATGTCAGACATATGCCAGATAAAAAAGCACTACATTTGGCATCTTTAGATCATCAGGAACTCAATGCAGGAAGATTTTAACTTCTGTGGTTTGCTATGTATATTAAGTTGCTATTGCTTCATATGCATTCCTTGCGAACTTTACCGTGGTCCCAGTCAATATCTCTAGCCACTGAGGTGGCTGTTTTCTAATGTTTACTCCTTTTTCTGTTTCTTTCAAATCACATGTTGCATGAACAGCTGTATGTTTGAAGGTTCAACAACAATCCTCTTTCAGGAACGTCTGTCTTTAGACTACTAATTGGAGATGCTGATGAAAATGAAAACTATGGATGATATGCGGATATAAGAGGTGCCACATGCAACATGTCACTCTTTAGTCACACTGGTGAATTTAGAAATTTTACTCAACAGTGTAAACCTCTCCTCATGAATTGCAGCATGATAAAACCATTGAAACTAGGAACTTGATGAGAGGAAAACTACTGGATGGGAGGAAAACCAGATCAAATCTTGAGAATTGATATTAGATATGTTAAAGGTCTGGCAATGCTGCATTAACTCCATAGTTACATCCACTGTAGGATGTGGCGTCTCTCTTGGCCTGCTTCTAATAGGGCTGCAGCCTAACAAATAGTGTGCCATCAGACCTGACCAGTTGAACTGTATCACATCTGAGCAAAAGTTTTCCTTGATGGTTTTGTGCTATTAAGATCTTTTAGATTCACATAACTAGGTGCATTAGTCCTTTGTTTACCCTTCTCATTGTTTTAGTAGCAGGAAAATATATCATCATAGACTTGCATTTGCATCACATGATGTCTTTTTGCCTGCATGCAGTGCCTCAGAGTGGAAGGTGTCAACTACCTTCATTTATGGTTACGAAGATTGGATGAACTATCAAGGGGCACAACAAGCTCGCAAGGACATGAAAGTTCCTTGTGAAATCATAAGAGTTCCTCGGGTCTCTCTTCCCCTCTCTCCAATTCTATCTCTGTGCAAACCCTCTCACTTCCAGATACTGTTGATAGAGGATTATAAAGATGTAACTTCTAAGTGTTTATTAATTAATTGCAGGGAGGGCACTTTGTTTTCATTGATAATCCATCAGGATTCCACTCAGCAGTCTTCCATGCATGCCGGAGATTTCTATCCCCAGATAATGTTGATGACCAAACTCTACCTGATGGCATTACTGCTGTGTAGGTTGTCTTCTTGGCCATTTTTCTATTTGTATCCTATACAACAACATTATAATACAGTATCAAATGTATTCGTACCATTCTTGTAACTCAATGTGTTATTTCCAATATTCTGTATCCTGTCTCTTGCTGCTTTTGGAATAAATAGATGAACGACTTTAGATAATTATAGATGTTCAGGCAGGTTATATAATCATTTGGTCAAACAACTATCACAATCAGTGATGAGTTTAGCTCTGTTGGCCTTGGTGATTATCTTTTGTTTATGATTTTCTTTTGAGTATTGGCATGCTTTTTTTTTTTTTCTTTTTTGGTGGGGGATGAGAGAGGTGGGACGAGTAGAAGAATCTGAGCCGACTCCAAATAAATTTGGATCTACTTGAAGAGATCAGAGAGCATGTTTAGATTAGAATTGCATCATATTAGCAGCGAGTGGCTCACTACTATAATGTGCAGATCCGATCGAAGATGTTCCGACTTGGAGATCTTGTCTTTCGTGGAGTCGAGATGTCGAAGCCTACTAAGCAAGGTTAGCTAGCTCCGAATTGGAAAGGCCCTTATAGAGTTGCCGAAGTAATCAAGCTAGGAGCATACAAGACTGAAAGTCTCGATGGAGCCTTCATTTCTCGGATATGGAATGCTGAGAACTTGATAATGTACTATTGGTGAGTCATGAATCCTCTAGTCTTTATTGAGCGTCAACACATACTTCTTGTTAAAGTTGAAACATTCGACTCCTCATGAATGGTGCCATAGAGATCGACTGAGGTCAACGACTATAAAGTGGCTAAGCCTTTGGGGATTTCATATGGCCATCTGGCGCTTCCTATCATGGATGGATCGTGCGATGGTTGATTATGATGACTACGAAAAAGACTAACCCTCCGTGGATCCCATATGGCCACCTAGCGCTCTCTATCCATGATGGGTCGAGTGGAGGTCGACAACTATGACTATAAAGAGGCTAATCCTCTAGAAACTCTATATTGCCATTGGGTGCTCCCCATCTATGGACAGGTCGATTGGAGGTCGACGATGATGACTACAAAAGGGCTAATCCTTTTGAGATCTTATATAGTCGTTCGATGCTACTTTTCCATGAACAAGTTGAGTAGAGGCCGATGACAACAATTTGGCACGAATCGACTTTAGATCGACCTTGGGCAACACTTCGTTGGAATCCCTCTGAATATGAATATGCCTATAGAGATCGAACTGAGGGAACGACGATGACTTGATGAAGATATCTTTGCCAAATGATTGCTGGCCACCTATGATATGACTTTAGACATTGAGGTCTTAGGACATGGTCTGAGCCAAGAACCTCAACTTTATGAAGACTTAATGGGATTCTGAATCAAGGGCAACCAACACAAACCTTAAGAGGTGACAACTGGCCTCATTTCACTCTAAAGGTAAAGAGATATATTTCATTAGTAAAAGTTCGCTACAAAAGTTTACCAATAAAAAGTATTAAAAGCAACTATAAGGAATGGACTCCACAGTAGGGATTAAGGCCTCGATAGGGGTAGGCTTGGGTAGGATAGACTCATCCTCATTCAATGAAAATGCTCCAACCTCATCTTCACTATTTTCGACGTGAAGATGGCTCAAGTCTAGCTTGGGGGCCATTCGATGCAAACGTGCCTTGCTGGCATGGAAGCCATATGGATAGGCAACCAAGGAGGCTTTGGCGACTTCGCTCTCAAATTTTGCTAAGGCCTTATACTCCTTGATACCTTTAAGTTTGGCCTCAGCAATGACCTTCATCTTTTCCTCCCTAGCTATGTACTCGACGAGCTTCGCTTTGTCCTCAGTAGCTTGTTTCGCTTCCTCCATAGCCCTTGCCCAAGCCTTGGATGCCTTGAGCCTTTCTTCCAACAAGAGCTTCGCCTAGTTGAAATCGACAAAGTCCTCGTTGAGAGTAATGATGTTGTTGGGGATAAATCTGCTCCTACCGAAGTTCAGCTGGATGCTTGATCTCGAAAGGATCCCATCCGGCAGCAGCCTCCAGGGTTAAACCTCGGGCCTCCTCCAGCAGTTAAGCTCCTTCCAAACTTCTTCTTCAGTCAGACTCCTCCAACAGTCGGACTCCTCCAATGGTTGGACTTCTTTCAGACTTCTCCTTCAGCCGGACTCCTCCAACGGTCGGACTCTTTTCAAACTTCTCCTTCAGTTGGACTCCTCAAACGGTCGATTTTCTTTCAGACTTTTCCTTCAGATAGACTCCTCCAAATAGCTAAACTTCCTCCGAACTTCATCCAGCAATCCCAGAGGACCTTGGCACTCATCCTCGATATAGCCAAAAGAACCATCAATCTCTTCCATTCGAGCTTCGATCGTTGGACCCCGACGGACTCGCACATCATGATAATAGATACTATTCTTCATAACAAACTCCACGTGGCCCTGAACGGTCCACTATCGGACGATTACGACTGTCACTATCAGTTTGTATAGGCTTTATCCGTATAAGAGATCCTCCAGATATGCTTTCTTTCGAAAGCTCTTATTCTCTTCCTCAAAATTCTGCTAGAATCTCTCTATGTATTTCATTTTTGTTAGCCGAAAGAGCTGACTTAATCATCGAAGGATCTTGCCGGAGCCACCATCCCAGACTCCGAACAAGACTTATTTTGCAGGTCCCGACAGCAACCTCGTCCTCTCCAAATTCAGCTTCGACTTCGACGACGGTCAGATTTCGCACCAACAGAATTTGTGCTAGAAGAAGAGCCTCAAGTTATTGAGGTTTCCTTATTCTTGAAGAAATATGTGGTGGAGATCCCTCTTTATTCTGGTTAGAGTCCTACTTTTTCTCTCGACCTCTCGAGGATGCCCCCTAGAAAGACTTCAATCCGATGGTCAACCGCTTCTACGGTCAGATCTCATCCAGATCTTTTCGCCTCTATTTTGTCTCCTGCATCTCAAGCCCCACCGCCTACGATGGTGGACACGGTGCAATTCGACCTGTTGGTCCAGTAGGTCTGCGATCTCACTGAAGCAGTGCAAGCCATGCGGTAGCAGCAGCCATCTCTGACGCCATCTCGATCGGAGTAGATTTTTTGAGAGCCAGAGAACCTGGTCTGGGGCTGGCGAACTTGGGTCAGTCGGTCGATGACCCTCAAAAAAGGAAAGCAGAGGGTGGAGAGCCCTTGCTCGGACCATGACTCAACCCTGAGGTAGTTTTGCTCCGTTCCATCAGAAAACCTTAGAGATCAATGATCGTGAAGATCTCCTAGATCAAAGGCTCCAAAAAATGAGTCAACGAATCGAAGAACTCCATCATACTCCCTCCTCCTATGGTAATGATATTTGCATTGATCCTTCTTTTTTTCAGAAGATTATGCAAGAACCAATTCCATCGAACTTTAAGCTCCATCAGTTTGAGAGTTACAATGGGACCATCGATTCGACTGACCACTTGGAGGTCTTTCAGACAATGATGCTGCTCCACAGCATGCCAGACATCATTTTGTATCAGGCTTTTCCATCCAACCTTAAGGGAGCTACCAGGAACTGGTACTCGACCCTTAAGTCGGGTACCCTCTTTTTCTTCAATCAAATGAGCCATCAATTTATGGCTCATTTCGTTAGCAGCCGACGTTTTCATCGAGATTCAAATTTTCTGATGAATATTAAGCAGAAGGAGAAATCTATTCGGACTTATGTCATCCGATTTAATGCTGCTGCATTGGAGATCCAAAATCTGGATCAGTCTGTTGCAATGGCCGCACTTAAGGACGGCCTTCAGAACAATGATTTGCTGTTCTTTCTAGAGAAGAAGTATCCTAGAAACTTTATCGATATGCTGGCTCGGGCTGAAGGTTATGTCTGAGCTGAGGAGGCCTTTAAGGCCAGGGATAATGAAGCCATCCAGGAATGGCAGGCGGACGAACCGAATATACCCACGATTGAAGAAAAATCGATCGAGCTTGGCCACGCTTCCGAACTCCTCCGGAGCGTAAGCGGGCCCAAACTCCTACCCAGGCCCAAAGGCGAAGAAGCCCGGATAGAAGGGCACAATGGAGCTCTTTCTTCAGAAGATTTTACAACTATGCCCCTCTTAATGCTCCAAAAATCAAAGTACTAATGGAGATCAGGAAGCAACTATCGAGATCGAAAAGGATGTGCACTCACTCCGGCAAGTGCAATTCTAGCAAGTTCTGCTTCTACCATCGCGATCACAGTCACGATATAGAAGAGTATATCCAGCTCCAAGATGAGATCGAGGAGCTCATCAGGCATGGTAGGCTTGATCGATTCCTGCGATGTCGATCGAAAGGGTGGGAGGATCGATCGAGAGCACCCCCATTGCTAGAACCACCGAGGGGTGAGGAGCAGCGAGAAGATCGACCCCCGATTGGCATCATTAACACCATCTCTGGAAGACTTCGACATGGGGAGGCTAGCGGATTGATAGAACCTGAGAAGAGGTAGAGGACTGAGGAGGCCCATCACTTTCACCAATGAGGATGCCCAAAGAGTTCAGTTTTCGCACAATGATATGGTTATAATCTCTTTAAACATTGCTGATTATGATGTACGCCGTATTTTGGTAGATAATGAAAGTTTCACTGATGTTCTGTATTATGATACTTTCTTTAAAATATCCCTACCCGATAATCACCTGGGATCCATGAGCTTTCCGTTGGTCGGCTTCACTGGCAACACTATACTAGTGGAGGGAATGATAACTCTAGCCGTGACTGTAGGACAATATCCAAAGTAGGCCAAGACATGGGTCGACTTTTTGGTAGTGAAAGCCCCCTCGCTTACAATACAATCCTCGACCGACCTTGTCTGAATGCACTATGAGCCATGGTGTCGACCTATTATCTGAAGGTAAAATTTTCAACAAACAACGAAGTAGGTGAAATTAGAGGCGATCAAGCATTAGCCCAGCACTGCTACTCCATTGCCTTACAAAACGGCACTCGACTTGACCCCTGCCCTAGTTGATGGGCTTGATGTCCGTGATGATCTTACCGAAGAATGGAACGAGCCCATAGAAGATCTTGTGACCATCCCCCTAAATAACGGTAACGTGGAGCATACGGTGCAAATTGGCTCCAATCTGAAAGATGAAGTTCGGGAGTAGGTCATCACCTTTTTATGGAGAAATGCTGATGTCTTCGCCTGAATTTTGATGGATATGCCTGGGATTGATGCCGAGGTTATGAAACATCGACTGGCCATTGATCCCAAGCATCGATTAGTGAAAGAAAGAGTTCGGAGCCATGCATCAGAAAGGTAGAAGGCAATAGTAGAAGAAGTCAACAAGCTTCTCAATGCTAGATTTATTCAAGAAGTCAGCTATCCAATCTGGGTCTCTAACGTGGTCCTGATCAAGAAGGCCAACGACAAGTGAAGGATGTGCATCGACTTTAAGAAGTTGAACAAGGCTTGCCCAAAAGATAGCTATCCTTTACCTAGAATTGACTAACTGATGGATGCGACTTCAGGCTACGAGCTTCTCACCTTCATGGATGCCTTATCTGGCTACAACCAAATTTGGATGGCACCGAAGGATGAGGAGAAAACTACTTTTATTACTAACCATGGTCTTAACTGTTATAGGATCATGCCCTTCGGGCTTAAGAATGTAGGCGTGACTTATCAGCACTTGGTCAATAAAATCTTCAAAGAGTAGATCGATCGTAATATGAAGAGTTACATCGATGATATGCTGGTCAAAAGCTGAATGTCTATCAATCATGTTGTCGATCTTGAAGAAGTCTTCGATGCACTCAGAAAATACAAGATGAAGTTGAACCCTACAAAGTGCACTTTTGGGATAGCCTTAAAAAAATTTTTGGGGTTCATGGTCTCAAGATGAGAGATTGAGGCCAACCTAAAGAAGATTCGAGCTATCCAAGAGATGACCACTTCGAAGTCTATCAAAGAAGTTCAGTGCTTGATCGGAAAGGTGGCATCTTTGAATCGTTTTATCTTGAGGTCAACCGAACGCTGCATGCCCTTCTTCCAAATCCTCAGAAAATCGAAAGATTTTCACTAGACTCAGGAATGCCAAAAGATGTTCAACGAGCTCAAGAACTACCTCGACTCGCCTCCCTTACTAGCCAAATTCGAATCCGAAAAGAAGCTATTTCTTTACCTCACGGTCTCTCCTACAGTGCTAGCGGTAGTCTTAGTCAAAGAAGAGGCGAAAGTACAGCGATCAATCTACTATATAAGTCGGATCCTACGGAATGCCGAGATCAGGTATACAAAGTTGAAAAATTTGACTTATGCTCTTCTAATAGCAGTAAGGAGACTTCGACCTTACTTTCAGGGATATGCTATAATGCTCCTCATTGATCCATCGATCAGAGCGATCCTTCGTCAAATGGATGCTTTCGAAAGAATTGTAAAATGGGTCATTGAATTAACAGAGTTCGACATCAACTATCCACCTTGGCTAGCAATCAAAGCTCAGGCACTGGCCGACTTCACAGTTGAATGTACCATCTCGGACGATGCCAAGCTTCAGAATAAAACCAACATTCCATGGTTGCACCCAAACTCCTCTGAAGAAAGAATGGACCTTCCTGAAGATTTCTGGGCTCTATATGTCGATGTCTCCTCCAACGCTTTCGGAGTAGGTGCTAGGCTGATCCTGATCAATTCGAAAGGAATTATAGTGGAGTATGCGTTGCATTTTGAATTTTTGACAATAAACAATAGGGCAGAATATGAGGCCCTAATAGCCTGGCTCAGGATAGCCAAAGAATTGGAAGCTGATTGGCTTCATGTTTGTAGTGACTTCCAACTGATCGTAGGGTAGGTTAGCGGCAGTTATGAAGTCCAAAAAGAGAGCATGATAAAATATCTTAAGAAGGTGAAGAGCTTGACCCTAGCCTTCGACAGCTTCAGCATTCGACAAATTTTGAGAGCGAAAAATGCTAAGGCTGACCTTCTTTCCAAGCTAGCCACCCTAGCTCCTAACGAGCTTCCAAAAGAGTTTATTATGAGACATTGAAATGCCCATGCACAGAGGAACCACAGCTCATCATGCAGGTTGGCCAGGAGCCCTTCTGGATTGACCCGCTAATCGCTTATCTTAAGGACGGGGTTCTTCCTTGTGATCCAAAAGAGGCTCAGAAGTTGAGAAACCAAGCCTTTCGGTATGTTCTTTATGAGAATAAGCTATATAAGAGGTCGTATTTCCTGCCATTATTGAGGTGCCTCCGATCCTCTGAGGTCGATTTTGCACTATGGAAAGTGCACGAGGGAATTTACGGAAGCCATCTGGGTGCCAGATCTCTATCTCATAAGTTGCTCCGATAAGGGTATTACTGGCCGACTATGCATGGTGATTGTGTTGATTACGTCAGGAGATGTGACCACTGTCAAAGAAACGTGAATGTCCAAAGGCAACCAGCCACTAAGCTTGTCCTGTTGAGTGATCCTTGGCCATTTGCGCAGTGGGGAATGGATATTCTTGGACCCTTCCCAATGACATCTAGGCAATGAAAGTTTCTCCTAGTCGCCATCGACTATTTTACTAAATGGGTCGAGGCCGAACCACCGGCAAAAATTACCGAAGTCAAGATGCAGGACTTCGTCTGAAAGTCAATCGTCTATAGATTTAGACTGTCCTGAACTATCATAACAGACAATGATTAAATTTCGTTGGGGCGAGGTTCGTCGAGTTCTATGAAGGTCTGAATATCTTCCATCACTTTACGTCGGTAGCTCACCCGCAAGTAAATGGGGAAGCTGAAGTGACCAATCGAATCCTATTGCAAGGCATCAAGACAAGACTCCAAAGAGCAAGAGGGGTCTGGGTGGATAAATTTTATCATATTTTATGGGCATATCGTACTATCCAAAGATTGTCGATTGGAGAAACACCATTCATCTTAGCTTTTAGAATAGAGACAGTCATCCCGATTGAACTTAAGCTTCTATCGGTGCGGATAGTGGCGTTCAACGAGCAGTATAACCCGCAAGACCTCAAAGCCAACCTCGATCCACTGAAAGAAAAAAAGAGAAAGCCCAAGTTCGGATGGCAGCTTATAGACGAAAGGTGGCCCGATACTATAACTCCAGAGTCAGAGCTAAAATATTCAGAGTGGAGGATTTAGTGCTTCGATGAGCCGCCATCTCTTAGCCTCAGAGTCAGGAAAAGCTTGTCCTAAATTAGGAAGGATCCTACGAGGTCACAGGAGTCGTCCGACCTGGGACATACTACTTGAAGAAACTCGGGAGGCAGACCTACCTCGACCATGAAATTCAAAAAATCTGCGAATGTATTATCGATGATTTGATTGCAATGAAATTCTTCTACTTCAACATCTTAATCTTTGTTGTATATCGATAATAAAGGAAGACTACCTTCCGAACTTAATCTCACGATAAATATGACCATGTTAGGAACAGGAGGAGAACTTCATCCTAATGTGAGCAAAGTCGAAGGCCTCATTCATTTTAGACAAGATGAGGAGAGAGACCTTGACAATGGTCCTAATATGTCCCTACAGTCCGTTAGGAATAGGAGGAGAACTTCATCCTAACATGAGTAAAGTTGAAGGCCTTATTCATATTAGATGAGATGAGGGGAAAGGCTCCGACAACGGCCTTAATGTGCCCTTACAATCCATTAGGAAATAAGGAGAACTCGTCCTAACATGAGCAAAGTCGAAGGGCCTCATTCATTAGATGGGATGAGGGAAGAGGCCTTGACAACGGCCCTTAATGTGCCCTTATAGCTCGTTAGGAATAAGGAGAACTCATCTTAATGCGAGCAAGTCGAAGGCCTCATTCATTTTAGATGAGATAAGGGAGAGGCCCTGACAACGGCCCTAATATGTCCCTACAGTCCATTTGGAACAAAAGAAGAACCTCATTCTAACATGAGCAAAGTCGAAGGCCTCATTCATTTTAGACGAGATGAGGGGAGGGGCCCTGACAATAGTCCTAATGTGCCCCTACAGTCCGTTAGAAATAGAAGGAGAACCTTATCCTAACCTGAGCAAAATCGAAGGCCTCATTTGCTTTAGATGGGATGAGGGAAGAGGCTCTAACACCGACCCTAATATGCCCCTACGATCTCATTAGGAACAGGAGGAGAACCTCATCCTAACAAGAATAAAAGAGAGAGAGAGAGAGAGAAGGGTCGAAGAAGAGCATTGCATTCATATGAGACAATGATGGATAAGATATTATTTTATTATAAGTTTAAATTTATTACAAGTAGAATGAAGGTCGGTCAAATCGACTACATATTACAAGAAAGCCAATACGGTAGGGATCGGCAAGATCAATTACAAAAAAAAATATATAAAAGGAGGCGAAGCCTTAAGATGGATTAGACTCCTCAGGCTTCAGGTCGTCGATGTCGGCCATCATCAAGGCCTGCTTCAACCTAATGATTTTCTTCTCAAGTTCTTTTTTTTTATATAAATTATCTATGTACACTCTATTGATATGCCCGAACTAGCCCTCGAGCTCCCGGCACCGTCTCCTTAGGCCTCGTCCTCGACCTCCACGTCCTGGATGACTTGATGCTCACAGATCAGTTGGAGCTTCAACCACTGAACTTTGGCTTTCTCCATCCCGACAGCCTCTGAAAGCTCGTCGATGGTCTTCTTCAAGAAGACAATCTCCTTCAACTCTTTACAAGAGATAACCTACCGACCATCATTAGCTGCCCGAAGCTCATGCTCGAGCCTGGTCACATTCTTCGATCAAGTTAGCTTATACTCATTATGTCAGGCTTCAGCGTCGTGAAGCTACTTCTGAAGTTTGGAGAATCTCTTGGACCAATCCCAATCGTACCGGATTCTGTCGGTAGACCATGACAAAGTTTCCTCCAGCAGTTGAATTTTTTTATTTGCCGCCGTAAGGTCGATCTCAAGAAAGCTGATCTTTGTCGTTAACTCTCAAGACTTGTTGCTAGTGCTTCTTCTCAGTTCGGCTATTTCTTTCTTGAAGCTGTCCTTCTGAATGCTGAAATTGGTGGAGTCCTTTCGGTGTAGGTTCCTAAGGTGGGTTACTTCGACAATTGCCTTCGAAGTGTTCTTTCTCGATTCCTGGAGATCATCCTCAATTTTTCTCAACTTCTTCTTCAAGCGATAAATCTTCTTCTTCAAGCTCTTAATCAGTGGTTTAATCAGAATCCCATGGGGCAAAGGATCGACATCAACTGGAAGAGGGAAGTCATGACCTAGGTCGTCAAGAGCGTTCTGAACCCCATGCAAATGACAACACAAAGTGTAAGGCTAGAAAAAGATTTGTCTTTCATTTACTTAGATGTTTTTAAATACATCAGCATAAAAAAAAAAGAAAGCTACATGATCTTCGAAAATCTAGACCTCGGACAGCTCGACCACAGGAGAGGTCGGAGCATCTTCATTCACGTCCGGTCTGTGGGCAGGCTCGGGCGCTGCAGCGATGGGTTCAGGAGCCTTCGAGATAGCTCTCATGGTTGAAGAAGAAGGGACGTCAATCGGGATAACTCCGATTTCGAGGGATGAAGGATCGGCTCTATCGTCGGACTCTTCCATCAAGAGGTCCAAATCTACCTCGAGAAAATTCTCAGCAACCCTCCCTAGGCAGATTTGGAACCCCTCGATGAAGGCCTCCTGAGCAAAAGCTATTTTAATATCCTTCATGTCCCTAAAGAACTTGAAGGTTTCGACTACTCGCTCCACCACCGCACCGACCCCTTCTTGCGCCTTCCTCTTTTCCTCCTCCTCCTGAGCCAAGGCGGTCCTTAAGTTCATCATCTTCTCATGCTCTACTCTCAACTCTTTTCGAAGATGCTCGACCTCGATGGATTGAATTTTTGAAGCCAGCCTCATGCTCTCGACATCGGCTTGGGCCTTCTCGACCTCCGCACGAGCTTCCTCAAGGGCCTTCGAGGCTTTGGCCCACCTCTAATTGGCCGCCTCAGAGTGGGCAAAGAGATAATGCCCGAGCTACGATAGAAAATCCAGTTAAAATTAAAGAGCCCTGACTTTGGAAATGAAAAAGATCCTAGACCAAGACTATGAGAGAGAAGACTACCTCAAGGTAGGCGATGACGGACTCGTCGAATCTCTTGATGTCACCCTTCCGCAACATCTTCGTCATAATGTAGAAAAGAATACTCCCCTTCATGAGTGATTGGACGACCTCCAGATTGTCTAGAGAAGCTTATTCTTGGTCGGGACCCCCACTTTCGGAGTTTCTGACCCTCCTTCCGACCTTCTTGCCGACAGCCCTTTTCTTTCTTTTTCCCATGGCTTCCTCCAATTGGAGGGGAGTAGATGGAGCAACCTCTTTGGATGGGGTTGAACTCGATACAGTGGATCCCCAGCGGGCATGGCTAGACTCACCAATGCGGGCCTTCTTAGGAAGATCTCCAGTGGGGCCACCTTTCCTCTTGAGGGATTTAAGTCCCTTGGTCAGACGGTCTCATTCTTTAGAAGTCATCTCTGTAAAAAATAAAAATCAAAGTCATGAAAGATCAAAGAAAAGTCAAGGTCTAGACAAAGAACACCCCACAATCGACCAAAAAAAAAGACTACCTACCGGATTTAGGAGACTGAGGCCGAGGTTCAATAGGATCTACTCGTCCAAAAGGTCGAGGATTGGCGGAATGTTAAAATCCTTCAGTATATCGGCCAAACTTCGATCCTCGCTTTCTAGCCTTGAAGCTCGACGGACCGAGTCCCTTATCTCCCCCCCACGGAGGAAGTCCTAACCTCAAGGATGGATTTGAGACGAAAAAAAATTTCTCCTTCCAACCATGGATGGAAGAGGGGGTGCCCTTAAGTAATCCCTTTCTGCCGAATTGGGAGGACACATACCACTAGTCCTTAGCAGTCGGATGGTGTTTAAAGGTAAAGAAGGTCCGAAATAAGGAAATGATAGGTCGGACGCCTGCCATGGTACATAAGAAAAGAAATCCTATGATGAACCTAAAAAGGTTCAATGCCATAGCAGCAAGAAAGATGTTGAGAAATCTAAATAGGTTGGCCACGAAAGGGGGAAAAGGCAACCTAAGCCCAGCCCGAAGAGCCTCTAAATACAGGCAGGTTTGGTCGAGAGGCGGAGAGCAGGTCCTATCGTTGGATTTGAGAAGTTTGAGCTTATATTCAGAGGGAATACCAAACTAAATCCTAGCTAACGAAAGATTCTCAAGCTGAAGTTGGCAGGCAATAACTACCAGTATAAAGAAAGGAGGGGGCAACTCAGAAAGCTCGGCCTTCTTAGGAGGTAGGTTTGCTAAGGCTAGAGGAGCCGAACTCTCCGAGCAGGTCGACCAGGATTTCTTGGTAGACATTCGGATCAAAGCAAAATCATAAAAAAATGCTCGAAAAGTTAAGAAAATAAAGTGCAGAAAACTTCTACAAAGAGACCTAAGGTGCGGAAAGTAGAGAATGTAGGAATAACTTGAAAAAGGATAACGAGGCTAACCTAAGTCAACTAGAAGATGTAGAGAGACGACGAAGGCCATAGAAGACAGACAGAAGAACACCTGGGATCAAAGGAAGCGGAAGGAAAAGCCTGAGCTCTCGCGCGATGGAGAGAAGAAAATCAGAAGAAGAGAAGGAAGAAGATTTTGGAAGAGGTAACGACTCGGAAGAAGGAAATGGGTTAAATAGCTCTGAAGGTCTAGGTGGTTATGATTGCGAATCTCCTTCGATCGGCCTATGGCCGATGCATGCCCTCTCTATCATGGTAGAGACTGATGGTGGACAAGTCCATAATGATGTCGTACCCTGGGCAGAGTTTTGGCGTGGAGCTCTAAAGGCATCTCTTTGGGTTGCCTCAAATTTATGAAGCTTTGATGCCGGTGCAGAAGCACCAAGAATGCCTTGCCCTGGCAAGCATAGAAAATGGAAAGGGACTTCGGTAGTCACACTCGGTACTCCCTTTCTTTGAACTTCAAACTCGGAAGTAGGGGGACTAGTATTCGGGATAAACCCACTCTTATTGAAGTTTGGTTGGATGCTTGATCTTGGAAGGATCCCGTCCGACAGCAGCCTCCATGGTTAAACCTCGGGCCTCCTCCAGTAGTTGAGCTCCTTTCGAACTTCTTCAGCCAGACTCCTCCAACAATCAGACTCCTTCCGAACTTCTCCTTCAGTCGGACTCCTCCAACGGTCAAACTCCTTCCAGACTTCTCCTTCAGCCAAACTCCTTCAACAATCAAACTCCTTTCGGACTTCTCCTTCAGTTGGACTCCTTCAATGGTCGAACTCCTTCCAGACTTTTTTTTCAGTCAGACTCCAACAATCAAACTCCTCTCAAATTTTTTCTTCAGTCAAACTTCTCCAACAGTCGGACTCCTACAAAATTTCTCCAATGGTCGAACTTCTTTCAGACTTTTCGTTCAGACGGACTCCTTCAAATAGCTAAACTTTCTTCGAACTCCATCCAGCAGCCCCAGAGGACCTTGGCACTCATCCTTGATATAGCCAAAAGAACCGTTAATCTCTTCCATCCGAGCTTCGATCGTTGAATCCCGACGGGCTCGCACATCGCGACAACAGATACTATCCCCTGTAACAAACTCCATGTAGCCCTGAATGGTCCACTATCGGATGGTTAAGGCTGTCACTATCAGTTTGTTACAGGCTCCATCCATATAAAAAATTCTCCATATACGCTTTCTTCCAGAAGCTCTCATTTTCTTTCTCAAAACTCTACTAGAATCTCTCTACGTATTCCATTTCTATTGGCCAAAAGAGCTGACTTGATCGTCGGAGGGTTTTGCCAAAGCCACCACCCCAGATTCTAGAAAAGACTTATTTTGCAGATCCCGATGGTGACCTCATCCTCTCCAAATCCAGCTTCGACTCCGACGACGGTCAAATTTCGCACCATCAGATGTCATGCACTAGTTACATGACAAAATAAGAGTTGAGAACTACTATTAAAAGATGGAGGTGAGCATGAGCAAGAACTTACCCCAAGGAGGCCAGAAGGCTTCTATAACCTCGTCCAGGGGATGGGCCCTTCTCTCTGACTGATCAGCTAGCAGCATAATTGTCTTCAGTAGCTCCTAAGTGAGCTGGTAGTTCTGGAGGGGGGAGCATGAGCAAGAACTTACCCCATGGAGGCCAGAATAGGAGGCTTCTACAACCTCGTCCAGGGGATGGGCCCTTCTCTCTGACTGATCAGTTGGCAGCATAATTATCTTCACTAGCTCCTAAGTGAGCTGGTAGTTCTGGAGGGGCGGAGTCATCCCCTAGCACTACCTTTGAAGTAGTGGTGAACCCTCCAACTCTAGACGCGGGTGGGGAGGGGAGGAGGGGTGCATTAGGGCGGCCTTGGACCTTGCCAATTCACTTGGCACCTTTGAAGGAGGCAGGATCCAACTTGCTGGAGAAGAGGAAGCCTGCACCAACTCCAAATATGTCGGCATGGCAAATTGCAACTACCCAACTGTTATCGATTCATCCTCAATCTCTGTCGGGTCGACACGCTACGTTCATATGGATTGTGCCAAAGCGGGAGCAGGATCCCTTGATTGGATACTTCTCAGCCTTTTCAATGAAGACCCCCCCTTGAGGAGCTCATCTTCCTCTTCACTGCCAATTTGATGGATGAAAACAATGGTCTCATCGCTATGGGATTAAGGATGGAGGATCGACCGATGTTGCCCAAAGATAGCAACTCAAGAGGGGGGAGGAGGTGAATTGGGTTCTTTTAAAATCTTAGCCAAATTAAGCTCTAATACAAATATGTGCTTCTATTTAAAATAACTTGAATCTTTGTGGTGATATACAAAGTATAGCAGTGGAATTAAAAGCATTGAGATAAAATAAATATGTAAAGTAAATAAAGAAAGCAAGGAAAGCAAAACCATAATGCAAACACAAGGTTTATAGTAGTTTGGAGCAATCTGCTCTTACGTCCACCTTTTAAGCTATCTCCTTGAGAATTCTACTATAATTTCTAGATTATAGTATGTTTATTTCTAATCAAAATCATAAACAAATCCAATTGATTTTGTCGGGCTCACCAACCATAATCCTACACTAATAGTTTTTTGAATTCACTATCAATCCAGTTAGTTTTAAATTAGGAGCACTAACCATAATCTTTACACCATCCAATTATCGGCTTGGACTAGCCTACACTTCAAGTTTCTTTCTTCCAAAGAAACTTGTAAAGAAACAAAAATATAAGTATAAGAATTCAACATAAAAATAAAAAATAATTTGAAGTTTGATGAAAAGGCTGAAAAATGGCTTTGAAGCTTTGTATTCTCTCCTTTGAAGGCTGAGAGGAAGCTTGAATGGATGAGGATGATCATACTTGGAAGCTCTCTAAATTTGATGCATAAAGTCCTCTCTTTTATCTCTTTTTCTTTAGATATTCATTGAACCTCATAATTTGAATGCTTTCTACTTTCAATCAACTTTTCTTCTTTTTCTTTTAATTCTCTATCTTTAAATAGTCTTCACAATGACTAGAGAAAGAGTTTGGACCATTGAAGGGCTTGAACTAGCCGTTTGGAATAAAAAGAACCTATTGAAAAGTATAGAAAACTAGCCGTTGCAGCCCATCCCAACATTGGGGTCAACACTTTTTGATTTGGGGTCGACACCTTATGATCTGGGATCGACATCTTGTGCTCAGGTGTCAGCACTTGGACTGTACTAAAAAATTTAATTTTTGTTTTAGATTTTTATATAATAGAAGTCAACCCAGGGGTTGATCCTTTTGTGAGGCCATACAAAAACAACATGCCGAAGCATCCCAAGCTATCCATTTTAAAAGAGGATGACCTAAGGGTCATCCTTTTTTGTCCAAACATGATTTTCTTATAATTTTGACTTTCAAAAATTATAAAATTACCTCCAAAAGATCAGATTTTTTTCTACTTGCTCTTGAGGCTTTCAAAATATATTTTCTTGATCTCCAACTTGATGAAATTATAATTTTGACCTTCTCTAAGCATTTTTATTAATTCAATTTTTGAAACTTTTCAAATTGCCTCCAAAATTTTTAAATTGATTTTCTTCATAATGAGCCATCCAAAGTTATGAAAACTTATTCCTTGAAGTACTTTGGCTTGGCATGTTAAGAGAGTTTCTTTCATGGAGAATTTCTTCAATGTGAACATCTAAAAAATCCTACATCCAACCTTGAAATACAGGATTAGTAATATTTTTACTTAATATTTTAGAATTATCAAAATTAATCTCATGATCAATAATCTTTCTATTTTTGATGATGACAAAATCTTGAGTATATGCACAATAAAAAATAAATAATATGTTTTCATGCATTTTATTAAAATATATCATAAAGTATAGATTAAACACATAAATGAGCATTTTATGAATGTTCTTAATTAATGTTTCACATAATTCATATACTCATATCAAAAAAATATTTTAATTCAAATTAATGAGTATTAAGATTTCAAGTTTGAAATTCATTGAATTTTTTAAGTATTAATTCTTTAAACATATACTCAATATACTTCTTCCTCTTTTTGACAACATCAAAAAGCTCATGGAAAGGATCAAAAAATTATCATCAAAATCAACATCAAGATATTAAATTGAGAGATGTATCAAGTTTATAAAGTCAAATCAATTTTTTTTTTTTGAATAATTTTTTTAAAAAAAATTAGCTTGAAGTCAAATAGTAAAGGCTCTCTTCCTTTTTGAATGAATATGATTTCTTAATCAGATTTTTAAATATGTACTTTTAAGCTTTAAGAGAAACAGAGCTTTTAAAAAGATTTGATCATGAAATCAAGCATAATATATATTTTAATATTCAATCTTTTTTCTTAAAAAATTTTAGTCAATTAAATTTAAAAAAGATATGTATCAAAAATGTATCGAACAAAATAAAATAAATAGCATCAAAGCAAATATTAGTCATATTTTTAAATTTATTGCTTTGAGTAAAAATTATTTTAATACAAATAATTTATAAGAATTTTGCAATGCATATCAAAAATTTAGTATCAAATTTAAATTTTCAAATGAGTTTTAAAATTAAGTTTATAAATTCATGCCTTAGAGTAAAAATATAATTTTAATTTAATTTAACTCCAATCAATTATCAAGAATAATTATGCAAATCAAAATATAAAATTAATATATTAATGATATTACTTTAAATAATTTTGAATTATTGAGAATAAATTATTTATCTAAAACTATTTTAAATCAATAGCATTTTAAATCAAGTAAATCAAACTAAATAAACATATAAAAGCATAAATTTAGAAGATTATAAGTTTGTTGAAAAGTTTAAAATCAATAAAGCTCAAAATAAGATAATTGATTGAGAATTTTAGATAAAAAATTCATTAATATTTTCAAACAAATCAAATTAAAAAATATATTTTTTTCTATTTTTTTATACTAATAGCTGGATTAATTTACTTTTCAACTTTCTTCTCCTCTTTATGTCAAAATAAGTATATTTTAAAGTTAGATTATCAAAAAGATATATATATTCATTCTTTAGCATTATCTTTTTTTTAAAAAATTTGCATGCTTAAGCTTTACAATTTTTGTTACTTTTTCTTTTTCTTTCAAGTTAAGTATCTTTAATTTGATACCATATTAAACTTTAATTAATATCAATTTGGTAACTAATTCATCTTAAATGAATTCTCCTCCTTACTTTTACAAATAAAGGCATTTTCAATCAAATAGTATTTTAAGATTAAATTATTTTCTTTAGTATTTTCTTCTTCTATTGCATATATTTAAAGTAAGCATATTAAATTTTAAATAATTAATCATCAATCAAATAATCAGTCATAATCATGATATAGTAAAATTTTTATAAAAAATTTATTTTTATTAATTTTAAAATAAAATATTTATAATATGATGTCTTTAATCATGATAACATCAAAATGATCAATCGATGTAAAGTATTTTTGAAATATTCATTGATCATCAGAAATAATGACACCATCAAATCAATCAAAGTATAAATTGACAAGTCAAAAAATATATAAATGCTTAAATCAAAGATGAATAAATCATGTAATATAGATATTTTTTTTAAGTTTAAAAGTTATTTCTTTCAGCATAACTTAACCAAAATCAAAATAAGATTGAGTTTAAGAAATATTTTTTCTTATTTAGAAAATATAATTTTAATAGTACTTGTTTTCTCAAAACTATAGATTTAGAAAGAAATGATTTTCAAATTTAGTTTAAGGAATAGCTTTAAGCTTTAAAAATCTGAGATAAATAGTTTCTTTTAAAACTAAGAAATTAGATATATCATAAGATTTTTTTTAAAAAAAATATCTCTCTTTTTTTTTAAGTAGTATCAATCAATTTGAAGCATAAAGGTATCAATCTTGTAATTTATTCAAGGTATAATATCAAAAATATATTCATGCAAACTAGATTATATGCAAGGATATTTTCTTCTTTTTGTCAAAGTTAAAGCAATAGAATACAAGACAATAATGATATATTTGATATTAGTCGTTGAGTTTTTAATTGAAAAAGATGAATCAATTTAAATTCAGATCAAATTATCTTGATAAATTAATTTGAATTGATATCAATAAATCATACAAAATAAATCAATGAAAGATATTCTATTAAACTTAGGTCTTTCTTTTCTTAAAAAATATAAGTTAATTAAATTTAAAAAAGATATAAAATTTTTGATTTTATTTCAAATGATATCATATAAGCTATGCAAAATCAGATTTGAGACAATATTTTTTTCTTTTGCCCAAAAAAAAATTAAGATAAAAATAGACTGTTTTATACCAATTATAAGAATTATGATACTGATTGTTTTAAAAATCAGTTCAAATAGCAAACTTCTTGATTCAAACCTAAAAAATAATTGATTATTTTAAAAATTAGTTCAAATAGCAAACTTCTTGATATCAAACATGAAAAATAATTCAATTTTGGATACCCAATATTTTGAAGAGAAAATGTGACATTTTTGACAAAATCTTCTTCAATTTGATACTCATTGAGTTGAAATAAATCAAAAGTTTCTTAAGAGATTTGGTACTGCTTTAAGAATAAAAAAATTAATTTTTAAATTCATTGCTTGAAAATAATATGAATAATATGAAAGCATATTTCAAATTCAATTTGATACCAAGTATAAAAGGCATTCTTCAAGTTGGGGGACAAAATCAATTGAGGTTAAAATGAGAGTGATCTAGATATTGGCTCTATGTTTTGATCTAACTATAGAATTTTAAGTCCTTAAGGATAAACCTAAAATGCAATGCAACTAAATACATCAAGCATTTTGCGTGGGATTGTCAAGCTTAGTTTTACTTATATGTTTAGCAATTCAAAAATATTTATATCCAATTAAGCACCTTTTAATTTAGGTTTGTTACTTGCAAAATTGATATGGAGAAGCTATTATATCATGTTGAATTTCAAGATAATTTTAATTCATATGATAACATGATATTTAGATAAGAGCATATTGACTTCTTAAAATCAAAGTATTCAAATCATCAAAATCAATCAATCATACTAATCTTACTAATATATGAAAAAAATTTCAAGCATGTAAACATAATATGAAATCATATTAAAGTCAATAGATTCAATCAAAATAATTTTAACAATCATTGATGGTGTGATATGAGAAAAAGTTTAGACTATACCATGCATCAATACCCATCTCTTCTCATTTCCAAGGCATTTATAAAAATTTTCTTTCTTTTATTTTATTTGGATTCTTGGTGCACCTGCAAAATCACTTAATGATTTTTGATACCCAAGTCATATTGAGTTCATAGGAGTTAGTATTCAAGATTTCTTTGGGAACCCAAATTTATCTAATAGAAGTTTGGCCATTTCTTTTAATATTACATTCAAAAATTTTATGGCCAACTTTATTATATTTAAAATATTTGATTGAAGAATTTTCAAATAAAATTTTTATCGATATATTTTTGATAAATTTTTATTTTTTAATAAATTATAGCTAATTTTATCTTTATAAAAAATAGTCTTTGATTGTTTAATATAGCTCGAAGCTTTTGAAATCCAATTGTAAACTTTTCAATCATGGACTTTAAGCTTTCAATTTCTTTCTTTAGTTTGACATTTTTTTTCTAAAGAGATTTTTTATATTGACTCTTTTCTTTAGCAGAAAATCTTAATTTATTAAGTTCTTCTTTCAATTTATGATTTTCTTCAATTATAGATTTTTCAAATTTTAATTTTTTTAATTAAAAAAATTTTAGATTTAACTATATTTTTCTTTTTCTTAGTTAAATCTTCTATTTGTTTCAAAAAAAAAAAATTTCTTTGGCTATATTTTTCATATTTTTCAATAGATCTTCTTTTTCATTTAAAATTTTATTTTTCTCTTCAGCCAAAGGTAAGTTGAATTTTCTAAGCTCTTTGTTTTGTAGTATTACTTTCTTATGTTCATCCATTAACTCATTGAAGGCTTCATATAATTTATTAAAAATAAATTCAGAGGAATGTTCATGGTATATTTCATCATTTTGAGCCATGAGGGAATAACTTGCTATACATTCCTCCTCTTTCTCATTCTTCTCTTCTTTGTTGTGCTCTCCCTTAATCAATGCTTTCTTTTTCTTTTATTTCTTCCTTTTCTTTTTCTTTTCATCTTCATGCACTACGAGGCATGAGTTGGGATGAGTTTTCTTTTCTTTTTGGGAGCTTGATATTTCTCTTTGATTTGCTCCCTCAAAAGTAGTTTCTAATTTCTTCCATATTTGATTTGCTGAAATATATGAAGAAATTACATTAAAAATATTTATGTTTAATGAATAATAAAATAAATTTATTGCTTTACCTTTCATTTGAATCATTTTTTTATCATTAATCGATGCATTGGATATGTGTAGGCCATTGATTATATTTTTTTATAAATTATAGTCATGTGCTTGAATGAATATTTTGATCCTAAATTTTTAATAAGTATAATTTGAGCTATCAAACAATAAAAGTCTATCTATAAAATATCCATCATTAAAAAATAATTTATTTTGAGTTGCTAAAATTTTTGGCTCTTGATGGTTATGTCAACAACTAATAACAGAGCACCTATTTATATACCACTTGTTGCCTAGAGATAGCAATCCAAGAGAAGGGGGTGAATTGAATTCTTTTAAAATCTTGGCCAAATTAAGCTCTAATACAAATATGTACTTCTATTTAAAATAACTAGAGTCTTTGTGGTAAATATATAAAGTATAGCAGCGGAATTAAAAGCAATAAGATAAAGTAAATATGTAAAGTAAATAAAAAAAGCAAAAAAAATAAAACCACAATAAAAATATACAAGGTTTATAGTGATTCGGAGCAACCTACTCCTACATCCATTTTTCAAGCTATTCTCTTGAAAATTTTACTATAATCCCTAGATTACAGTGCATTTATTTTAAACCGGGATCACAAATAAATTCAGTTGATTTTGTCAGGCTCACCAACCATAACCCTATACTGATAGTTTTTCAAATTCATTATCAACCTAGTTGATTTTAAACTAGGAGCACCAACCACAATCTTTACAGCATCCAATTATCGACTTGGACTAGCCTACATTCCAAATTTCTTTCTTCCAAAAAAATTTATAAAAAAAATAAAAATATAAGTATAAGAATTCAGCATAAAAATAAAAAGAAAAAAAATCGAAGTTTGATGGAGAGGCTGAAAAATGGCTCTTAAAGCTTTGTATTCTCTCCTTTGAAGGTTGAGAGAAAGCTTGAATAGATGAGGATGATTACACTTGAAAGCTCTCTAAATTTGATATACAAAGTCATCTCTTTTATCTTTTTTCTTTAGATATTTAATGAACTTCATAATTTAAATGATTTCTACTTTCAATCTACTTTCCTCCTTTTTCTTTTAATTCTCCATCTTTAAATAATTTTTACAATAGCTGGAGAAAAAATTTGGATCATTGAAGGGCTTGAACTAGCCATTTGGAATGAAAAAAGCTCATTGAAAAAATGCAGAAAATTAGTCATTGCAGCCTATCCCGACATTGGGGTCGACATCTTTTCTACAGAGATCGACATTTTTTGATCTAAGATCGACACTATGATCTGGAATCGACATCTTGTGCTCAGGTGTCAGCACTTGGACTACACTTAAAAATTCAACTTCTATTTTCTATTTTTATATAATAGAGGTCAACCCATGGATTGACTCTTGGTGAGGCCATACAAAAACAACGTGCCAAAATATGCCAAGCTATCCATTTCAAAAAAGGATGACCTAAGGATCGTTCCTTTTTGCCCAAACATAATTTTTTTATAATTTTAACTTTCAAAAATTATGGAATTGCCTCCAAAAGATCAAAATTCTTTTCTACTTGCTCTTGAGGCTTTCGAAATATATTTTTTTGCTCTCTAAATTGATGAAATTATAATTTTGACCTTCTCCAAGCATCTTTATTAATTCAACTTCTAAAACTTTTCAAATTGCCTCCAAAGCTTTTAAATTGATTTTATTCATAATGAGCCATCCAAACTTATGAAAATTTATTCCTTGAAGTACTTGACTTGGCGTACTGAGAATGTTTCTTTCATGGAGAATTTTTTCAATGTGAACATCTAGAAAATCCTACATCCAACCTTAAAACATATGATTAGTAATATTTTTATTCAATATTTTAAAATCATCAAAATCAATCTCAGGATCAACAGCTGGAGGATAAGGTAATTACCGATGTTGGAGAGGGAGCAAAAATATTCCTCTTACAACTGCAATATTGAGAGGATGATCGACAGTTGAGTGGCGGGAAATCTACCCGAACAAGAAGCCCATCTATGTAGACTACCAACAGTGCATATTCAACCATTGAATCGCCAGATCTTGCCACTTGGCCAACATCATAAGTGATAGATCTTGCGATTCTTTATCACACCTTCCCCAGATCAAGCCACGTGGGGTGATCTATGAAACAAACAATGAGGCCTACCAATGCTTGACATATGGCGAGCCCCCAGCAAATTTGGAAATGATCTCCAAATTTCTTTTTCCCTAGTCATTACTTCGTGACCCCTTGACCCCCTTCCCTCGTAATGATAGCATGGATTGTGAAGTGATGCATTAACAATATCTTGAAGCTCCCTCCACTAAATATAGCGAAGTGGATGCTCTCTAGAGGGAATCAGATCAACAATCAGGGGTCGATTTGGAGATCGACTACTTTCATCCAACGCAATAAAGCCATTTCGAGCTCAGAAGGGGAAGGTAAGCATTGTGGAGCTAATTCGCTGATCGAAACCACCCATCTTCTTAGGGCATCCTAAGCCAACTCGACAACGTTGAACACAAATACTGGTATGAGACCTTGACCTTACGTCGACCCTAGGTTGCTAGCTCATTTATCTATATAGACAAGATCCACCACTACTTAACAACTTTGATCCATAGGTTAGTGGAAAAATTTTCTATCCTAACAAACTATCAAGACGTGGTCTAAGGGCCCTAAAGGATCAGGCTTAACAACCTATAGATTCCGACCAACAACCTACCGCTTCACTTTAATAAAAAGAGATATGAAGCGGACCCTCAGGTAAGACCACTTTTAGAAGAGAAATATCATATCTCTTACTCTAGCCACTCTCACTCACTTTTCTCTATTATTTTCAAGGTCCGACTAACTTAGGCATCGAAGGATCCCTGGTCGAAAAACCTTCAACGAGTGTGAACTTTCCTTATAGGTTTCCTTTGATTTCTTGGTTTCGAGACGACATCCAACTCCAACCAAGTCAAGACCAAACCGAAGACTTGAAGCAACAAATTCAATGTTTAATTAAGATCCAATAAGCGGAAAAAATTGAACTCTATGTTTAATGGCTTGGATCTAATAAAATTAAATCATCAAAATTTATATTAGTTTGCACAAAATTTCCTATTCATCATGATAAAAATAAAGGACTCAAAATAATAATAACTTCATATTCTTCTCTCAATTATTACATTTGAAGTTCGTTGCTTTTCAAAACAAAAACCTCAATCATATAATATTGGAAGTGAGCTTTTCATCAATCAAGATAAATATCTTTTTGAATATGAAGTATGATGGAAATCTTAAACCAATTTTCAAGTTAACAAAGAAACGGAGGCATGACTTTTTGGAGTTCAAGCCTAATCGATCCGACATGATGTACTTCCTAAGAAATCAGCATTCATCGGCCTGTGGAGTTCTACAGTGATGACTATTAGCTAAATCCACCAAGGCCCAAACCCCAAATTATACACCAAAAGAAGATTTATTAAATTAGGTATGTTAAAAATGTGGTAAAAAAAAAGTTTGATATTATAAATGCATAAACCGAGGATAAGTTTATTTCTCAAAAAAAAGTCATTTCTCACAAAAACTTTATCTCAAAGGAAATGATGAATAATAAAACTAAGGTAACTTGCTTAGTACGCTAGCTACCTGATGTGTTTTAAATAGCGCATGTTCAAACAACCGTAAAAATAGATGATATCCTAGAATAGATGATAGAAACATAGATGAAAGGTTACCAAAAAAAAAACACAAACTCCAGTCCAGGGCGTTGGGATCCTTGTTCCTGAACCCTCTCACTGGTTGAGTTGCCTCAAGTGTATAGAGGCCTGTGGCTCGACTACGGGCTATAACTCAAACAGAGGCCTACTCCAACTCAAGCCCAGAGTACTGTAGCGCCACCAACAATCAAGATCATGACTCGTAGGTATTTGAGAGAGTCAAGGCTACAATGAATAAAACGTCATTCAAGATCATATCTTCAACCCATGAACATTAGTTCTGATGGAAGAAAAATCTGGTTGTGTAAGCAAGTGGGAAGGCTTACTGGGCTTTGAGGTCTCGGAGCCGTAAAAAGTAGATGGTCCGTTAAGCAGAGGAGAAATGCATCTCATATAATTTAAAAAAAAAATATGTTTTCATTTTGTCTTAGTTAATCATTTGATTTTATTTTGTTCTATGTGATTTTATTGAACTTTTTCACAGATGATCGTACTTTATTTGATGTTGTCAATTAAACATGAGTAATGATATAAACTGAAAGAATGCTATAGATGAAACCTGTAGAAAAACCTATTGCATTTTAGAGATACAGCCGACCAAACATAGAAAATGAAGTTTACTTTCAATTTCTTTGTCAAAAAAAAAAAAAAAAAAGTTTCAATTTTACTTGGCCTGCATTATTTTGAGTTGGAAATGTTGTTTTGTAATTTATTGTTATTCACAGTACGGAGATTGATGGCAGAGTTGTAACCCAAAAAGAAAAAGAAAAAGTTATAAAAATACAAAAATCAGCAATAAAGTTATCAAAATTCCAACAAACTGAATGCATAATAATTGGCCGAAAAATTAAGATGATGCACAGTTTAGCAGGACATTTGAACTCATTCCAATATAAAGGATTAGTAAATTAAATAATAGATAGTAAATAAATCGATTTGAAAATAAATGAGTTGTTACTCATAGAATATTATTTTCATCAGACTTGAACCTAACGAAAATAAGAAAAAAAGATTCAAAAAATTTTGCCCTCATTTATGAGAAAGTAATAATCTTGATCCGCATTTTTCTCAGCACTAAAATTTTTTTTTCTTTTTTATTCTTTATAATATATATATATATATATTTTAATTTTTTTTTGATATTTATATTTTACATATCGTAGTAATATAATAAGAAATAGAGAATTTCTTAAATGGAGCAAATCACAATGCTCTATGATTTTCCCACCAATTATGCCATGATTGGAGTGTCGTAGGCATCTTCCATGGTAAAAGCAGGAATTGGTCAAAACTTTTAACCCGAACAAAAAAAAAAAAAACTGAACTCAATAAATTTTTCTCTGGGGCCACAAGATACAAGATTCTTAATGTTGATTGGTAAACCGGCCACCAGATTGATTGGTAAACCGTCTGCACCCAGTCACCTGAATTCTCGCCTATCACTATTTGGTCTATGTCAAAATAGGTGCCGTTTCCATTGGTATATTCAAACTTACGTACGGAAAGCTGTTTCCTTTTTGTGTTGACCCTCACTGATCCTCGGAATCCACCAATTTTCCATCAACCAACGAGCATCAATCGAGAAGAGGCAATAGAACGAACATTTTGAAAGCAAGGAACGTTATTCTGGATTCCCGATCCTGAAGTTACAGACTTAATTCGACCAAGTCCTTGTAAAACAGCGACAACAAGAGGAGACGTCCTGCCTCTTACCCATCAGCTAAAGATGCTAAAGATGGAATATAGCAGATTAAAATAAAATTAAAAAAAACAAATAAAAAAGAAAATTTGCGAAGCACTCCGACGCACGACAAACCCACAACCTCAAGAGGCAGCGCGGTGGTTACCTTCACACGCTCAGGCACCGCATAAACTCCCACTCCTCGTCTTCCACCTCGTAGCTACCGCCGTCGCCGCCCTCCGTCCCACCGGCGGAACCCTCCGAGTCGGAGCTCATCCCGTCCCCGCCGGCCTCGCCACCGACGACGAGGTACGGCATGGAGTGGAAGGCGCATGCAAGGGCAGTGGCCACTGCGCCGGCGTTCACCACCCCTCCACGAGCGGCGGACGACTCCGCCCGCCTCTTGAGTGCCTCGAACATGAGCCTGGGCTCGTGCTGCATCGCTCGCAGGACGTCTGCGCACGACGGCCCTGGCACCGCCTGCGTCACCGCGAAGCAGTGCGGCCCGTCGCTCTGCGTCACCCGCACAACGCTCGGCCCCCCGAACAGGTTGTGCAGTCCACCGAGCGCCTCCTGGTAAGCCCCTCCCAGAAACATCCCCAGATAGTAACCCCCCTCCTTGCCGCCGCCGAACTCGTGAAGCGGGAGGCTCGGCCGCCCGCCGATGAATCGGTCCACCTTGCCGTCGCTGTCGCACGTCAGGTCAGACAGCACCCCCTCCACCACCGGTCGCTGGTCAAGCCGGTGGATTGGAACGATCGGGAACAGCTGCCCGATCGCCCAGAAATCCGGAATCGAGGTGAAGAGAGAGAGATTCACGTGATACGTCGTCACCGGATTAGCCAACCCGATCTCCTTCGCCACCAGTTCACAGAGCCCGTCGACAGCCGCCAGGTGCTCGAGTCCAAGCAGCCCGTCCTTGAACAGCTCGACACATTTCCTCTTCAGGTGGTCCGTGTAAATCAGGCACTTCTCGCAATCAAACTGAAATGTGGCCTCCATCAGATTCCGGTAGTCGCCTTGCATGTCATCAGGCAGGTCCTCCAGGGAGTAGGTCAGGCCGGGCCCGAGGGCGTTGGCCGGATCCACCGCGGCTACGGTGGTGGATGACATGGCCTCGAAGACGAGGACCGAGTGGTGGGATACCAAGGCCCGGCCGCTCTCGCTGCAGAGTATGGGGTGCGGCACGCCCTTCCGGTCGCAAGCGTACTGGACCGCCCGGACCACGGCTTCCGCGTACTCGTCAAGGCCGTATCCGACGGACATGTCAGACACGCTGGAGTGGGAGCCATCGTAGTCGATGCCAAGGCCGCCCCCCACGTCGATCACGCGCATCGCCGCACCCAGACGCGCCAGCTCGCAGTAGATCTGGGCGGCCTCGCCGACGCCGTCCACCAGGAGGGCGGTGGACGGGATCTGCGAGCCGATGTGGAAGTGAAGGAGCTGGAGGCAGTCGAGCATCCCGAGCCGCTGGAGTTTCCGGGCCACCGAGAGGATCTGGGCCGTCGTCAGACCGAACTTGCCCTTCTCGCCGGAGGTCGACCCAAAGTGGCCGGAGTGCCGTGTCCGTAGCTTCGCCCGAAGGCCGATCACCGGCCGGACTCCGAGCCTCCGGCTGGCCTCCACCACCGTGTCGAGCTCCTCCTCTTGTTCAAGAACAATCACCGCGTTCAGATCCAGAGTCCGCGCGAGGAGGGCCAGGGCGACGTACTCCTGGTCCTTGTAGCCGTTGCAGATGAGGAGGGCATCGGGGCTGCCTCTCGCGAGGCAACTCATGGCGAGGAGGAGCTCCGGCTTGGAACCGGCCTCGAGGCCGAAGCGGAAGGGGACGCCGAACTCGACGACGTCCTCGACGATGAAGCGGTCCTGGTTGCACTTGACCGGGTAGACGCCCTGGTAGTGAGCGCCGTAGCCAGTGGAGCGGATGGCGAAGTCGAAGGCAGAGTGGAGGGACTCGAGGCGGTGGCGGAGAACGTTGGGCAGGCGGACAATGAGGGGGAGCTGCAGGCCGAGGCCGCCGGCCGATTTGGAGTCCGAAGCCTTCCGGACGACCTTCATCAGATCGATCTCCTGATGGGGGAGGGTGGCAGCGCCGTAGGGGCGGACGGCGATGTTGCCGGCGGCGTTGACGGAGAAGTACGGGGCGCCCCAGCTGTCGATCTTGTAAAGGGCGGCAGAGAGATCGGGCGACCAAGGGGAGACGTGTTCGAGGGCCGTCGCCGTCGGAGCGCCGCCGGGAAATGGTCCCGGCGCGGGAAGAGAGCCATCCCAGGCGAGGGCGTAGCCAGGAGGGGGGACTGCAGCGCCTACGCAGGCCAGGGCCGGCATCTCTTCCCGATCGCAAAAAAATGGAAGAAAAAGAAAAGGCTAGATTTCTCTCAGATTTGAAGAAGGGGGCTTTGAAAGCCGCCGAGGCCGGAGCCCCGGCTACCCCCTCAAACGAGGCAGGAGAAGACTGAAATAGAGGAGAAAAACTCTAGCTCGCCTTTAAAGCAGCCGGATATCCCCACGCCGGACCTTCAGAAGACGGCGAAAACAAAGAAACAGATCAAAAAACGAGAAAAGAGAAGAAAGAAGTCTGGATAGCCGAGGATCTGGCAGACCAACCGCCGTGGATTTGACCAGGATAACAGATCTGTAACCCAAGAACAAGGGATCTAGGAGCCGGGGAGAGAGGATGGCTTTCTCGATCTCTCCGACGGACGGAAGGGAAAGAATAAAGAGGAGAGGAGCAGAAAGAGTACCTAAAGTCCGGTAGCGTAGGACGCCGGAAATCTAGTGGCGGGCGGCGGAGGATGGAGGAAACCTAGCGGCGGGATGGCTCCGGCTGGGAATAAAAGGCGGAGGTCGGGCAGCGGGCGAGATTTGCATGAGAGCCATGGGGGGTTTTTATAGGGCAAAAATAGCCATTATTTCTTTTTCTTCTGGCCGAAGAAAATAGAGAAAAAATATAAAAATCTGTTTAAAGTCTATTCTTTTTTTTATATATATATATTTTTTTTTTGTCCATCATCAATTTATCGATGAAAGAATAATGATGGAATATCTCGTCCGTGAACTTTTTTTTTTTTTTTTTTTTCGTCACTCACGCTTAAGATTCGAGATCCGTCTCTCCGCGTCGACTTGCCGCGTGGCCGTAGACGGGGGCCCGCCCCATCACCAAGGCCTCAACTCCCGTCCCTCTTTATCTCTCTAGAAACGGCGGAGTATAATCTCGTGGTAATATCGCGAGACGTGGGATGAGGACGAACCGGCGACAGTGGGCCGTAAAGGGCGTGGGGCCTTATCTAGAGAAGAAAGCGTCTAATAAACGGAAAGCGCCGATGGACCAGATGTTGCCACGCTACCTCTTGAAGGCATTACCTTCCGGAAATCACGCGTATCAAATAATAGTGGCGTTCAAAATGGCATGGGAAATAGATAGGCAACAGTGCCGCTTTACTCGTGACCGTCAATCACATCACTGCACTGTTTAGTGGGCAAGAGAAGGCCCAGTAAATTACGTTATTTATTAATAATTTACGTTATCACAGGAGTTACACATTTTAAATTTTGTAATATTCTATAAATAAACAATATTATTTAAAAAAACAAATATTTGCAAGTAAATAAAATCCAAACAATATTTGATATTAGCCATTTTTCTGATATATAATGACAAAAAAATAACTTTCCTGATTATGAATTTGAATGATTTAAATCCGAGTAATTTTAAACAACTAATACTCCAATAACTGCATTATTGAGAGCTCGGGATCCTGGATTCATGATATGGTGGTGAACCCACGGATCAGCAGGCGGTGGATAGTGTTTGGGTCCCTTCTATTATTGTTCTAACAGAAAAGAGGACAACCGGTGTCAAGGGAAGGGGAGGTCGAAGTAGGGAGGGTGCGTTGTGGTCTGGCGTGGATGGTGTGGGAGGGATCTCCGGGGATGATCTCGACCGTTGAAATCGTGCAGCTGTCAGTTACCCATCTAAAGGGCTAAAAGGAACGAAATTTAACATAAAGAAATGCGCGGCTAAGAGAAGGAATGGGCAAGCCAACAAACCTTGGACATTTGTCTCCTCTTGTTTGACCGTTTCAGCATGCCTTGAAGGGCCCAAGTTATGTGTTTGTGCTCGCGCTTTCTTCGGAAAACGGATGGAACCACACGACGATGAAAAGACTGTCTGGATACAATTTATCGTTGAGCTCGTGAGTTATTGGTGTACATGGTAAGTGATTGCTTATTCTTGATTTATCTGTAGAAATCATTCGTTGTTTTCTTTTTCACTTCTTAGAAATGAATTCCTGCTGTCTATATCTCCTAAATAAATATGAGAGATATTTGTTAATGGGCTATCACATAGTATTTGCATCATGGATTTTTTCAAAAAAATATGTGAAAGTACATATTTATTATTATTTTATTTAAGAAATTAAAAAAATAAAAAAATATAAATTAAAAATGAAAAAAATCTCAACCAACCAAGCCTGTGTTATGATCTCTAAAGACTTTTCTAAATGCATTTGACAACACTCTAAGACCTGTTAAAAATTAAGTTATTCGGTTGCTTGTAGGGCTGTCAATGGGATGGCTCTAGACTTGAAACCCATGGGTTTTCATGCTGCAGGTCTGAATCTGATATTAGCATCATATCCGTTTATCCAGATCCGAATCCGGATCCGATAAACTATAATACAAATGGATAGGATCTGGATATTTAATATCCAGATTTGATAGACTCGAGATCCGAATAATACATGTTGGGTGTGAACTCTATCCTGCCGAAGTCCGACAAGATATCTGGTCTTGAGGAAACTTCATCCGGCGAGGATAGTCATGCCTAACTCCAGCTGGTGAAGAGTTTATACTCAGGCACCGAGACTGCAGACCTCTAACCTAAATTTATCGGCCGATCTTCTTCATTTAGATTTCTAGCTCCTTTGGATATTCTCAGAACTTATAGGGCATTGTAAGATTTCGCTCAGACGAACTTGAACAGTAATGACAGTCCCCAGGCAGCTGAGTAATAGGTTTAATTATGGCATGGTTTGGCCGACCTTGGCGCTACTTGAACCTCTTCCCAATAAAAAAAAATCCAAGCTGTTTGATATTGGACCAACTCTGGATCAACTAAACTTCTCTCCAGATGAACTCTTATAATATATTAAGGGTGGCAGACTTCAGAATTCCTACATCAAGAGCTCTGAACATGCAGGCAAAAGAATCTCATCTCCTTTTTGTCAGCCTCCAGACGACCTCAAAAGTAGCCAAGCTTCAAAGGAATAGATAAGCAGTCGGACTTCTCCGCCAGCCGAACTCCTTCCAAATTTCTTCCTCAATCGGACTTCTCCGTCAGTCGAACTCCATTCGAACTGCTCCAATGGACCTCCATCTGGATTCTTCCAATAGATCTCCATCTGGATCCTTCCAGCAGACTACTTTCGAATTCCTCCAATGAACTTCTTTTAGAATTTCTCCAGTCATAGGACCTCCGAACCCCTTCCAACCGAACTTCCTGCAGTCGCCTAGAAGTGCCTCCACACCTACGCAAATCTAGCTATCTGCACAGCATGAACCAACTTATACACAGACGACCTTGAAGGAGTTCGAACTCCTCTAGAATTGATGAAACTTGAAGCTTTTCACCGCCAGCGCCTACCTCCTCTGAACTTCAACTATTAAGTCTCAACGGACTGGTGCATCACGACAACGGATATCACTTTTCGTAACAAACTCCACATGGCTTAAATGGTCCACTACTCGATAGTTATGACTATCACCATCAATTTATTACAAGCTCCATCTATAAAAGGAATCCTCCAGATATATTTTTTCTAAGCTCTCTCCTCCATCTTGAAACTCTACTACTTTCTCTATTGAGTATTCCATTTCTGTTGGTCGAAAGAGCTGACTTGACCGATGGAGGATCCTATCGGAGCCACCCCTCCTCCGATTTGGACTTTTTTGCATATCCTCACGGCAACCTCGGCTTCTCCAGCTCCAGCCAGTTCTGACGTCAACCAGATTCTGCACCAATAATACATATATATTAAAAATAATAAAAAATCTTTCTTCCTCTTTCCCTCTTTCTCTCAGTTCCTTCTCTCGATCTCCCTCGCCAGTAGCCAAACCCCCTTCTTCTCTGTCTCTCCCTCTCTCGATTTTGCTCACCAGTGGACGATGAGTGATTGGAACGACGCCACGGTAGAATCCATCCCTCTCTCCCTCTCTCGATCTCTCTCTCACACATCTCTCCCTCTCTCTAAAGAAACTAGTCTAGGATTTCAGGATATGATTTTAAAATCTTTTTAAATCTATGTAGTGAAAACATCATATTAATTCATAATTAAACATGAAAAATCCTAGATCTAGGATCTTATTACATGATTAAAGCATGACTTTAAATCAAAAATTAAAACATGAGAATAAATCATGTTGATCATATCAACATAAAAATTATTCTACGCTAGATGAAATCTAGATAGAAAAAAGAGGATCATATCATCCATACCTTTGCAAATCGAGTTCTCTAACTTGCTGATCTAGGTATGAGATTATTGTTCAGAGCCGCACACGTGTCCAACCTCTACAAATAATCCACATGAGCCCTTAATCGCTGATCAAAAGTTCGATGCCCAAAAATCAGCATAGTTTGCTAGAACTATGCTGATCCTTCTTCAACGGTTGATCTGAATCTTTCTTTCTTTGAAACTTGGACCCTTCAATTTTTAGAAGACAAGAAAGATAATTTTGGACCTAAGACATCTCTTAAAATCTTAAAAAAAAGAATGAAAGAATATATGAAAGAAAATTCTAGAAGAAGATCCTCTTCTTTTTCTCTTTTTCTCACCAAAGCACCTTGATTGGTGCCTTTACAATTCTCACGCCTAAATCTCTATGCGCCCAACCTATCCACGCCCAAAGATCTCTCTCTTAGATCTAAAATCTCAAAAAAAATTAGGTTAAAAATATTTTTATATTGAGAGATGTTGGGGATAAATCTATGCCTGTCGAAGTTCGGTTAAGACTCCAACTCTTGATCAGTTTCGTCCGATTGTAGCTATAATAACTGAACCTCAATCCACTAGAGTATTCGAACTCTGAATCATTTTGAGATGGTCGACCTCCAACATTGTAGTTAGATAATTCGACTGGTTGGAAAGATTGATTTTGGATTTGACAGAGCATTGCGGATTTCTTCTCTAGACAAACTTGAACAGTCAATACTTCTGTTAGATATGTGTGCCCTAGAAGTCAGAATTGACTGACACTTGTAATATACTTCTAGGAATAAAATTATAATTTTGACTATAAATAATAAAATAAGTTATTTTCTATCACATAAGTGTATTTAGTGTCTGTGATACATCCCTTGAGTTAGTGATAATGATAATTCATATTTTCAAGAGTTAAAAATTTAAGATATGAATTTTCATTTATTAACTCATAAAATGCTCCTGATCGTAGGATCATCATGAGAATAGTGATTGATCCAGAAGGTTGGTGTATAATCGCTTCTTTATAGTAGATGAGTCTTGAATCTACGATGTAGAGACATCAGAGCGAGAGTATAGATACTCGTTAGAGAATAAAAGTACTGAGCGTGACCACCTCGAGTAGTCATAAGAAAGTTTACCTTCTCGTCGATGACTGACTCGATGCTGCAGTGGTGTGTCTAGTTCTTTGACCTGAGATGCATCAATAGTTCACCTTGAGGGTGTTATAGTTTGACTATACCATGACTCGATCTTCTAGTCATTCAGAATCCTGAGATGTATGTTGGCTATAGCATGTTCATTATAGGAATTAGATTGCACCAAGATAAAATCTATCTACCTCGGTAGAAAAGGAGCAGCCCTATGATGATCATGAGAATCAAGTCCATAAGCCCATGGCCATGGCAGAGAGTGAAATAATAGAAAGAGTTTCTATTAAGGTTTTCACATTGGACTTGAATTGAATGATTAAATCATATGATAGAAATTAGGGTTTGATGAGTTCACCTTAACCCTAATCTGATCAGGGCTCAAGATAGAAGAACTTAATCACACAAGTAGCTACACCGAGAGGTTCATTTTTAGTTTTGATGGGTTGCTACTATATGCTGCTAGGTATCACTGGTGAATTTTGGAAGCAATTAGAATGATTTAGATGATCGATCATTCTAAGTTGTCTGAATTAGAAGAGTTCTGATCCATCGAAAGAAGTTTTGATGATGTCGATGATGAAGATCATGACATATCCCATTACCATACAGAACTGAACCTAACTGGATCACACAAATAAGGATTTAGATCTAAATATCATCAATTGAACTAACCTAGTTCAATTGATTTGAATAAGATTCAATTAGGTTCAAGAAAATCGTGCTAGCACACGATTGAGCCTAACGTTCTCTTTTTTCTATCATAAAAGTTATCTCAACTGAGTCAAATGAGTTTGTGCTCACTCAGGCACCTTTACCTGGTCTGACTGAAGCTTGTCCAAGTTGGAAAAGGATTGTCTTAATTTATGAGATAAATTTGAGACAACACCTATCATTTTTCATCACTTGCTAATTCTTGTCCTTTGACTTTAGTCAAACATTGACCTTTGACCCTTGGACATCTGCCCATGTGTCATGCACTTATTGGAGAGTGATAGGGGCTTGTCCCCTCTCTAAAAATTGGAAAGAAAGGGGTGCACGCCTAGGATGGCGTGCGTCTATGGATAGGGATGCTGGAGTCCCATACGGATGGGACTCTAGGTTGCTTCTTGATTTTTACTTAGGCGGCCCTTGGGTATCTACTTTGACCAGTCTTAGGCGCCATCTAAGAATGAACCTATGGATCTCTCATCTGATTAGATCAGGTGATGTCATCCCATCAATCAGATTTAGATCTGATTGTATGAAGCAACGTGATTGGTCGGGGTGATGCAGCACTGCATGGCATAGTAGAGTCTATAAATAGACCCTATTTGTGCTCACTTTTAAGCTCTCCTCCTCTTAGCCACGCCCAAAGGCTGCCCCTCTCCCTTCTCCATGCTACCATCTAGCCCTCTCTCTTCTCTCCATGCCCAAGAAAGTTGGGCCTTCAGATTAGTGCGAGTCAGACAAGAAAAGGCTGACGAAAAAGGAAGAAGGTAGCACTGCTGCAGAGACAACGGGTGATCTTCAGAAGAAGTTTTGAAGATCCTCCAAATCAGATCCAGATCTAATTTTTGAAGAAAAAAAGAGAAGAAGAAGATCTCCAGATCCAATCTCAGTGGATACCAGTAGAAGTCAGGCACTTGCGTGGATAGATCCAGAACCTTAGGACTTTGATAGGATCATCAATGGGTAATCAGATTACCTAAAATCAAGGTAAAATTAATTCAAAATTAATTTAATTTAATTTTTTTATTTATCAAATCATAAAATTAGATCTAAAAAGTATTAGATCTGATTAAGATCTAAGAAAAAATTTTTTAAAATATGCCTCTCGATCCAATCAGATCTGAACGAACCTGATCCGAAAAATCAAGATTACCCTTCAACTGGTATCAAAGCCAGATTCTTATAAAATTTATTTTGATCTAATTTAATCTAATTAATTAGTAATTTCAGATATCACATGAGATGTGATTAGATCTAAAATTAAAAAAATAAAAAATTAAAATTAATTAATCTAGATCTAATATGTTTGAGATACATAACTAGACTAGGAATAGAATTATTCTATGTGTAGTCTAGTATAATCATATTTTTATTTGATTAAATATAATTTTTAGATCTATTTATTTATTATTTTTTGATATTATAAATATTATAATCAAATCTAAAAATAAAAAATAAAATAAAATTGATTTGTTCATATGAGATATGATAGTTGCATGTTTAGACTAGTTGTAGAATAGTTCTACAAAAAGGGTCTACATTAAATTTTATTTGATAAGATCAAATTTAAATTTAATTTTTTAGATAATTATGAGATAATTTAGATCTAAAAAATATGCATGCATGATATATGTGATATATACAAAATATATTTTAATTAGATCTATTTTTTTTATGAGATATATGCTTAGATCTAATTAATTTTTGTAGATTAGTTGTATTCTGATTAAGGCATTCTCCTTGGTTGTCCGATCATAAAAATAAAGTAGGGCTTAAAGACCCTCTCCTTTCATTCGATGGAATGTTCTTATGATGTGTAGAGATGCTGTGCGTTCATCCTTAATCAAAAATTAAAAACTTACTTTCTGCAAAACCCTAGATTCTGAAACCTTAGGATCTTATTTACATATTTTGTTTAAGAACCCTAACTTAATTAAGAATTAAGTTTATGAAATATCAATTAGATCTAAAATTAAGAATTTCAGATCTAAGATATATTCATAAATCTGGGTTCGGGCTTGGGTAGCTCAATTAGGTCTAGTGGTTGATCAAATCGAATCAAAAGTTGATTAGATAGGATCAACAATGCTTAAATTGATCAGCCTAATAGGATTAAATCTGGGTCAAGATCGAGTCACGTGAGTGATCGATCAAGCTAAGACCTAATTAGGCTCAGTGGTTAGAGTCTGGATTGTAGGCTAATCCGATTAATTCTATCTTAACAATTTGATGTCTAAGGTAAGTCTGGCAGATACAACCGACTGGTTTTTAATTGGGAGCTACTCGACTCGAATACATTCTTATCGAGTTAGTGGCATATCCCTTCCACCGATCTCACTTACCTGGCCATGTTTGTTGACTCAGTTCTGATCTGAGGTGGTCAATAATCCAAGCTAACCCATGCCACTAGGTTAGTCATAATGGTTATGACTATGTCAAGTCTAGTTTAATGAGACCTAAATCAAAACTTCCTAAGAAAAGATTAAGTCTAAGGTCTTCCACCATTGTAGATGTGTGGGTCCTTCCCAAGGATGATTGTTCTCGACTGGTTACAATGGCTTAGTTGCACCAAAAAGATGCAACCATGTCTATTAGGCATTGGATGCTACAGGTTGGAGGATGGATTGGGCTCAATATTTCGGATATGGTGAGAGACCCAATTAGGAATCCAATCTATGCAAATGGTGGGTCTGACTTAACTAAGAAGTGAATCAATATTCTGGACACGATGAGATTCATGAATTAGAGATCAAGTTTGGGTGCACCATGATTAGAGAATCATTGAACAAGAGTTGTTCACTCATTACCTATCCCATTACCAATAACTGTTAGGTGAGGTGATGAGTCAGTTGGTGGGACCGCACCATCCATTAGAAATTATAATTGTGGAGATTTTCACATCTCTACAGAAGGAGTGTAGAGATCCGAGAAAATAGTGAAAGCTAATTTATTTTAAAATAAAATTTTTAAATAAATTGGTTAAGTCTTAATTACAATATCTAACTAAAAATTTTGACTCTCTATAGAAAAATATCTGCATCCAACTCACTAGCATGAATTCTGGACACCCAAAGACTGATCGGACCAAATTATAAGAATTGGCTCCGAAACTTTAAAATCATTTTGGGTTTCGAGAAGTTAACTCATGTACTGGACCAGAACCCTTCCACCTTATCAGCCTGTCCATCCACTAAGCAGAGAGCATCTTTGGATAAGTAGACTGACGATGATAACAAGATCAGATACTACATATTGGGCTCAATGTCTGATGAACTTCAGTGCCAACATGAAGATATTAGGACTGCTCGCCAAATATTGGCTCACCTACAGAAGATGTTTGGTGAATAGAGTCGCGCAGCCAAGTATCAAGTCACTAAATAATTGTTCAAGGCTAAGATACGTGATGGACAGTCAGTCCAAGATTATTGTCTGATGATGATTAAGGATATGGAAGAGCTTGAGAAGCTCAGAGTGAGGTTGGACTTGGATCTGCAAAATGATATAATTCTACAATCCTTGACCGATGCGTATGGGCAGTTCATCATGAACTACCATATGCATAAACTTCAAAACTCCCTGGCCGAACTTATGAACATGCTGGTCACCGCTGAGCTTTCCATGAAAGGTTCTAAAGGCTCAGTGCTTGCTATGAAATGAACTTCTTCTAAGAGAAAATCTTTTGGAAAGAAGAAGAAGTCTATGAAAAAGCAAAAGATGGAAGGAGAAAAGAAGAAAAAAGGCAGAGCTGAAAAAGAAGGCCGTTGACAAAGAAAAGTGTTCCCATTGCAACAATGACGGCCACTGAAAGTGAAACTGCCCTACTTACCTGGCCACCCTAAAGAAGAAGGAGGCAGGTCCTTCTGGAGGTATGCTCGTTATTGAGTCTAACCTTACGGTTTCTTTTGCATCTAGTTGGGTGCTTGACTCTGGTTCTAGTGCTCACTTGTGCACTTCTATGTAGGGTTTTGAGGATAGCAGGAGGCTGAAGAATGGTGAGATGATCCTATGCATCGAAAATGGAGCAAGAGTTGCTATCGTGGCTGTAGAAACATATCCTCTTCGATTATCATCTAGTTTAGACTTAGTGTTAAAAGACTGTTATTATGTGCCTGCAGCAAGCAGAAATTTGATTTCTATTTCTTGCATTGCATTAGAAGGCTATGTAATTAGTTTTCTTAAGGACCATTGTAACATTCTTTATGAAAGAAATAAAATTGCAAGTGGTTTTTTTATTAACGATCTTTATCAGTTACATGTTGATGTATCTATTTTTAATTTCGAGCAAAATATGAATACCATAAAATCAAAATGAGCTAGGGATAGTCCAAACGATAGGTATCTATGGCACATAAGATTAGGTCATATAGCAGAAGATAGGATTAACAAATTAGAGAAAACTGGACTATTGAGTCCATTGACTTTCGAGTCATATCTAATTTATGAATCCTATCTTCATGGCAAAATGACTAAGCTTCCTTTTGTAGGACATAGGGAAAGGGCCACGAATCTTCTTGCCCTAGTACATACTGATGTGTGCGGCCCATTTGATGTGCTGGCTAGAGGCAACCTAGTCTACTTCATAATCTTTATCGATGATTTATCTAGGTATGGATATGTGTATCTTATGAGACACAAGTCTGAAGCCTTTGAAAAGTTCAAGGAGTTCAGACATGAAGTAGAAAAGCAAATTGAAAAATTCATTAAGGTTCTTCGATCAGATCGAGGAGGTGAATACCTTAGTCAAAAATTTTTAGACTATCTCAAAGAAAATGGCATAGTCTCTCAATGGACTCCACCTAGAACATCTCAACTCAATAAAATTTCAGAATGGAGGAATCAAACCCTAGTAGATATGGTCCGATCCATGATGAGCTTCACAGACCTTCCTGATTTTTTTTGGGGATACTGTTTGTTAACTGCAATATACTTACTGAATAGGATTCCCTCTAAAATCATTCCTACCATACTGTATGAGATATGGCATGGTAAGAAACCAAGTTTGAGTCATCTCAGAATTTAGGATTGTCTGGCTCATGTCAAAAGACAACAAGCAAACAAGTTAGACTTTAGGTCCTTTAGAGCTTGATTCATAAGATATCCTAAAGAGTCATTAGGATATTATTTCTACATTTCAAAAGATCACAATGTGATTGTGAGTCGACATACCATCTTTCTTGAAAAATAGTTTATTCAAGATAGCGATATTGGAAAGCAGATTAAGCTCGAAGAGAAAGTCTCATAAGAGCCACGAGCTAAGGACTATATGCAACCAAATCAGGTTAAGCCAATCCATACACTACCTCCTCCACCTCGTAGATCGAAAAGGGTTTCCCGTCCCCCTAAGAGGTACTTAGGTACTTTTTTAGAGGATGTAGAGAAAATGTTCCTAGTAGATAATAAGATTCATAGTGATGATCCCAAAATCTATAATGAGGCAATATCAGATATCGACTCCGAGAAATGGTTAGAGGCAATGAAGTCAGAAATTGACTCGATACAGTCAAACCAAGTCTGAACCCTGGTAGATCCACCAGAAGGTATAATATCTATTGGATGTAAATGGATCTACGCGAAGGCATTGACTATCAGGATACCTTTTCGCCAGTAGCTATGCTAAAATTCATTCACACATTGCTTGCTATTGCAGCCTATTTCGATTATGAAATATGGCAAACGGACGTAAAAATGACATTCTTAAATGGATATCTTAAGGAAGATATCTATTTGGAACAGCCGCTAGGTTTCACATCCAGTGATGATGATCACAAGGTTTGCAAGCTGCAAAGGTCCATATATGGACTTAAGCAAGCATCTCGGAGCTAGAATACTCATTTCAATGATGTGATCAAAATGTTTGGTTTCATCAAGAATGAGGAGGAGCTATGTGTCTTCAAAAAGGTCAGTGGGAGCGCTGTTGTCTTCCTCGTATTGTACGTGGATGACATCCTCCTTATCGAAAATGATATTTTCATGTTGACCATAGTTAAAATATGGTTATCTAAAGAATTCTCCATGAAAGACCTAGGAGAAGCATCCTTTATTCTAGAAATTAAGGTTTATAGAGATAGACCGAATAGGATGCTAGGACTTTCACAGAAGATGTACATAGAGGAAGTACTAAAGAGGTTTAGTATGAAAAACTCTAAGAGGGGTTTAGTACCCTTCAAGCATGGCATTCATCTTTCTAAGAAGATGTGCCCTAGCATACTTGAGGAAATACAACGCATGAGCAAGATCCCTTATGCTTCAGCAATAGGGAGCCTCATGTATGCCATGTTATGTACACGACCTAATATAGCCCATGCAGTGAGTGTTACGAGCAGATATCAGTCAAATCTAGGTGAAGAACACTGAACTTCTATGAAATGTATCCTTAAGTACTTAAGAAGAACTAAGAATATGTTACTGATCTTTGGCTATGGAGAACTCCATGTCTAGGGGTATACAGACTCGGACTTTATGTCCGATGTAGATGATCAAAAGTCGACATCTGGGAGTCTATTTGTGTGCAATGGTGGAGCTGTCAGTTGAAAAAGTTTCAAGCAAACAATGATAACATATTCCACCAAGGAAGCAGAATATATCGCTGCATCAGAAGTTGCAAAGGAGGCATTCTGGAATAAGAAGTTTGCCGTAAAGATCAGAGTGATGCGATCAGATGCCATTTCTCTGTACTGCGACAATAATGGCACCATAGCACTTGTTAAGGAGTCGAGGTCTCATCAGAAATCTCAGCACATCGAGCGGTGATACCACCTCATCCGCGATTACCTCGAGAAGGATTACGTCGAGGTCAAGAGTCGACTCCACAGATAATGCGGCGGATCTGCTCACAAAGTCGTTGGGCCAGCAGAAGATCGAAGCCCACCTTGAGAAGATGGGACTTAGATTTATAGCCAATTGGCTTTAGATCAAGTGAGAGTTTGTTAGATATGTGTGCCCTAGAAGCCAGAATTGGCTGACACTTGTAATACACTTCTAGGGGCAAAATTATAATTTTGACTATAAATAATAAAATAGATTATTTTCTATCACATAAGTGTATTTAGTGTCTGTGATACATCCCTTGAGTTAGTGGTAATGATAATTCATATTTTCAAGAGTTGAAAATTTAAGACATGAATTTTTATTTATTAACACAAAATGTTCCTGACCGTAGGATCATCATAAGGATGGTGATTGATCCAAAAGGTTAGTGTACAATCGCTTCTTTATAGTAAATGAGTCTTGAGTCTATGGTGTAGAGATATCGGAGCGAGAGTACAGATACTCATTAGAGAATGAGGGCACTGAGTATGACCACCTCAAGTAGTCATAAGAAAGTCTATCTTCTCATCGATAACTGACTCAATGCTGCAGTGGTGTGTCTAGTTCCTTGACCTGAGGTGCATCGGCAGTTCACCTTGAGGGTGTTATAATTTGACTACACCATGACTTGATCTCCTAGCCATTCGGAACCCTGAGATGTATGTTGGCTATAGCATGTTCATTGTAGGAATTGGATTGCACCAAGATGGAATCTACTACCTCGGTAGAAAAGGAGCAGCCTTATGATGATCATGAGAATCAAGTCCATAAGCTATAGCCATGACAGAAAGTAAAATAATAGAAAGAGTTTCTATTAAGATTTTTACATCGAACTTGAATCGAATGATTAAATCATATGATAGAAATTAGGGTTTGATGAGTTCACCTTAACCCTAATCTGATCGGAGCTCAAGATAGAAGAACTTAATCACACAAGTATCTGCACCGAGAGGTTCATTTTCAATTTTGATGGGTTGCCACCATATGCTGCTAGGTGTCACTGGTGGATTTTGGAAGCAATTAGAATGATTTAGATGATCGATCATTCTAAGTTGTCTGAATCAGAAGAGTTCTGATCCATCGAAAGGAGTTTCGATGATGTCGATGATAGAGATTATGACATATCCCATTACCATACAGAACTGAGCCTAACTGGATCACACAAATAAGGATTTGGATCTGGATATCATCAAGTAGACTAACTCAGTTCAATTGATTTGAATAAGATTCAATTAGATTCAAGAAAATCATGCTAGCATACGATTGAGCCTAACGTTCTCCTTTTTCTATCATAAAAGTTATCTCGACTGAGCCAAATGAGTTTGTGCTCACTCAAGTACCTTTACCTGATTTGACTGGAGCTTGTCCAAGTCAGAAAAGGGTTGTCTTAATTTATGAGATAAATTTGAGACAACACCTGCCATTTTTCATCACCTGCTAATTCTTGTCCTTTGACTTTGGTCAAATATTGACCTTTGATCCTTGGACATCTGCCCATGTGTCATGCACTTATTGGAGAGTAGATAGGGGCTTGTCCCCTCTCTAAAAATTGGAAAGGAGGCACATGCCTAGGATGGCGCGCACCCATGGATAGGGATGCTGGAGTCCCATACAGATGGGACTCCAGGTTGCTTCTTGGTTTCTACTTAAGTGGCCCTTGGGTATCTACTTTGACCAGTCTTAGGCACCATCTAAGAATGAACCTATGGGTCTCTCATTTGATTGGATCAGGTGATGTCATCCCACCAATCAGATTTAGATCTGATTGCATAAAACAATGTGATTGGCCGGGGTGATGCAGCACTGCATGGCGTAGTAGAGTCTATAAATAGACCCCGTCTGCGCCCACTTTTAAGCTCTCCTCCTCTTAGCCACAACTCAAGGCTGCCCCTCTCCCTTCTCCATGCCACCATCTGGCCTTCTCTCTCCTCTCCATGCCCATGGAAGTTGGGCCTTTAGATTAGTACGAGTCAGGCAAGAAAAAGCTGACGAAAAAGAAAGAAGGCAGCACTGCTACAGAGACAACGGGTGATCTTCAGAAGAAGTTTTGAAGATCCTCCAAATCAGATCCAGATCTAATTTTTAGAGAAAAAAAAGAAAAAGAGAAGATCTTTAGATCTAGCTCGAGTGGATATCGGTATAGGCCAGGCACTTGCGTGGCTAGATTCAGAACCTCAGGGCTTCGGTAGGATCATCAATGGATAATCAGATTACCCAGAATCAAGGTAAAATTAATTCAAAATTAATTTAATTTAATTTTTTTATTTATCAGATCATAAAATCAGATCTGAAAAGTATCAAATCTGATTAGGATCTAAGAAAAATTTTTTTGAAATATACCTCTCGATCCAATCAGATCTAAACGAACCTGATCCTGGAAATCAAGATTACGCTTCAGCTTTTGCCTCAGAGAATCGACTAAGTCCTCAGCTCCTGCACATCCTATTCGATCGATCTCCTTCTAGTAACTTGCGTTGCTCCATCCAGCAACCAAACTCCTTTTGGACTACTCTTGCAGTTGGGTTCCTCCATTAGGTGAATTCTCCTTTGGATTTCTCCTCCAGTAGAGCTACGCATAAATCCCTCTAGCAGACCTACTTTCTGATTCCTTCGGTGGATCCGCTCTCATACATCTTCGGCAGACTTTCTTCAAGATTTTTCAAGTCGTAGAGCTTTCAAATCTCTTCTGACCAAACCTCCAGCAGTCGCCCATAAAGGTCTCCTCGCCTACACAAATCTGACCCCATACACGGCATGAACCAACCTACATACAGACTACTTTAAAGGAGTTTGAACTTCTCTAGAATTGATATAGTTCAAAGGTCATCACCAATCGACGTCTGCTCCTCCGAACTTCAACTATTAAATTCCAATGGATTTGCACATCATGACAACATACACTACTCTCCGTAACAAATCCCATGTGGTCCCAAATGACCCACTACTAAGTAGTTGCGGCTGTCATTGTTACAAGCTCTGGACTATAAAAGAGATCCTCCAGATACATTTTCAGAAAAAACTCTCTTCTCCTTCTCAATACTCTACAACTTTCTCTACTGAGTACTCCATTTTTGTTGGCCAAAAGAGCTGACTTGATCGTCGGAGGATCTTATCGGAGCCACCCCCCAGGCTCTGGATGAGACTTATTTTACAGGTCATCAGCAGTGATTTTATCTTCTCCAACTCTAATGCTTCTTTGACGACGACCAAATTTTGCACTAATAGGATTGATGCTAGAGGAAGGGCCCTCTATTTCTGAGGTTTCCTTATTCTTAAAGGAGTGCTCAGTAGAGAATTCTCTTATTCTCATCAAGAATCCTCTTTGAAAAAGATGCCTCCCAAAAAAGATTCAACCCGACGGTCAATGACCTCCATGGTCAGATTTCATCCAGATCTGTCCGCCCCTATTTCATCCCGGATAACTCAAGCTCCACTTGCAGTAATTGTGGATGCGGAGCAGTTCAACCTACTAGTCCAGCGAGTTCATGGCCTCACAAAAGCAGTGCAGACCATGTAGTAGCAGCAACCTTCGACGCCAATTCGATCGGAGCAGGCTTCTTCGGAGCCCCATGATCCCATCTAGGGATGGCCGACTTGGGCTAGCCGATTGGTGACCTCCAAAAAGGGGAAGCAGAGGGTCGAAAGCTCCTACTTTGATCATGATTCTATCCTTGGGGGGACTTTACCCCCATTCAGTCAGAAGACCTTGGAGATCCACGATCAAGAGGATCTCCTGAACCAGAAACTATGAAAGATGAATCGATGAATCGAAAAACTCCACCATGCACCCTCCTCCTACGGTAATGATATCTGTACCGATCCTTCTTTCTCTCACTGCATCATGTAGGAATCTATCCCGTCAAACTTTAAGCTTCCCTAATTTAAGAGCTATGATGGGATTTTCGATTCGATTGATCATCTATAGGTCTTTCGAATAATGATGCTACTCCATGGTATGTCCGATGCCATCCTGTGCTGAGCTTTTCTATCTACCTTGAAAGAAGCAATCAAAAATGGATATTCGACCCTTAAGTCGGATACCATCTTTTTCTTTGATTAAATGAGCCATCAGTTTGCGGCTCATTTTGTCAGCAGCCGACATCCTAGGCAAGGTTCAAAATCTCTCATCAACATCAAGTAGCAGGAGGAAGAATCCATCCGAGCTTATGTCAATCGCTTCAATGCTGCTGTACTGGAGGTTTGAAACTTGGACTAATCTATTGTGATGGCCGCACTAAAGAATGGCCTTCAGAAGAATAATTTACTATTCTTCCTAGAGAAGAAGTATCCTAAAAATTTTGTCGATATGCTGGCTCGGGCTAAAGGATATGTCCAAGCGAAAGAGGCCTTCAAGGCTAAGGATAATGAAGTCATTGGAGAGCGATGAATAGGCGAGCCGGGCAGGCCCACTGAGGAAGGAAAGCCAAGTGAAGCTCGATCGCGCTCCTGAACTCTTTCTGAGCGCAAGTGAGCTTGAACTCCTCCTCAAACTCGAAAGCAGGAAAGCCCTAACAGAAGGATGTGGCAGGGCTCCCTCCTCCAAAGGTTCCATAACTATGCCCCTCTCAATGCTCCAAAAACCCAAGTACTGATGGAGATTAAGGAGCAGCTGTCAAGATTGAAAAGGATGTGCTCCCATTCGGGCAGATGCAATCCAAACAAGTTCTACCTCTATCATCGTGACCACGATCATGATATAGAAGAGTGTATCCAATTTCAAGACAAGATCGAGGAGCTCATCAGGCGAGGTAGGCTCGATCAATTCCTACAACGTCAGCCTGAAGGATAGGAAGATCGGCCAAGGACACTGCCACAATCGAAACCATCAAGAAGGAAGGAACAACAGGCGGATCGACCATCCCTCGGCATCATCAACATTATTTCTGAAGTACTTCGATGAGGAAAGGTTGGTGGATCAGTAGAGCTCGAGAAGAGGTAGAGAACTAAGGAGCCCATTGCTTTCACCAACGAGGATGCCCAAGGAGTTCAGTTTCCGCACAATGATGTAGTTGTAATTTCTTTAAACGTTGCTGACTATGATGTGCACCGCATTTCAGCAGATAATGAAAGCTCTACTGATATTTTTTTTTACGATGCTTTCTTAAAAATGTCTTTATCTAATAATCACTTGGGACCTATGAACATTCTATTGGTAGGCTTCACTGGTGATGCCTTGCTAGTTGAGGGCATAATAACTCTAACTATGGCTGTAGGACAATGCCCGAGGTTGGTTAAAGCATAGGTTAATTTTCTAGTCATAAAAGCTCTATCTACCTACAATGCCATTCTTGGTTGACTTGGTTTGAATGTACTTCGAGCTGTAGTCTCAACTTATTTTTTTAAAGATGAAGTTTCCGACAAGCTGTAGAATTGGAGAGATCAGGCCTTAGCAAGGCACTATTACTCCATCGCCCTACAGAAAAATATCCAGCCTGACCTTTATCCTATTGATGAGTTAGATATCCATGACGACCTTATGGAGGAGCGGGGTGAGCCTATGGAAGACCTCGTTTCCATCTCATTGAATGATGAAAATGCGGGGCACACCATGCAGATCGGCTCCAACTTGGAGGATGAGGTTCGAGAGCAACTCATCACCTTCGGAAGAACATGGACATCTTTGCCTGGGTCCCAACAAATATGCGAAAGATTGATGCCGAGGTCATGGAACATCGGTTGGCTGCTGATCTTCAGTGTTGATCAGTAAAAAAGAAGATGCACAGCCATGCTCCAAAGAGATAGAAAGTAATTATAGAAGAAGTCGATAAGCTCCTCAAGATTGGATTCATTCAAGAAGTTAACTATCTGAGCTAGATCTCAAACATGGTGCTCATAAAAAAGACAAACGATAAGTGGAGGATGTGTATAGACTTCAAAAAGCTGAACAAAGCTTGTCCAAAAGATAGCTACCTTCTGCCCAGGATTGATCAATTGGTGGATGCAGTCTTAGGCCATGAGCTCCTCACCTTCATGGATATTTTTTCTGACTATAACCAAATTCCAATGGCATCAGAGGATGAGGAGAAAATTACTTTTGTTACTGATCGTGGTCTTTACTGTTATAGGGTTATGCCATTTGGACTCAAGAATGCAGGGGCAACATACCAGCGCCTAGTCAACAAAATCTTCAAGAAGCAGATTGATCGAAATATGGAGGTGTATATAGATGACATGCTCATCAAGAACCAAGCCTCGATAAATCACATTACCAACCTAGAAGAGACTTTTAGCATACTTAAGAAGTACAAGATGAAGCTGAATCCGACCAAGTACACCTTCGGTGTGATCTTGGAGAAATTTTTGGGATTCATGATGTTGAGGCATGAAATTGAGGCAAATCCAGAGAAAATCTGAGCTATTCAGGAGATGACTACTCCAAAAATAATCAAAGAAGTTTAGCACTTGACTGAAAAAGTGGCATCCCTAAACCGCTTCATGTCGAGATCGGTCAAGCGATGTATGCTCTTCTTTCAAGTTCTCAAGTAGCCAAAGAACTTCTACTGGACGACAGAATGCCAATAGATGTTTGAGAAGCTTAAAAACTATCTCAGCTCATCTCCACTATTGGCAAAACCTGAGCCTGGAGAAGAATTATTTTCATACCTAGCAGTCTCTCCAGCAGCCCTGGTAGCAGTCCTGGTCAAGGAGGAAGCGAAATTATAGTGACCGATCTACTACGTAAGTCAGATTCTGAGGGATGTAGAGACTAGGTACTCTAAATTAGAAAAATTAACATACTCTCTTCTAATTGCTGCCAGGAGACTTTGACCTTACTTTTAAGGGCACACCATAACTGTCCTCATGGATCAACCAATTAAAGCAGTCTTTTATCGAGCAGATGCCTTCTGAAAGAATCGCAAAATGAATAATCGAGCTCATAGACTTTGACATTAATTACTAACCCCAACCATCAATCAAAGCTCAAATATTAGCAGATTTTATAGTAGAATGCAGCATTCCAGATGAAGCCGAGCCTAAATAGAATGAAACTAGCATTCTGTGGTTGCAGTCGAGCCCCACCCCTTCAAAAAGAGTGCTGACCTTTTCGAAGTCTTTTAGGCCTTATACGTGGATGGTTCATCCAACATTGCTTTTTGGTCTTGGCTAACCCTGAGGGTGTTGTTGTCGAATATGCACTATGCTTCAAATTTTTTGCAACTAATAATGAAGCTGAATATGAAGCTCTGATCGTTGGGTTAAAAATAGCTAAAGAGTTAGAGGAAGATCGGCTTCAAGTTTTCAGTGATTCCCAGCTAGTGGTCGGATAGATTAGCGGCAACTATGAAGCCCAGGAGGAAAGCATGATGAAGTGTCTTGAGAAAGTAAAGAACTTGGCTTTGGCCTTCAATAGTTTCAACATCCAATGGATTTCGAGGGTGGAAAATACGAGAGCTGACCTTCTCTCTAAATTGGCCACTTTAGCCCCAGCCAAACTATCCAAAAAAGTATTTTTTGAAATTTTAAAGTGCTCTATCTTAGAGGAGTCGCAGCCTATTCTGCAAGTTGAGCACGAGCTGAGTTGGATCGACCCACTAGTTGCCTACCTCATGGATGGAGCTCTTCCTCATGATCCGAAGGAAGCTCGAAAACTCAAGAATCAAGCTTTTCGGTATGTTCTGTATGAAGACAAGCTATACAAAAGATTGTACTCTCTACTACTTTTGAGATATCTCCGACCTTCAAAGACTGACTTCGCATTATGAAAAGTGCATGAGGAGATTTACGAAAGTCATATAGGAGTCAGATCTCTATCACAAAGGCTACTTCGATAGGGGTACTATTGGCCGACCTTGTACCACGACTCTATAGAGTATGTCAAAAAATATGATCGCTGTTAGAGAAATACAAACATACAAAGATAGCCGACCTTCGAGCTTACTTCACTAAGCGTATCTTGGTCATTTGCATAGTGGGGAATGGATATACTTGGCCCTTTTCCAATGGCATTCGGACAATGAAAGTTTCTCCTAGTTATGATCGACTACTTCATCAAATGGATCGAGGCCGAACCATTGGCAAAAATTACTGAGATCAAGGTACAGAATTTCATCTGAAAGTCAATCATTTGTCGATTTGGTCTGCCCTAAACTCTCATAATAGATAACAGATGATAGTTTGCCAGAATGAGGTTCGCTGAGCTCTGTGAAGATCTAAACATCTTCCATCACTTTACGTCAGTGGCCCATCCACAGACAAATGGTTAAGCAGAGGTGACCAACAGAATTTTACTGTAAGACATCAAGATAAGACTTGAAAGAGCAAGAGGGACTTGGGCGGATAAACTCTACCACATCCTTTGAACGTACCGAACTACTTAAAGGCTATTGACTGAAGAAACACCATTCACCCTGGCATTTGGAATGGAGGCAGTTATTCCAATCGAGCTTAAACTTCCATCAGTATGGGTCATGGTCTTCAATGAGTAGCATAACTCATAGGACCTCAGAGTCAGCCTCAATCTACTAGAGAAAATAAAAGAAGAAGTCCAAGTTTGGATGGTAGCCTACAGATGAAGAGTAACCAGATACTATAACTCCAGAGTAAAAAATAAAGCATTTAGAGTGAAAGACTTGGTGCTCCGATGAGCGTCCATTTCGTAGCCTCAAGATCAAGAAAAGCTCGCCTTGAATTGGAAAGGTCCATATAAAGTAAAGAAGGTCATCTGGTCTGAAACTTATCGCTTGAAAGAGCTCGGAGGAGCGACATTCCCGCGGCCTTAAAATTCAGAAAACTTAAGAATGTACTATCAGTAATTTTTCGTCAATAAAACTTTTCTATTTTAACATCATTACTTCTTGGCACAAAAATTGTGTAATGACTAATAACTCTTTGAAGCAACCTAAAGTGGTCCGTTAGAAACAGGAGGAGAACCTTATCTTAACGTGAGCAAGGTCAAAGGCCTCATTGAACTAAGACGAGATGAGGAGAGAGGTCCTACCAACGGTCCTAATATGCTCCTATAGTCTGTTAAAAATAAGAGGAGAACCTCATCCTAATGTGAGCAAAGTTGAAGGCCTCATTGAACTAAGGCGAGATGAGGGGAGAGATCCTACCAATGGCCCTAATGTGCCCCTATAATTCATTAGGATCAGGAGGAGAACCTCGTTCTAACATCAGCAACGTCGAAGGCCTCATTGAACTAAGACAAGATGAGGAAAGAGGCCCTACCAACGATCCTAATATGCCCCTACAGTCTATTAGGAACAGGAGGAGAATCTCGTCCTAACATGAGCAAAGTCAAAGACCTCATTGAACTAAGATGAGAGGCCCTACCAGCGGTCCTAATATGCTCCTACAGCTTGTTAGGAATAGAAGAAAAATCTCATCCTAACGTTAGCAAAGTTGAGGGTCTCATTAAATCAAAATGAGATGAGGAAAGAGATCCTGCCAACGGACCCGACGAACCTTTACGATCATGCAAAAGGTGGAAGGCCGAGGCTTCACTAATCTAAAGCATGAAAAAGGCCTAGGCCCTCCTAACGACTGTCGTACGCATCCCGCTATGGCCACACCAAATGCCGAAGGTAAAATCCCATCATGATCCATGGAGTGGACCTCTAGCCTGATGTCCATGACAAGCATCTCATTAGAAACAAAAGAAAAATGAGGCACCCAGAATTGCATCTATAAGAGATGATAGCTAAAAAAAAAAATGAAGAAAAAAGAAAGAAAGAAAAAGGTACCATGTCGTCATGAAGTTGTGTTCATTACAAATAAAATTGATTGCACAGTGGGCGCATTAAAGTAAAATGAAGGTCGGTAGGGATCAACCATACGAAAGAACAAAGGCATTACAGACGAAATGAAGATCGATGAAATTGATTACATAAAGGAAAAAGAAGGGAGGTGAAGTCCTAAGGCAGTCTGAGCTCTTCAGACTTCGGGCTATCGGCTCTAGCCATCACCAAAGCTTCCTTCAGTCTGAAGATTTCTTCCTCAAGCTCCTTCTTCTTGTATAGGCTATCGATATACATTCTATTGGAGTACTCAAACTTAGCCTCGAGCTCTAGCCATTGCTTCCTCAAAACTTTGGATTCAGCTTCAACATCCTTGACGGCTTGACGCTTGCAGGTCAACTGGAGCTTCAACTGTTGAACTTTAGTTTACTCCATTCCAGCAGCCTTCGAGAATTCACCAACAGTCCTCCTCAGAAAGACGAGCTTCTTAGATTCACCGCTTGATCTAGCCTGTTAAACACAATAAAACTTCCTTCGAAAAGAAAGACGAGCTTCTCAGATTCACCGCTTGATCCAGCCTGTTGAACACAATAAAACTTCCCCCGAAAATAGGTCACCTCGTTCCTAACAGCCTTGAGCTTATCTTCAAGCCTCAACATCTTCCCTACCCAGGTTGCTCAATAGCTATTGTGCCAGTCTTCAGCATCCTGCAGTTGCTTCTACAGCTGGAAGAACTTTTTTGACCAATCCCAATTATGCTGGGCTTCATCGGTAGACCATGACGAACTTCCTTCCAAGAGATGGATCTTTTCTTTTTTCTTCTCGAGATCAACTTCAAGAGAGCTGATCTTCGCCGTTAGCACCCAAGACTTGTCGCTCGCATTCTTCCAGAGTTTAGCAATCTCTTTCTCAAAATTTTTTTTTCGAATGCTGAAGCTCGCAGAATCTTTGATGTGTAAGCTTCGAAGGTGGGTGACTTCTTTAGTCGCCTCTGAAGCATTCCTCCAAGAGGACTGAAGGTCGGCCTCAACCTTCTTCAACCTTTTTCTCAATTGGTGGACTTCTTTCTTCAAACCCTTTATCAAAGGCTTGAATGAAACTTCCTGAGGTAAGGGGTCGGCATCAACCAGAGGCCCTAGTTGTCAGAGGCGTTCTGAATCACATGCAACGCAGAGTGTAAAGAAAAAGAAAGATTTACTTTCATTACTTCAAATATGTTTGGTACATCAAAAAAAAAGAAAAAGAAGAAAAGTACATAAATGTCAAAAGTTTAGACCTCGGATGGCTCGCCCACTAGAGAGGTCGGAACACTCTCAGCCGCCTCCAGCCCACAGGTAGGCTTAGACACTGCACCTATAGATTTTGGAATTTTTGGAGCAGCATCGACGACATGGGTAGCAGGGGCAACCTCGACGTCAGTGCATAAGGAGCCATCCCTATTCTCTGGCTCCTCTATAAGAAGGTTCAGATCGATGTTGGGGAAGTTCTTGGTGACTTGTCCCAAGCAGACCTAGAGCCCTTCCAAGAAGGCTTCCTAAGCGAAGGCTATTTTGATATCCTCCATATCCTTGGAGGACTTGAAGTCTTGCACGGCCCTCTCCATGACGGCGTTAACCTCCTCCTGCGCCTTCCTTTTCTCCTCCTTCTCAAAAGTCAACTCAATCCTCAGCTTTGCCATCTCTCTACACTCCCCTCTCAACTCCTTTTGAAGGCGTTCAACTTCAGACGAGTGGGTTTTTGAGGCAACCTTCAGAATGTCGGCCTTGGCCCAAGCCTTCTCGACTTCTGCATGGGCTTCCTCTAGGGCTCTAGAAGCTTCGACCTAATTTTAGTTTGCCACCTCAGAATGGGCAAAAAGGTAGTGTCCCAATTGCAAAATTAAAGGCAAGTCAGAATCCTAAAAGATCCCAACTTTAAAGCCTAAAGAGAATGAAGCCAAAATCAAAAGAAGCCACTTACCTTCAGAAAGGCGGTGAAGGACTCATCGAACCTCTCAGCATCGTCCTTCTAGTGCATCCTTTCAATGATGTGGAGAAGGATGCTCCCCTCCATCAGCGACTAGACGACCTCTCGATCATCCAAGGAACCATGTTCTTGGCTAAGATCCTCTCCTTTGGAGCTCTTAGCCTTCCGTTCGACCTTCTTGCCGATGGTCCTCTTCTTCTTCCTCTCCATAACTCCCTTTTGTAGAACAGGAGCAAGAGGGGTGGCTTCATCAGATAGGGCTGGGCTCAGCATGATAACGACAGGCTTAAGGGCTGGCACAGACCAAATTGCCATGACCTGGCTCAACTCTCTAGTCCGAGCCTTCTTCTATGGTTCGTCGGAAGAACCATCCTTCCTCTTAAGGGTCTGAATTTTCTTCGTCAAGTGATTCTATTCCTCTGAAGTCATTTCTATAAAGAAGATAAAGTTAGAAGGTTAGAAGAAAGAATATCATCCGGCTGACTAAATATGAAGAACTACTTATTGGGTTAAGAGAATTGAGACCGAAATTGAACAAGGTCTACTCATCCAGAAGTCTAAGAATTGGTGGAGCATCAAAGGACTTTAGCTTATCGGTCGAACTCCAATCCTCGCTTTCTAGCCCGAAAGCTCGACAGACTGATTTCCTTACCTTGCCCCATGGAGGAAGCCCTAGCCCTAAGGAGGGATGGAAAATGAAGAAGAATTTCTCCTTCCAGTCGTGAATGAAGGAAGGAGCACCTTTAAGCAGTCCCTTCTTGCTGAACTGTAGAGATACGTACCATCAATCCTTAGTGGTGGGATGATGTTTAAAGATAAAAAAATTATGAAATAAGAAAATGGTAGATTGGATGCCTGCCATGGTGCACAGAGAGAGAAATTCTATGATGAATCTAAAGGAGTTCAGCACCATAGCAATAAGAAAAATATTAAGAAATCTGAATAGGTTAGCTATAAAAGGAGGTAAGGGTAGTCTAAGCCCAGTCTGAAAGGTTTCAACATACAGATAGATTCGACTAGGAGGGGGTGAGCAAGCTCGGTTGTTGGGTCTAGGAAGTTCGAGCTCATATTTTGAAGGAATTCCGAACTGAATTCTAGCTAGAAAAAGGTCGTTGAGCTGAAGTCTGCAGGGAAAGGTCATTGGGCTGAAGTCACAAAAGGATGGGCCGATCCCAAGGGTTCAGCCTTTTCAGGAGGTGGGTTCACCAAGGTTAAAGGGGCTGGGCTTTCAAAGCAAGTTGACCAGAATCCCTCGGTAAACATTTGGATCAAGGTAAAATCGAGGAATCACCCAAAAATCAGAAAAAAATAAGATGTTCAAACTTTGACAAAAACAAAAACAGCGAGAAAGCAAAGAATGCAGAGATAATCTGAAAATGTGTCAGAGAGCTGACCTAAATAGAAAGAATAAGAAGATGATGAATGAAATGAAAATCGAATGGAGGTGCACTGAAAATGAAGAAAAATGAAAGAAGAAGCTTAAACTCTTGCACGGAACAGAGAAGGAAATCGAAGGAAGAAGATGAGGATTTCAGAAGAAGTAAAGGCTCGAAGGAGGATGGGTTTAAGTAGCTCCTAGAATTCCAAGATGATTGTGGATTTCCTCCAGCTGATCTTTGATCGATGTGTATCCTACTCATCATGGCAGAAAGCTTCCAGTGGGTAGATCCTTAATAGCACTGTACTTCGAGTAGGCTTCTAGCAGAAAATTCAAAAAATGTCTCTTCAGATCACCGTGCATTTATAAAGCTTCGATGCTAGTCCGATAGAAGCAAAACTCCCCAACCAACCTAGATGCGGGAAACCCAATAGGATTGAAAAATCCTTCAAACTTTGATAGTCTCCATTTTACTCCCATTTTTCGAACTTCAAACCCAGGAGTAGGGGGACTAGTGTTGGAGATAAATCCATGCCTGTCAAAGTTCTATTAAGACTCCAACTCTTGATCAGTTCCATCTGATTGTAGCTATAATAATTGAACCTTAACCCACTGGAGTATTCAAACTCTGAATCATTCTGAGATGGCCGACCTCCAACATTGCAGTCAGATAATCCGACTGGCTAGGAAGACTGATTTTGGATTCGATAGGGCATTGTGGATTTCTTCTCCAGATGAACTTGAACAATCAATGCTTCTACCCTAGAGAACCGACTAAGTCCCCACTCCTGCGCATCCTATTCGATCGATCTCCTTCCAGTAACCTGCGTGGCTCCATCCAGTAGCTGAACTTCTTTCAGACTCCTCTAGTAGTTGAACTCCTTTCAGACTTCCTCAGTAGCCAAACTCCTTTCGAACTCCTCCAGCAGTTGGGTTCCTCCATCAGGCGAATTCTCCTTCGAATTTCTCCTCTAGTAGAGCTACGCATAGATCCCTCCAGCAGACCTATTTCCTCATTCCCTCGGTGGATCCATTCTCATACATCTCCGGCAGACTTCCTTCAAGATTTCTTAGGTCATAGAGCTTTCGAATCTCTTCTGACCAAACCTCCAGTAGTTAAAGGTCTCCTCGCCTACATGAATTTGGCCCCATACACGGCATGAACCAACTCACATACGGACTACTTTAGAGGAGTTCGAGCTCCTCTAGAATTGATATAGCTCAAAGGTCATCACCAATCGATGTCTACTCCTTTGAACTGCAACTATTAAATCCCAATGGATTTGCACGTCATGATAATAGACACTACTCTGCGTAACAAATCCCAAGTGGCCCCAAATGATCCACTACCAAGTGGTTGCGGCTGTCACTATCAATTTGTTATAAGCTCTGGGCTATAAAAGAGATCCTTCAGATACGTTTTCAAAAAAATCTCTCTTCTCCTTCTCAATACTCAACAACTTTTTCTATTGAGTACTCTATTTCTATTGGCCGAAAGAGCTGACTTGATCATCGGAGGATCTTGTCGGAGCCACCCCCCATGCTCTGGACGAGACTTGTTTTGCAGGTCATCAGTGGTGATCTCATCTTCTTTGACTCTAGTGCTTCTCCGACGATGATCTGATTTCACACCAATAAGAGATATGGAGGAGTTCTTGTCTAGGTCAAATACCTAGTCAAGAGATCTCGAAATTAGGCTAGACTTTGGGTGCCTAACTCTTGGGCGTCCCCTCCTTTCTTTTTGGGCGTGGACCACCTAGTGTTTGGCACATTAAAATCTTTTATTTTTCATGTAAATTTTAGAGAAAAGTTAGAAGTTTAGGAGCCATACATGGATAAGAATTCTGGTTGCATTAAACGCTATCAAATAGAGTTTGAAATCAAAATAACTAATTTATTTTGACTTGGTCCTCAACCAAATACCATGTAAGAAGTATATGGATCATGGAGATGTATGTCCTCTCTCTAAAAAAGAAAGATTTCATAAAAAAAATTAAATAAAATTTTATAGAGAGTGCATTGAGATTGAATGGCGCAAGGATTTGGGAGTCCTAGTCTCACTAGGACTCCTAATTTGACTTGGTCTAACTTTATCCTTGGACCAAATTAAATTAGGGTTTATTTAACCTAATTAAATTAGATCATAGTCCAACTAATAATCTTATTAAATTAGATTAAATCAAATTTAAGTTTGATTTAATTTTTAATCAAATTAGAGATTAGGTTTAGTCAAGTCTTAATTGAACTAGGACTAGTTCTTTCTTACAATTGGCTCATCCAATAAACTAATTTGACTTGATCCAATCAAGTTTAAAATACATCTAATTAAATCATATTTAATAAGACTTACTCTCAGCCCTCTAGCTTAATTAAATTAAGCTAATTAGCAATTAAATTGCTAATCGATCCTCCTATAATACTTGCACTAGGTTAAACATCAATCGTATTGATTGTTTAACCCTAGAATAATTTTTAATCATTAATCAACCATCCGATCAGATCGAGACCTCTTATGTGTGTGACCCCATAGGTCTAAACTTAAGTCGATAGTACAAAAATTAATTTCTGTACTAATCGAAGTGACCATCTTATAGTGGTACCCGATGGTTGGATAGATCGAATATATAGAACAACATCCTTAGAACCCATGTGGATATAGTTTCTATATAATTCACCCTCTTGACCAAAATGCTTGTAGGACACCTCAGAGTTTAACTGTCAATTTTGATTAGGTCATCCACATTATATTTCAAAATACTAAATCTATTTTTGGATTATCCTAGCTAAGTTTTTTGCTATATTGAAATATAGTGATGCATTTTCTCCAACTCTTGGAGCGGTCAATCCTATCTTGATCACTCATCGATTTCGTAAATACTTGACTATGCCTAAAAATCTTTCGTTACTGAATTAGAAATTTAGTTAGTCTAGTACCAAAGCATAGTGAGTTGCTTGCAAGCCATTGTGGTGATCTCAGGTCTAAGGGATACTTATACCTATATCCCATCAGAGCAATTCTCGATAGCAGAATACTCTGAAGTTAGTCATATCCAGTGATGAAGTACCCATACATCTCACTTGTAAGCCATACCAATGTCTCCATATTCCTTGGTTAAGAGGATAATTAATCTAGATGGCAAACAATGATCTATGCTTGATAAATGCTGTCGTTCTAATTAACAGCAAACATTTGATTGTGAACTATTTAAGAACTAATCGATAGATCCTCTCTTTATCAAAACTAAATAGTCCTAAGGACTTCATCATAATAGTGGAGTTCATTAGAAGATGTAGACTTTATGATGAAAATGCCAAAATATTTATTTTATTTATTAATAAATTAATTATAATTATAAGATAGCACAATCATCAACAGGCTGATGATTGATTTTGGGATACATTTTTCAACAACTCCCACTTATCCTAAAGCCACTTGACACCGTATCTAATATCCATCTTCAACTTGTGGTCATCAAACTCCTTTATTGCCAGGGCTTTAGTGAAGGGGTCAGCCAAGTTTTCCTTTCTATTGATCTTTTGAAGATAAATGTTACCTCGATCCACGATCTTCCGAATTAGGTGGTAGCAGTATGGTATGTGCTTCATTTACTGGTGTATTTTTGGTTCTTTTGCCTGAGCAATGGCACTAGTGTTGTGGTATTAGAGCAAGACCAGTCCATTAAGGAAGGATGCTACTTCGAACTCGGTGATGAATTTTCTCAGCCACACAGCTTTCTTCGTGGCATCTATTGCTATGATATACTCTACTTCACAAATAGAGTCTATCATAGTGCGTTACTTGAAACTCTTTCAGTAGATGGCTCCATAATTTAAGATAAAGACATAACCCGACACGCTTCTGCTGTCATCATGGTCAGATTGAAAGCTGTAGTCTATAAACCCCTCAAGTTTCAGATCTGATTCACCATAAATCAACCATTAGTTCTTAGTATTTCTTAAATACTTAAGGATGGCTTTAACCACTTTTCAATGGTTTTCTCATGGATTAGATTAGTATCTACTCACTACTCATAGTGAGTATGCCACATTTGATCTTGTACATATCATGGCATATATGATAGATCCCACTACCAAAGCATATGGGACTCAACTCATATGCTCTCTCTCTTTAGGAGTTGTCGGACAATTCTTCTTATAGAGAGAAATTTTATGGCCTATCAAAAGATAGACTTTCTTTAAATTCTCCATGCTAAACCTCTTCAACATAGTTTCTAGGTACGTGGATTGAAATAATCCAAGCATCCTCTTAGATCTATCTCTATAGATCTTCATTCCTAAGATGTGGAATGCTTCACCCAAATTTTTCATGGAGAACTGGGATGACAACCAAATCTTTATTCCTTGTAGTATGGGGATGTCATTCCTAATTAAGAGAATGTCATCTACATACAAAATAAGAAATATCACTGCCAAACCATTCACCTACTTGTAAATACAGGGCTCCTTTCCATTCTTAGTGAAGCCATAGATTTTGATTATCTTATCAAAATGCATGTTCCAACTCTGAGATGCTTGCTTCAATCCATAAATAGATCTCTGAAGCTTGCACACTTTGGACACATCTGTAGATGTGAACCTCTTAGGTTGTATCATATACACTTCTTCAGTCAACTCTCCATTGGGAAAAGCTATCTTCACATCTATCTACTAGATCTCATAGTCCAGATGGGCAGCTATAGCAAGCATTATTCGAATGGATTTGAGCATTACCATAAGGGAGAATGTCTCGTCATAGTCAATACTATAACATTGATGATACCTCTTAGCTACCAGATGGGCTTTATAAATTTTCACCTTTCCATCTGCACCCCTCTTTTTTTTGAAGATTCACTACACCCAATGGGTTTAACCTCTTCAGGTGGGTCAACCAATGTCTATACATCATTGATCCTCATGGACTCCATTTCGGATTTCATGACCTCAAGCTATTTTTTGAAATCAAGTCTCTGCATTGCATCCATATAAGTGATCGAATGCTCATCGTTCACATCGAGTTTGATAGGATCACCATCTTAAGCCAAGAAATCATAGTATCTATCCGATTGATGCGGTACTCTACTAGATCGTCTTAATGGTGCAGGTATACTAGGCTCTAGATTTGATCTAATCAAATTCGATTCTAGTTCAGCTACAGATGTCGGTATTTTTACCTATTGAATTTCATCAAGTTCGACCTTAGAGGCAACAGTTCTTTCATCAAGAATTTTTTTTTTCAAAAAAATTATTTTAAGGCTGATGAATACTTTTTGTTCATCAGCATGGTAGAAAATATACCCTTTTGATTTTTTGGGGTACCCTATGAATGTGCACTTATCAGACCTAGATCTAAGTTTATCCATGATTAATTATTTTATATAAGTCGGGTACTCTCAGATCCTAAGGTGTGAAAGTGTTGGCTTACGTCCTATCCATATCTCCTATGGAGTTTAAATCACAGACTTACTTTGAACGCTATTTAAAAGATAGCAAGCCAATTCGAGTGCATATCCCTAGAAGGATATTGACAAACTGACAAAATCCATCATGAATCAGACCATGTCTAACCGAATTTGATTTCTTCTTTTAGACACACCATTATGTTGTGGTGTTCCTAGAGGAGTCCATTGAAAGAGAATTCCATTTTTTTTAGATATGTGAGAAACTCACCAGAAAGTTATTCTCCTCCTTGATCAAATCAAAAAGTCTTAATACTCTTTCTAATTTACTTTTCTACTTTACTTCTAAATCATTTAAATATTTTAAATGATTCTGATTTATGTTTCATCAGTTAGACATATCCATACTTAGATAGATCATCTGTGAAAGTAATGAAGTAGAGATATCCACCTCTAGCACTAGTGCTCATAAGTCCACATATATCAGTATGTACTAAAACTAAGAGCTCAATGGCTCTCTCATCTTTTCTACTAAAAGATGACTTGGTCATTTTCTCAAGAAGACAAGACTTACAGGTTGGAAGTGATTCACAATCACTAACTTCGAGGATTCTCTCTTAAGTCAACCTATTTATCTTGTTCTTGTTTATGTGACCTAGCCTATAGTGCTATAAGTACATATCAGATATACAATCTAATCTAGGGTGCTTGCCAGTGGAATATACTATATTAATAGGTTGTGATAACATATACACACCATTATTCAAATATCTAGAGAATATAGTAACACCATTCATAATGATATTACAAAATCCTTTCTTTATTGAAAATTCATAGTTGTCTTTGGCCATAAGGCCTACAAAAATGATATTAAAAAAAAAACTAGGACAAAAGTGACAATCATTAAGAATAATGATGTGAGACCCAAATACAAGTTTCAAGACTCCTAATGCTAAAACTCGATCTGATTTTCCATCTTCAATGTTCAGGAACCTCTCATCTTGCTTGAATCTCCTACCGGCCTGCAATCTTTGCAATGAATTATAAATATGGTAAGAGCTATCGGTTTCCAATACCTAGTTAGTAATATCACAGATAGAGAAATTGCAAGAAGTTATTATATAAATAACTCCTCCATCAATAACTTGCTTCTTTCTCGGCCTATTTGGATCCAGGGAGGCAATGTATTGAGGATAGTTTTTCTTCTAGTATTCCTACTTCTTACAGAAGAAGCACTTAGCTTGACTTTTATTGATCTTTATTTTCTTGGTCTGGCCCTGCATAGATGTTCCAGCTTGAACATGTACCTTCTTACTCTTCTTCTTCTTATTCTTCTTTTCTTTCTTAAAGAATCGAGAACCAAAAGAAGACCCTCCCACTAAGTTCACCGACTCTTCGTGGAGCTGGTGATCCTTCTCAAAGTTTTGAAGTAATCTCAGTAATCCATGGTAATTTACTTCAAGCTTTGTTATTCTATAATGAGTAAGAAATGGAAGATAAGATTTGGGCAATAAGTTTAAAATTGTATCTTTTCCTAGCTGCTCATGTAAGAAAAATCCGAGCTTGCTCAAATGCTCCATCAACTCGATCATGTATAGTACATGATCAGTGACTGATGCTCCATCCCTCATCCTGGCATTGAAGATGGCACAACTAGTCTTGTGCCTCTCAACATGATTAGGTGTGCCAAAAGACTCGTTCAACACTTGAATCATGTCTTCTAGCTGAGTAGACTCAAATCTACGATTGAACTTATCGCTCATGGCTGCCAACATGATACAACATGCCATGGTTTGGTCATTGAGCCACTTTTGATAAGTGTCTCTGATTGTTCCATGTGCATTGGGTGCTGGCTCTTTAAGTGCTGGATCTATCGACAAGTACAAGATTCGTTCATGTTCTAGGATAATCTTCAACTTACGGTACCAGTTACCAAAGTTGGATCCCACTAGCTTATCATTGTCTAACAATGATTAGAGCAAAAGTAAAGTGGCCATATTTGTACAAAGAAAAATTAAAATCTAATTAGTAATTGATTCATTAAATCTAAAGATTTGGACTTTAATTAAAAGGTGAAGGAAAAACCCTATTTTCCCAGCACAGGATCATTCAGATCTGATTGGATCTGAAGGAATATTTCAAAAAAAATTTTCTATAATTTTAATTAGATCTGAGATATCTCAAATCTAATCCTAAAGATTTGATATTAAAATTAAAATTAAAATTTAATTTAATTTAATTTCATACCTTTGTTTTGGGTAATCAGATTACCTTGCGATGATCTTGATTGATTCTGAGGTTCTAGAAGGAGCCATGCACGCGTCTGGCCTCTACCAGTATCCACTCGAGCAGGATCTCAAGGTCTTCTCCTTCTGAATGACCTCTTCAAAAATTAAATTTGAATCTGATCTTGATGTTCTTCAAAACTTCTTTGAAGAAGTAGTAGTCACCTCTTTCAGCAGTACTGCCTTCTTCCTGATCTGAGTGCCTTTCTTCCTTGGATTGCACTTGAACCCATGCCTAACTCCTTTAGATATGGAGAGGGAAGAGAGAGGATCAGAGAGAGGCATGAAAGAGAGGAGGGCAGCCTTGTAGCATGGTGAAAGGAAGAAGCTCTATAACCCTAGGCATAGATAGGATTTAAATAGATCCTACTGTGCTATGCAGTGCCACATCATCCTGACCAATCAGAGGCCTTTATTCAATCAGATCTAAATCTGATTGATGGAACAATGTCATCTAATCCAATCAAATGAGAGTCCCTAAAAAATCAACATAGGTGGTGCCAAGATTGGATAAAGCAAAAGTCTTTGGCGCCTAGGTATTTAAACCCATCACAAAATCTTGGAGTTCCATCTATATGGGACTCCATCTCTTATCCATATGAGGCACACGCCTAGGGTGGCATGCACCCTCTCTCTTGCCTCTTTTAGCAGAAGGACAAGAGCCCTAGGTGCTCTTCTATAGATGCATAACATATGGCCCTATGTCCAAGTGTCTAGGGTCAACTGTTGACCTATGTCCAAAAACAGGAATTAGCCGGTGATAGAAATTGCCAGCTATTATCTTAAATCCATCTAATGAATTAAGATAATCCATTTCTAATCTGGACAAGCTCTAGTTAGACTAAGACAAGATTTCTGAGTGAGCCCAAATAATTTTGGCTCAGTTGAGATGAACCTAAATGATTACAAAAGAAGAATGTTAGGCTCAATCGTGTTCTAGCATGATTTTCTTGAACCTAATGGATCTAATCCAAATCAATTAAACTGAGTTAGTCCAATTGATGGCATCCAGATCCAAACTCTTATTTGTGTGACCTAGTTAGGTTCAGTTTTGTATGGTAATAAGACATGTTGCGATCTCTATCATCGAAATACCTTTCGATGGATCATAATTTTTCTAATTCATACAATTAGAATGATCGATCATCTAAATCATTCTAATTGCTCTCAAAATCCACCAGTGATACCTAGCAGTATATGGTGGCAATTCATCAAAATCAAAAGTGAACCTCTCGGTGCAGCTATTTGTGTGATTGGATTCTTCTATCTTGAGCCATGATAGGATTAGGATTAAGGTAAACTTGTCAAATCCAATATCTATCATATGAATTAATCATTCAATTCGAGTCCAATGTGAAACTCTAATAGAAACTCTTTCTATCATCTTCACTCTATTATGGCCATGAGCTTAAGGACTCAATCTCATGACTATCATAGGGCTGCTTCTTATCTACCGAGGTGTATAGATCTCCTATTGGTGCAATCCAATTCCTACAATGAACATGCTATAGCCAACATACACCTCAGAATTTCGAATGGTTAGGAGATCGAGTTATGATGTAGTTAAACTATAACACCCTCAAGATGAACTATTGATGCACCTCAGATCAAAGAACCAGATACACCACTACAGCATCGAGTCAGTCATCGATGAGAAGGTAGACTTCTTATGACTGCTCGAGGTGGTCATGCTCAGTGTCCTTATTCTCTAATGAATAACTGTACCCTCACTTCGATGTCTTCATACTATAGACTTAAGACACATCTATCCTAAAAAAGTGATTGTACACCAACCTTCTGGATCGATCACCATCCTCATGATGATCCTACGATCGAGAGCAGTTTATGAGATAATTATGAAAATTTATATTTTAAATTTTTAACTTTTAAAAATATGAATTATTATTATCATTAGCTCAAAGGATGTATCATAGATACTTTAAATATACATGTGATATAAAATAATCTATTTATTAATTTATAATCAAAATTATAAAATTATCCTTAGAAGTATATTACAAGTATCAGCCAATCTGGCTTCTAGGGCACACATCTAACAAACTTCCTCTTGATCTAAAGCTAATTAGCTATAAATCTAAGTCCCATCTTCTCAAGGTGGGTTTCGATCTTCTGCTGGCTCAATGGCTTTGTTAGAGGATCAGCCGCATTGTCTGTAGTGTCGACTCTCTTGATCTCGATGTATCCCTTCTCGAGGTAATCGCGGATGAGGTGGTATCGTCGCTCGATGTGTTTAGATTTTTGGTGAGACCTTGTCTCCTTAGCTAGGACTGTGGCACTATTATTGTCACATTACAGATGGACAGTATCTGATGGCATCACTCCAAGCTCTACGATAAATTTCTTGTACTAAAATATCTCCTTTGCAGCCATTGATGCAGCGATGTACTCTGCTTACATGGTGGAGTCTGCTATCACCATCTGCTTGAAACTCTTCCAACTGACAGCTCCATCATTATAATTAAATAGACTTTCAGATGTCGACTTTTGATCATCTATTCAGATATAAAATCCGAGTCTATATACCCCTAGACCTGGAGTTCTCCATTACCAAAGACTAGAAACATATTCTTTATCCTTCTTAAGTACATAAAGATACATTTCACAGAAGTCCAGTGCTTTTCATCTGAATTTGACTGATACCTGCTCGTGACACTCACAGCATGGGCAATATCAGGTCATGTACATAGCATAGCATACATGATGCTCTCTATTGTTGAAGTATAAGGGATCTTGCTCATGCGTTCGATCTCCTCAGGTGTGCTAGGGCACATCTTCTTGGAGAGATGAATGCCATGTCTAAAGGGTACTAATCCCTCTTTGGAGTTTTTCATGCTAAACCTCTTCAGCACCTCCTCTATGTATATTTTTTGTGAGAGACCTAGCATCCTATTTGGTCTATCTCTATAGACCTTAATTCTCAGAATAAAAGATGTCTCTTCTAGATCTTTCATAGAGAACTCCTTAGACAACCATATTTTGACTGTAGTCAACATGAAAATATCATTCCCAATTAGGATGATGTCATCCACGTATAGTACGAGGAAGACGACAGCGCTTCCACTGATCTTTTTGAAAATATAGGACTCCTCCTCATTCTTGATGAATTCAAATGATTTGATTACATCATTGAAATGAGCATTCCAGCTCCGAGATGCTTGCTTAAGTCCATATATAAACCTTTGCAGCTTACATACTTTATGATCATTATTCCTGGATGTGAAATCTAGCGGCTATTCCATATAGATATCTTCCTCAAGATATCCATTTAAGAACACCACTTTCACATCCATCTGCTATATTTTATAATTAAAATAGGCTACAACAATAAGTAATGTACGGATGGATTTGAGCATGGCTACTGACAAAAAAGTATCCTGATAGTCAATGCCTTCGTGCTGACTATATCCTTTTGCTATGAGCCTTACTTTGAATGTCTCTAAATTTCCATCGGCACCTATCTTTCTCTTGAAGATCTATTTACATCCAATAGGTACTATACTTTCAGCTGGATCTACCAAGATCTAGATTTGGTTCGAACACATTGAGTCAATTTTTGACCTCATTGCCTCTAACCATTTCTCAGAGTCGATATCTGATATAGCCTCATCATAAGTTTTGGGATCATCACCATGAACCCCATTTCCTATGAGGAATATTTTCTCTATATCTTCTGATATAGTACCTAAGTACCTTTTAGAAGGATAGAAAATTCTACTTGATCTACGAGGTGAAGGAGGTAGCGTCTGGGTTGGCTCAATTTGACTGGATTCCATAGGTTCCTCAGCTCGTTTCTCATCATAAACTTTCTCCTCAAGTCTAATCTATCTTCTGATGCCACTATCTTAAATAAACTATTTTTCAAGAAAGATGGCATGTCGACTCACAATCACATTGTGATCTTTCAAAAGAGAAATAATATCCTAATGACTCTTTAGGATATCCAATAAATCAAGCTCTAAAGGACCTAGACTCTAATTTATCCATCTGTTGTCTCTTGACATGGATCGAACAATCCCAAATTCTGAGATGACTCAGACTTGATTTCTTACCATGCCATATCTTGTAAGGTATGGTAGAATGGTCTTAGAGAGAACCCTATTCAGTAAATATATAGTGGTCATCAAACTATATTCCCAAAGAAACTCAAGAAGGTTCGTGAAACTCATCATGGGTCAGACCATATCTAATAGGATCCAGTTTCTCTATTTGGAAATCCCGTTGAGTTGAGGCATTTCAGGTGGAGTCCATTGAGAGACTTTGCCATTATCCTTAAGATAGTCTAAAATTTTTCGACTAAGGTATTCATCTTCTTGATCTGATCGAAGAATCTTAATGAATTTTTTTGTTTATTTTCTACTTCAAGTCTGAATTTCTTGAACTTTTCAAAAGCTTTAGATTTATGTCACATCAAATATACATACCCGTACCAAGATAAATCATCAGTAAAGGTAATGAAGTAAACATAATTGCCTTTGGCCGGCACATCAAATGGATCGCATACACAGTATATACTAGGGCAAGTAGGTTTGTGGCCCTTTTCCCATGTTCTACGAAAAGAAGCTTGATCATTTTGTCATGAAGGCATGATTCATAAATCGGATATGACTCGAAAGTCAACGGACTCAATAGCCCGGACTTCACCAATTTATTAATCTTATCTTCGACTATATGACCTAGCCTAAGATGCCAAAGATACCTATCATGTAGACTATCCCTAGGTCGCTTTGATCCTATGGCATTCATGTTTTGCTCGATATTAAAAATAGAAATATTAATATGTAACTGATAGTAACTATTTATAAGAAAATTACTTGCAATTTTATTTCTTTCATAAAAAATAGTACAATGATCCTTAAGAAAACTAACTACATAGCCTTCTTATGCTAAATATGAAATAGAAATTAAATTCCTGCTTGCTGCAGACACATAAAAATAGTTTTTAAGAACTAAATCTAATCCTGATGGTAATCACAAAGGATAGATTTCCATGGATACAACAGCAACTTTTGCTCCATTTCCGATGCGTAGGATTATCTCACCATCCCTCAGCCTCCTGCTATCCTCAAGATCCTGCATAGAAGTGTACAAGTGAGCACTAGAACCAGAGTCAAGCATCCAACTGGATGTAGAAGAAACCATAAGATTAGATTCTATAACGAGCATACCTCCAGAAAGACCTGCCTCTTTCTTGTTCTTCAGGCTGGCCAGGTACAAAGGGCGGTTCCACTTTTAATGATCGTCAGTGTTATAATAAAAATATTTTTCTTTATCAGCGGCCTTCTTCTTCAGCTCTGCCTTCTTCTTCTTCTTCCCACCATCCATCTTCTGCTTCTTCATGGATTTCTTCTTCTTCTCAAAAAACTTTTCTTAGAAGAAGTCTACTCCACAGCAAGTACTGAGCCTTTGGAAACTTTCATAGAAAGCTCAGCAGTAACCAGCATGCTCATGAGTTCAGATAAGGTATTCTAAAGTTTATGCATATGGTAGTTCATGATGAACTATCCATACGCATTAGTCAAGGATTGTAGAATTATATCAATCTACGGATCTTGATCTAACTTGACATCGAGCTTCTCAAGCTCTTCTAAGTTCTTGATCATCATCAGATAATGATCTTGGACCGACTTCCCATCACGCATCTATGCCTTAAATAGTCTCTTAGTAAATTGATATTTAGCTGTGCGACTCTATTCACCAAACAACTCTTGCAGGTGAGCCAATATTTGATGGCTAGTCTTAATGTCTTCATGTTGGCACTGGAGCTCATCAGACATCGAGCCAAACATGTAATACCTTTCTTTATTATCTTCATCTATCCATTTCTCGAGAGACGCTCTCTAATCAGTGGATGGATGGGTTGGTAAGGTGGAGGATCTTGTTCCAACACATGAGTCAACTTCTTGAAACCCAAAATAATTTTGAGGTTCCAGAGCCAATCCTTGTAATTGAATTCGATCAGTCTATGGGTATGCAGGATATGGGCTAGTGGGTTGGACGCAGATATTTTTCTGTAGAGAGTTAAAATTTTTAGTTCGATTTTATAATTAGACTTAATCAATTTTTTTAAGAATTTTATTTTTAAATAAATTAGGCTCCCACTATTTACTCGGATTCCTACACTTTCTTGATAGAGATGCAAAAATTTCTATGATTATTAATTTCTAGTGGATGGGGCAGTCCCATCGATTGGCTCATCACCATTTAATAGTTATTGGAGATGGGTCATCGATGAGTGGATAACTCTTATCCAATGATTCTCTAATCATGGTGTACCCAAACCTGATCTCTAATTCATGAATCTCACCATATCCAGAATATTGATCTACTCCTTAGTTAAGTCAGACCCACCATTTGCACGAATTGAATTCTTGATTGGATTCCTCACTATATCCAAAATATTGAGCCTAACTCATCCTCCAACCTGTAGCATCTAATACCGATTGCATCTTTTTAGTGCAACTGAACCACTGTATCTAGCCAAGAATAATCAACCCCGAAAAGAGCCCGCACATCTATAATGGTGGAAGACCTTAGACTTAATATTTTCTTAGAAAGATTTAATTTAGGTCTCTTTAAACTTGACTTGACTTAGTCATAATCATTATGACTAACCTAGTAGCATGGATTGGCTCAAATTATTAGCCACCTCAAATCAGAACTGGGTCAACATAAATGGCCAGGTAAGTGAGATCGATGGAAGAGATATGTCATTAACTTGATAAGAATGCATTCAGATTGAGTAGTTTCTAATTAAAAATCTATCAGTCGTATCTGCCAGACTTATCTTAGACACCAAATTATCGAATCAGAACCAATTAGGTTAGCCTATAATCCAAGCTCGAATCATGGAGTCAAATTAGGTCTTGACTTGATCGAGTCACATCTCAATATGATTCAATCTTGATCCAGACTTAATCCTATTAGGCTGGTCAAAACTAAGCTTTCTTTGATCCCACCTAACCAATTCTTAATTCAGTTTGATTAACCGCTAGACCTAATTGAGCTACCCAAGCCCAAATCCAATTTTATGAATATGTCTTAGATCTAAAAATTTATAATTCTTAGATCTAATTAATTTTATAATCTTAATTTTTAATTAAGTTTTGAGTTTATAAATAAAATATGTAATAAAATCCTAGAGTTTCAGAATTTAGAATTTTATGGAAAAATAAGTTTTGATTTTTGATTAAGAACGAACGTCTAGCACCCCTACACATCATAAGAACACCCCATCGAATGGAAGGAGAGGGCCTTTAAACCCTACTTTGTTCTTATGATCGGATGGCCAAGGAGAATATCTTGATCAAAAATATAATTTCTACTACAAAACTAGTCAGATCTAAATTATATATCGTATATGCAATTAATGATATAACTTATACATGTTTTGCATACATCTCATGTATCATGACTAAATTAAACATGCATGCTTTTAAATCTAATATATCATATATAATATCTAAAAAATAGAATTTAAATTTGATCACATCAAATAAAATTATTGATATTTTATAGACCTATTTTATAACTAGTCTAATCATGCATCTATCATATCTCATATGAATAAAATAAAAATTAATTTTTTTTTATTTTTTAGATTTAATTATAATAATTATAATATTAAAAAATAAAAATAAATTAGATTTAAAATTATATTTAATTAATTTAATAATATGATTATACTAGACTATACATAAAACTATTCTATTCCTAGTCTAGTTATGCATCTTATACATTATAGATCTAAATCATAAAATTTTTAATTTTCTAATTTTAAATCTAATCACATCTGATGTGATATCTAAAATCATTTAATATTATATTATAAATAAAAATTAAATCATATCTAAAATTGATCTAATGAATTGCCAACCTGGCTTTGATAGCAATTGAAGAAAAAATCCTATTTTTTTGGCACAAGATTATTCAGATCTGATTGGATCTGAAGAAATATTTTAATTTTTTTTTTTATAATCCTAATCAAATTTGATCCTAAGGATCTAATATTGAAATTAAAATTAAATCTAATTTAATTTTATACCTTTATTTTAGGTAATTAGATTATCCTGCGATGATCCTGATTGATCATGAGGTTCTGGAAGGAGCCATGCACGCGCCTAGCCTCTACCAGTATCCACTCAGATAGGATCTGAAGGTCTTCTCTTTCTAAATTATCTCTTCAAAAATTAGATCTGGATCTGATCTTGAAATTTCTCAAAACTTCTTTGAAGAAGTAGCAGTTGTCTCTTTTAGTAGTGCTACTTTCTTCCTGATCCGGGTGCCTTTCTTTCTTGGATTGCACTTGAACCCATGCCCAACTCCTTTGGACATGGAGAGGGGAGAGAGAGGATTAGAAGGAGGCATGGAAGAGAGGAGGGTAGCCTTGTGGCATGGTGAAAGGAAGAAGCACCATAACCCGAGGTGCAGACAGGGTTTAAATAGACCCTGCTATGCCATGCAGTGCCACATCATCCCAGCCAATCAAAGGCCTTCATTCAATCAGATCTAAATCTAATTGGTAGGATGATGTCATCTAATCCAATCAGATGAGAGTCCCTCAAAAATTCATATAGGTGGTGCCAAGACTGGATAAAGCAAAAGTCTTTAGCGCCTAGGTATTTAAACCCATCAAGAAACCTTGGACTCCCATCTGTATGGGACTCCATCTCTTATCCATATGAGGTGCACACCTAGGGTGGCATGCACCCTATCTCTTGCCTCTTTTAGTAGGGAGACAAGATGTTGGAAATATGTCCCAAAGCCAATCGTCAGTCTGTTAATGATTGTTCTACTTGTTGTACTTATATATGAATTATCAAATAATAAAAGTTATTTTGGTATTTTTCATCATAAATTCTGTTGTCTTCTAATAAACTCCTATGTTGTGATGAAGTCCTTAAGACTATCTAGATTTAACAAAGGATGATTTGTTATTTAGTTCTTAAATTATTCATGATCAAAAGATACGTTGTTACTTAGGATGACAACATTTATCGAGTATAGGTCATTATGTGCCATATAGGTTGGTTGTCCTCGTAACCAAGAAGTATTGAGACACTGGCATGGCTTGCAAGTGAGATGTATGGATACATCTACACTGAACGTGACCAACTCTGGAGCTTTTTTCTATCAAGATTAGTCCCGAAGAATATGGATATAAGTATCCCTTAGACTTGAGACCACCATGGTGACTTGCAAGCAACTCATTATATTTAGGTACCGGACTACTTGAATTTCTAATTCAGTGATGGAAGGCTACTGGGTGTAGTCAAGTACTTGGCTTGTCAGTGTGTAAGTCAAGATGGGATTGATCCCTCCAAGTGTTGGAGCAAGTGCATCACTATATTTCAATTTAGCAAATTCTCGGTCGGGGTAGTCCATATGATGGATGCTAAATTTTGAAATACAATATAGATAAATTTTAGGATTGATAGTAAATCCTAGATCATCCTTTTGAGCATCGTGATCAAGAGGATGAATTATACAGTAACCATATTCCATAGGTTAGTCATTATTGTGTTGCGACTTTTTGATCTATCCAAATATCGGGTACCATTGCTAGATGGTCATATCAATTGGTACAGAAAATTGGTTTCTATGCTACCAACTTAGGATTTGAACATATGGGATCATATATATAAAGAGTTCCTACCTGATCTGATGGCTGATCATGAGTTTTGATGACCTAGGATATTGTGATCAAGAGTCCCACTAGACTGAAACTCTGAGATCAAGAGTCTAATTAGACTGAGACTTTGAGTCCTACTCATCTAAGACTCTCTAATTAGGAGTCCTATTGATCTGGGACTCTAAGATTGTGAGTTCCATTTGTTTGGAACACTAGGTTCAAGAGTCCCACTGGATTGGGACTTTTCAGGAGTTTCATGTTGATGGAACTCTATTGCCCGGTAACCCATCCAATTTGGACTCAAATATTTTTGGAGGATTAATTAGCAATTCAATTACTAATTAGCTTAATTTGATTGAGCTATGAGGATTTGATCAAGTTTGATTGAATTTGATTCAATTGGGTTTGATCCGATCAGGTCATGAGATGACTTAATTGCTATAGGAATTTTGACCTTGATTTGATTAGGACCTGAATCTAATTAATTTCTAATTTGATTAAAATTTTATTAGATTAGGCTAAGCCTAATTTGGTTGGATTTAACCTAATCTAATTGGGTCTAGATTAATTGGTTTGTTTGAAACCAATTAGAACCAAGTCAAATAAAGTTTGAATTCAAACTCTCCCATGTGCCCACCATTTTTGACTTTTCCACTCTTGTTCGACATCCAAAATTTTTGTACATTACTTTTTTCTCACCCAGAAGGTTTCTATGCCCTCCCTCTTATCTGCTTTTGACATGGTCCAAGGGTTGGACCTATTTAAAGTAAGTTGAGTTTTGAATTCAACTGAGTTTATTAGAGGTTGGAACCAATCCAACCTTATCTGCTTCCCACGCCCTCCCTTTTATTTATCGAATATTTTTGAAGAAATAAAAATATGTGCACATAGAAGAAGAGTCCTTCTACATGTTAAACACATGGGAGGAGGCGCTGGATAAAGATAAGAGGCTCATTTGATTTTTGAAATCAAGTGAGTGGTTGAAACATTCCAACCACTCAACCCTTATCTTTTTTCATGCCCTTTTCCCATGGTATTAAAGTCAATAAATTATGAGAATTTTTTTTTGTGCATAATAAGGGGTCAACATTATGTGGTAAAAATTTTAGAGTGATTGGGTATTAGTTTCAAGCGAAAAAAATCTTAGAGTAAAGGTGAGTAGGGTCCTATAGCACGTTACTTTTTCCTCATACCTCTCTTCTCTTTTGATTTTCACCTCTATGGATACTTAATTTTTAGATATGATCTAAATAGAGTTTATAAATCTAAAAGTCATCTTTCTATAAAAACTTATTTCATGAAAAAACTCCACATAGAGAGGGTGTGGTAGGATTTTTAGTGTGTCAGGATTTTTAGGCCAAGTGAAACCCTAGTTTTGGAAATCTAGGTTTGGGTAGAGAGATTGAGTGCTGTGAGCATTGAATCACCACCAAATTTGAAAAACCTCTTCATCATCCTCCAATATTTTTGTTCTAATTTTGTAGAGTATTTAGAAAATTAAAAATTATATGATTAATTGGATCGATCATGATTAGCCGTCGAAGGCCTCGATGAGGAGCTAGCACTCTAATGGAGTTGGTCGGGATCAGGAGCTCCATGTGGATCATTCATAGAGGTTGGATGAGTATGTAGCTATAGCATAATACCATAACTTCTTTTGATGGATTTAGATCATGGATATCAGCTACTCGCGAAAAGATATCGAGTTTTGAACTCATATCGGTCAGCAGATTCAATTTACTGATCGAATGCATTTTATTTTTCTATCATATATTAGCATGTTTAGATCTTGAGTAGGGTTTATTTGATATGATCAATGCATGCATAGTATTAATTTTAGATTAATACTTACTTCCACTGCTATTTGATTCAAAAAAGTTTCGAAAATGCATGCTTAAACCCTACGTGATTTCCTTCAATTGGTATCAAAGTGAGGTTCGCTAAACATGATATGCTTGCATATTTTAGATTGATAATTTAGATTTAATCTAAATATTAATCTAATAATTTAATTAATTAGATCTAAAAATTAAAATCAAGATCACACGGACTGTAGGTTGTCCTGCTGTAGGGTTTATCCCTTACAGTGAAAAGGTTGTCTTGGTACATTGCTGATCTATATCATTAATCACAAAATTTTAGATTTGATCTAATATTTTTATGATCTGGTTATATTAGGCTTTAATCTAATTTATGATCATGAATGCATAATTAGATAAAGTTTGATTCATGGTTTAGTATTATGTAGTGTACATAGTTTTAGATTAAACCCTACAACTAGTATTGTTTGTGAATTAAGCTTATTCAATTTTAAAGTGAGTCAACTCAATTGGTGAATAATACTAAGTTATAAAGAATCTTTCAAAAATTTAAAAAATATTTTTGAAATGCCAAATCCTATCCCCCAGCCCATAAACTTAATTAAATATTAAGTATAATGATTTAGTGTCTAAAATTATGAATTAAGGCTCAAAGTCATTAATCATAAAGCATGGGTTATTGGATTAGTTGAATTCGATCCATAAAGTGGGTTAGACCTAAGGTTAGTTAAAGAGTAGACTAAATTAGAGTAATTGATTAAATCTAATTAAATATTAATTTAAATTTGGTCAAGTACTCTATAGACTCAATTACAATAGTTGTAGTTGGTCAAGTCCATGCCATTAACGAGGATCAAATGGACTTGATTCATGGCTATGTGGTCGAATCCAAAATTACTAGGTTGATCGAAAACTAATAAATTGGATGGTGTCTAAGTTTGGCAGTTTGACTAGTAGTTTTTAATTAGGAGCTACTCGCACTGATTCAGTCTTTGACGAGTTAATGGCATATCCCTTCTGCCGATCTCACTAACTTGGCTATCCTGGTGAGTTAGATTTTGATTAGATCATTTGGTAATTTGGGCTCACCTATGTCAATTTGCTAAATCAGTCTGACTAATTTAGGTGCTCCTAATGCTAGCTTAGATTAGATCTTTTTTGATTTGACTTGGTGAAGTCAGAGGGAGGATCGAGATTAGCTCACTTTTCTTAAATATGTTAACTAAATCCTCTAAAATTATTAGGTCCTTAAAAATAAAATAGTTATATAGATAACTAAATCATAGACTCCTATTAAGTTGAGTGATAATAGGTTCATTAATTTGATAATCACTGAAGGCCCAAAGGCTTAGTGCTTATTGACCAATGAAATAATCATTCATAAAATGATGATTTGATTAAGTCTTTCTGATGGTGGTTAGGTTGGCCGACCAAAGTCAGGCCTGATCATTTATTGGTTAGATAAGACCAAATGTGGTCATGTTAATGATTGGGCCTAATCAGACTTTTTCAGTGGAGGCCAAAGCCTACTGATTAGGTCTCCAGAGCAAAATTAACATTTTTAAAAATTATTTAGAGAAATAATTAATTTTGAATCTACTCATAGGTGCATATGGGTTGATTGACCAAAGTTGGGCTCATGTGTAGTCTATGTGGATTCTAGTACCCACTAAGAAATTAAAGTAATTCCTTAAATTATAGGTAGAGGCTATCAATTCGTATAAAATAGTGAGAGAACCTTTAGACTAAAGTCCAAATCTTTAGGATAATTGATTCATATACTAATTAGGTTTGGTTTTTCTTATTATGTAGAAATGACCACTATCCTATCGCTCCGATCATTATTAGATAATGATAAATTAATGGAACCTAACTACGATAGTTGGTATCATAAGTTAAAAATCATCCTGGAGCATGGGCGGATCCTTTATGTCATAACGGATCCTACACCTAAGAAGCCAGCTCCGAATGCTAGAAGTGCGGTTCAAGATACTTATCAGAAGTGGCATAATGACCGCACCACCATTTGATGTATAATGCTGGCGGCAATGAATGATGAGTTTAGTCGTAGGTTTGAAAATGCCCAATCACAGGAGATGCTTCAAATGTTGAACGACTCCTTTGACATGCCGGACGATGTTGAAAGGTATAAAATAAGTTATGCCATTTTCAATGCTCAGATGAGGGACTGGGCCTCAGTCATCAATCATGTATTATACATGATCGAGATGATTGAGTGCCTTAGCAAGCTGGGCTTTCTCCTACATGAGCAGTTCGATAAGGATGTGATCCTTAATTCCTTATCCAAGTCCTGCCTCTCCTTCCTAACTCATTTTAAAATGACAAAGCCTACAGTCAACTACCATGAATTATTGGGGTTGTTGTAGAATTTTAAGAAGGATCACCAACTCCACAAGGAGACAGTGAATGTAGTAGAAGGGTCTTCTTCTGATCATCGACCCTTTAAGAAAGGAAAGAAGAAGAAGAAGAAGAAGAACAAGAAGGTGCAACCAAACACCAAGATGATTGCATAGGGTCGGACCCAAGAAGCTCAAGCTCGACAGAGCCAGGCAGAGTGCTTCTTCTGCAAGAAGCAAGGGCACTAGAAGAGGAACTGTCCTCTGTACGTTGCCTCCCTAGACCCGAACAGGCCGAGGAAGAAGCAAATGGTTGCTGGACAAGGTAATTATATGATAACACCTTATAATTTTTTCTTATTTGATTTTACTGCTTAGGTATTAGATATTGAAAGCCCTTATCATATTTGTAAGTCTATGCAAGGCTTGTAGGTCAGTAGGAGATTTGATCAAGATGAGAGGTTTTTGAACGTTGGAGATGGAAGATAAGTTCCAATTCTAGCTTTAGGAATCATGAATCTTGTAATCAATTCAAATAAAGTTATTCTTAATGAATGTCATTATTGTCCAACTTTCTTATGGAATGTCATTTCTGTAGGCCTTTTGGCCATGAATGGTTTTAAAATATTAATAAAAGAAAAATTTTGTAATATCATTTTAAATGGTATTGCAATTTTGATTGGATAATTGAATAACAAAATTTATTTACTTTCTATGTCTGTTAACATGGTTAAATCCTCTGGTAAATGCCCTAGAATTAGTGATGTGTCTGATGTCTACCTTTGGCACTGTAGGCTAGGTCATATTAGCAAGAATATAATTAACAGGATAGCTCAAGAAAGAATTTTTGAGGTTAGTGATTGTGAATCACTTTCGATCTGTGAGTCCTATCTTCTTAGTAAGATAACCAAGTCACCTTTTACTAAAAAAGATGAACAAGCCATTGAACCCCTGAGTCTAGTATATTCGGATGTATGTGGACCGATGAGCTCAAGTGTCAGAGGTGGATATTTCTACTTCATAACCTTCAAAGATGATCTATCGAGGTATGGGTATGTCTATTTAATAAAGCATAAGTCGAAGTCGTTTGAAATGTTTAAACTATTTCGAAATGAGGTAGAAAAGCAAACTGAAAAGAATATTAAAACTCTTTGGTCTGATCGAGGGGGTGAGTATCTTTCCAATGAGTTTTTGACTTATCTTAGGAAGAACGAGATTCTCTCCTAATGGACCCCTCCTGGAACACTACAACATAATAATGTATCAAAAAGAAGAAATTGGACCCTGTTGGATATGGTTCGATCCATGATGGGGTTCGCTGGTTTGCCGATCTTCCTATGGGGATATGTACTCGAGTTGGTTTGTTACATTCTAAATAGGATTTCGAGTAAATCTGTTAATAAAACACCATATGAGATATGGACAGGGCGTAAGCAAATGCTTTGACACCTTAGGATTTAGGGGTGTCCGGCTTATGTCAAATATTTAATAACAGACAAGCTTGGACCTAGGTTTGATAAGTGTAGTTTTATAGATTATCCAAAAGAAACCAAAGGGTACTACTTCTACCTTGCTGATGAGAAAAATGTGTTTGTTAACCTTAAAACAGTCTTTTTAGAAAAGGAGCTTCTTAGTGAAGGAACTAATGCCTCTAAGGTCGGACTTAATGAAGTACGATAGGTGGAAGAACAGGCACAAGTTGTTGAACCTAAGTTGGATTTGATTAGATCAGATCTAGAACCCATTATAGATGCATCCTTAAGGTGATCTAGTAGAGTACCACATCAACCGAATAGATACTATGATTTTCTGGTCTAGGATGGGGATCCTATCAAACTCGATGAGAATGATCAGGACCCAATCATCTATATGGATGCAATGCGGAGATCCAACTTTGAGAAATGGCTTAAGGTCATGAAATCCAAAGTGGAATCCATGAAGGTCAATGATGTATGGACATTGGTTGACCCACTCGATGGGATAAAATCCACAGGATGTAAGTGGGTCTTCAAAAGAAAAAGAGATGTAGACAGAAAGGTGGAGACCTATAAAGCCTGTCTGGTTGCCAAGGGATATCATCAACATTATGGTATTGACTATGATGAGATATTTTCTCCTGTGGCAATGCTCAAATCCATTCAGATTATGCTTACTATCGCTGCCTATCTAGATTATGAAATCTAGCATATGGATGTGAAAATGGCTTTTCTAAATGGAGAGCTAGATGAAGAGATGTATATGATACAGCCTAAAAGATTTACATCCATAGATGAGTCTAAGGTGTGTAAGCTTTAAAGGTTCATTTATAGACTTAAGCAGGCATCTCAGAGCTGGAACATACGATTTGATAGAATAATCAAAACATATGGCTTCGTTAAGAATGAAGAGGAGCCCTGCATATACAAGTGGGCTAATAGTTCAGCAATAGTATTCCTAGTATTGTATGTGGATGACATTCTCTTAATTGGGATGATGTCCCTGCATTGTAAGGAATAAAGATCTGACTGTCATCACAGTTCTCCATGAAAGATCTTGGAGAAGCTTCCTACATCCTAAGGATGAAAATCTATAGAGATAGATCTAAAAGGTTGCTTGGATTGTCCCAGTCTACATACACTGACATTATGCAAAAACAGTTCATAATGAAGAATTCTAAGAAAGGCTATCTACCGATAGGCCATGAAATTTCTCTTTTAAAGAGAGATTATTCGACAACACCTCTAAAAAGAGAGAATCTGAGTAGAATACCAAATGCTTCGACAGTGGGTTCTATCATGTATGCCATGACATGTACATAACTAGATGTAGCATCCTCACTAGGGGTAGTGAGTAGATACCAAAATGATCCAAGAAAGAACCATTGAAAGGTTGTTAAAATCATCCTGAAGTATTTAAGAAATACTAAGAAATAGTAGCTTGTATATGGTGAATCGGATTTGAAACTGGTGGGATTCAGAGACTCCAGTTTCCAATCTGATCATGATGATAGCAAGAGTGTATTGAGATATATATTTATCCTTAATGGTGGGGTTGTCTGCTGAAAGAGTTCCAAGTAGTACACTATGGTCGATTCAGTTTGTGAGGCAGAGTTTGTTGCTGCATTAGATGCTACCAAAGAAGCGGTATGGCCGAGAAAATTCATCACCAAGCTTGGAGTAGCACCCTCTCTTGATAGTCCAATTTTGCTCTATTATGATAGCTCTAGAGCCATTGCTCAGGCAAAGAAACCTAAGGCACACCAGCGGACGAAGCATATTCTATGCTGCTTCCATCTTGTCTGAGAAATTATGGATCGAGGTGATGTCGACCTTCAAAAGATCGATGGAAAGGAGAACCTGGCCGACCCATTCACTAAAGCTATTGCGGTGAAGGAGTTCAACTACTTCATGTCGAAGATAGGTATTAGATACTGCATCAATTGGCTTTAGTTCAAGTGGGAGATTGTTGGAAATATATACCAAAGTCAATCGTCAGCCTGTTGATGGTTGTGCTACTTGTTGTACTTGTATATGAATTATCAAATAATAAAAGTTATTTTGGCATTTTTCATCATAAATTATATTATCTTCTAATGAACCCCTGTGTTGTGATGAAGTCCTTAGGACTATCTAGATTTGATAAAGGAGGATTTGTCATTTAGTCCTTAAATTGTTCGCGACCAAAAGATACGTTGTTACTTAGGACGATAACATTTATCAAGTATAAGTCATTGTGTGCTATATAGGTTGGTTGTCCTCATAACCAAGGAGTGTTGAGACACTAGCATGGCATGCAAGTGAGATATATTGGTGGGTACATCTGCACTGAACGTGACCAAGTTCGGAGCTTTTCTTATGTCAAGATTAGCCTTAAAGAATATGGATATAAGTGTCCCTTAGACCTGAGACCACCATGGTGACTTGCAAGTAACTCACTGTACTTAGGTACCAGACTATCTAAATTTTTAATTCAATGATGGAAGGCTACTGGGTGCAGTTAAGTACTTGGCTTGTCAGTGTGTGAGTCAAGATGGGATTGATCCCTTCAAGTGTTTGAGCAAGTGCATCGCTGTATTTCAATTTAGCATATCCTCGATCGGGATGGTCCATATGATGGATGCTAAATTTTGAAATATAATGTGGATGAATTTTAGGATTAACAACAAATTCTAGATCATCCTTTTGAGCATCATGATTAAGGAGATGAATTATACGGTAACCATATTCTACAGGTTCGTCATTATTGCATTAAAACTTTTTGACCTATCCGAACATCGGGTATCATTACTAGATGGTCACATCGATTGGTACAAAAAATTGATTTCTATGCTACTGGCTTAGGAATCGAACCTATGGGGTCACACACATAAGGAGTTCCTACCTGATCTAATGGCTGATCATGAGTCTTGATGACCTAGGATACTATGGTCAAGAGTTCCACTAGACTGAAACTCTATGACCAAGAGTCCCACTGGACTAGGACTTTGAGTCCTACTCATCTAAGACTCTCTGATAAGAAGTTCCACTGGTCTGAAACTCTAAGATCATGAGTTTCATTCATTTGGGACACTGGGTTCAAGAGTCCCACTGGATTGGAACTCTTCAGGCATGTTGATGGGACTCTATTGCCCGGTAACCCATCTGATTTGGACTTGAAATTTTTGGAGGATTAATTGGTTATTTAATTGTTGATTAGCTCAATTTGATTGAGTGATGAGAATTCAATCAAGTTTGATTGAATTTGATTAAATTGAGTTTGACCCGATCAGGTCATGAGATGACCAAATCGCTATGGGAGTTCTGACCCTGATTTGATCAGGACCTAGACCTAATTAATTTTTAATTTAATTAAAATTTTATTGAATTAGGCTAAGTCTAATTTGGTTGGATTTAACCTAGTCTAATTTGATCTAGATTAATTAGTTTGGTTGAAACCAATTAGAACCAAGTCAAATGAAGTTTGAATTAAAACACTCCCATGCACCCAATATTTTTGACTTTTCTGCTCTTGTTCCACATCCAAAATTTTTGTACATCACTTTTCTCTCACCCAGAAGGTTTCTGTGCCTCCTTTCTTATCTGCTTTTGACCTAGTCTAAGGGTTGGACTGGTTCAAAGTAAGTTGAATTCAACTCAGTTTATTGGAGGTTGGAACCAATCCAACCTTATCTGCTTCCCATGCCCTCTCTTTTATTTGTTAAATATTTTTGGAGAAATAAAAATATGCACACATAGAAGGAGAGTTCTTCTGCATGTTAAACACATGGGAGGAGGCATTGGATTAAGATAAGTGGCTCATTTGATTTTTGAAATCAAGTGAGTGGTTAAAACCTCCCAACCACTCGACCCTTATCTTTTTTCATTCACTTTTTCCATAGTATTCATGTCAATAAATTGTGAAAATTTTTGTGCGTGCATTAAAAGGAGTTATAATTATATGATGAAAATTTTAAAGTGATTGGGCATTAGTTTTGGGCAAAAAAAATCTTGCAGTGAAGGTGAGTAAGGTCCTGCAGCACTTTACTTTTCCCTCATGCCTCTCTTCTCTTCTGATTTTCACCTCTAAAGATATCAAATTTTTAGATATGATCTAAATAGAATTTTTAGATCTAAAAGTCATCTTTCCATAAAAACTAGTTTCATAGAAAAAATCTACATAGAGAGGGCGTGTAGGATTTTTAGTGTGTCAGGATTTTTGGGTCGAGTGAAATCCTAGTTTTGGAAATCTAGGTTCTGATGGAGAGATCGAGTGCTATGAGCATCGGATCGCCTCCAAATTTGAAACACCTCTTCATCATCCTCCAATATTTGTGTTCTAATTTTTTAAAATATCTAAAAAATCAAAAAATATATGATTGATTGGATCGATTGTGATTAGCCATCAAAGGCCTCGACTAGGAGCTAGCACTCCGATGGAGCTGATCACGACCAGGAGCTCCATGTGGACCATCCATAGAGGCCGGATGAGTGTGTGACTATAGTGTAACACCACATCTTCTTTTGGTGAATTCAGATCATGGAGATCAGCTACTTGTAAAAAGATATCAAGTTCTGAACTCGTATCGATCAGCAGATTCGATTTGCTGATCGAATGCATTTTATTTTTCTATCATATATTAGCATGTTTAGATCCTGAGTAAGGTTTATTTGATATGATCAATGCATGTATAGTATTAGTTTTAGATTAATACTTACTTTTACCACTATTTTATTTAAAAAAAATTTGAAAATGCATGCTTAAATCCTGTGCGATTTCTTTCACAAGAGCCCCAGGTGCTCTCCTATAGGTGCATGACACATGGCCCTATGTCCAAGTGTCTAGTGTCAACTATTGACCTATATCTAAAAATAAGAATTAGTAGATGATAGAAATTGGTAGGTATTATCTTAAATCCATCTAATGAATTAAGATAACCCATTTCTGATTTGGACAAGCTTCAGTCAGATTAAGACAAGGTTTCTAAGTGAGCCCAAATAAATTTAGCTCAGTCAAGATGAAGCAAAATGATTACAAAAGAAGAATGTTAGGCTCAATTATATGCTAGCATGATTTTCTTGAATCTAATTGGATCTAATCCAAATTAATTGAACTGGGTTAGTCCAATTAATGACATCTAGACCCAAATCCTTATTTGTGTGATCCAGTTAGATTCAGTTTTATATGGTATTGAGACATGTCGCGATCTCTATCATTAACATCATCGAAACATATTTTGATGGACCAAAACTTTTTTGATTCATACAATTAGAATGATCGATCATCTAAATCATTCTAATTGCTTTCAAAATCTATCAGTGACACCTAGTAGTATATGGTGGCAACTCATAGAACCAAAATCGAACCTCTCAGTGCAGCTATCTGTGTGATTGGGTTCTTCTATCTTAAGCTCTGACGGGATTTATGTTAAGATGAACTTATCAAACCCAATATTCATCATATAAATTAATCATTCGATTCGAGTTCAATATGAAACTTTAATACAAACTCTTTCTATCATCTTCGCTCTGCCATGGCCATGAGCTTAAGGACTCAATCTCATGATTATCATAGAACTGCTCCTCATCTACCAAGGTAGATAGATTTTCTATTGGTGCAATCCAATTCCTACAATGAACATGCTATAGCCAATATATACCTCAGGATTTTGAATGGCTAGGAGATCGAGTTATGGTATAGTCAAACTGTAACACTCTCAAGATGAATTACCGATGCACCTCGGGTCAAAGAACTAGACATACCACTGCAGCATCGAGTCAGTCATCGACGAGAAGGTAGACTTTCTTATGACTGCTCGAGGTGGTCATGCTCAGTGCCCTCATTCTCTAACGAGTGCCTATACTCTCACTTCGGTGTCTTCACACCACATACTCAAGATACATCTATCCTAAAAAAGCGATCATATACCAACCTTTTAGATCAATCATGATCCTTGTGATGATCCTATGGTTAGGAGCAGTTTATGAGTTAATTATAAAAATTTATATCTTAAATTTTTAGCTCTTGAAAATATAAATTATCATGATCATTAACTCAAAGGATGCATCACAGACATTTTAAATACACACTATGATAGAAAATAATCTATTTATTAATTTATATTTAAAATTATAAAATTATCCTTAGAAGTGTATTATAAGTGTCAGCCAATCTAGCTTCTAAGGCATATCTAACAAAAAGTTTTTTCACTATTTTATTTGAATTGATAGCCTCTATCTCTAATTCAAGAAATTATCCTAATTCTTTAATGCACACAAGCCCAACTTTGGTTGGACAACCCATATATATCTAAGGTAGGTTCGTAACCAATTATTTTTTTAAATAATTTTTAGTAATTTAATTTTGCCCTAGTCCTTAATTCGTAGGCTTTGGCTTCCACTGAAAAGGTCAGGTTAGATCTAACCATTAACACGTGCTAACCAATGAACAATTAAGTCCAACTTTAGTTGGTCAACCTAACCATCATTTAGATAGATTCGACTAAGAAATCATATTATGAATAATAATTTTATTAGCTGATAAGCACTAGGCCTTTGGGCCTCCAATGATTATCCAACTAATAGACCCATTATCTCTCACTTAATGGGAGGTTATGATCTAGTTATTATAATAACTATTTTACTTTTAAGGATCTAATAATTTTAAAAGATTTAATTAATTGATTTTAAGAAGGAGAGAAGAGAACCAGCCAATTTTGATTCTTCCACTGACTTCACCAAGTTAGATCACAAAGGACCTAATTAAAGCTGATATTAGGAGCACCTAAATCAGTCACATTGATTTACCTAATTGACATGGGTGAGCCCAAATCATCAAGTGATCTAATCAAAACATAATTTACTAGGATATCCAGGTAAATGAGATTAGCGAAAGGGACATGCCATTAACTGGTCAAAGATCGAAATCAATGCCAGTAGCTTTCAATTAAAAATCACTGGTCTGAACTACCAAACTTACCTTAGACACTATCCAGTTCATTAGTTTTAATTAGATTAATCTAGCAATTTTGGATTCGATTGTATAGCCATGAATCAAGTTCATTTGGTTCTTATTAAAGGCATGGACTTGACCAACTACAACTATTATAATAGAGTCTAAAGAATTCTTGACCTAATCTAATTCAACATTTGATTAGATTTGATCAATTACTCTAATTTAGTCCATTCTTTAACTAACCTTAGGTCTAACCTAATTAATGGACCTAATTCATCTAACTCAATAATCCAATGTTATGATCAATGACTTAGGATCTTTAATTTATAATTCTAGAGCCTAATTCATCATACTTAATTCTTAATTAAGTTTTGGACTGAGGGTTAGGATTCAGCATTTTGAAAATAATTTTCATATTTATAAAATATTTTTACAATATGGTTCTACCAACCAGTTACATATTTATTTTATAATCAATATGCAATTAAATAAACCATGAGACTACTTTTAGATCTAATCTAAACATGCTCATGTAATTGAAATAGTTTTAATTCAATTAATTATAAATCAATTTAGATCGAATCTAACACATTTATGTTGATAAAAAATTAGATTAAAATATTTTTAATTAGTTTAAAATATTTTTAATCAAATCATAAAATTTTTTAGATCTAATCTAAAATTTTATGATCATGATTTTAGATTTACACGTACTAGAACAACCTTTCCACTATAGGGGATAAACCTACAACAGGACAACCTTATAGCAGTCCATGCAATCTAAAATAATTTTTAATTTTAGACTTAAATATTAGATTATAATTTAGATCGGATCTAAATTATTAATCTAAACATGCATAAAATCATGTAAAACTAACATGGCTCTGATACCAATTGAAGGAACTAGTCTAAGGTTTCAGGGTTAGATTTTAAAACCTTTTTAAATCTATGCAGTGGAAACATCATATTAATTCATAATTAAATATAAAAAAATTCTAGATCTAGGATCCTATTACATGATTAAAGCATGATTTTAAATTAAAAATTAAAATATGAGAATAAATCATATTGATCATCTCAATATAAAAACTGTTCTATGCTAGATCAAATCTAGATAGAAGAAAGATGATCATATCATCCATACCTTTGCAAATCGAGTTCTCTAACTTGCTGATCTAGGCCTGAGGTTATCATTCAGAGCTGCACATACGTCCGATCTTTATAAGTAATCCACACGAGCTCTCGATCGCTGATCAGAAGTTCGATGCTCGAAAATTAGCATAGTTTACTAGAACTACATTGATCCTTCTTCGACGGTCGATCTAGATCTTTATTTCTTTAAAACTTGGATCCTTCAATTTCTAAAAGATGAGGAAGATAATTTTGGACCTGAGACACCTCTTAAAATCTCAAAAAAAAGAATGAAAAAATAGGTGGAAGAAAATCATAGAAGAAGACCCTCTTCTTTTTCTCTTTTTCTCACAAAAGCACCTTGGTTGGTGCCTTTATAATTCCCACACCTAAACCTCTCTACACCTAGCCTCTCTACACCCAAAGACCTCTCTCTTAGATCTATAATTTAAAAAGAAAATAGGTTAAAAACTCTTTTATATTGAGACATATGGAGGAGTCCTTATCTAGGTCAAATACCTAGTCAAGAGACCTGCAAATTAGGCTAGACTTCGAGCGCCCACTCTTAGTTGTCCCCTCCTTTCTTTTTAGGTGTGGACCACCTGGTGTTTGGCATATTAAAATCTTTTATTTTTCATAAAAATTTTAGAGAAAAATCAGGAGTTTAGGTACCATACATGGATAATAATTTTGGTTGCAACAAACTCTATCAAATAAAGTTTGAAATCAAAACAACTAATTTATTTTGACTTGGTCCTCAATCAAATACCATGTTAGAAGTACATGAAATATAGGGATGCATGTTATCTCTCTAAAAAAGAAAGATTCCATGAAAAAATTAAATAAAATTTTATGGAGAGTGCATAGAGATTGAATGGCGCAAGGATTTGGGAGTCCTAGGTCTCATTAGGACACCTAATTTGACTTGATCCAACTTGATCCTTGGATCAAATTAAATTAAAATTTATTTAACATAAATAAATTAGATCTTAATCCAACTAATAATCTTATTAAATTAGATTAAATTAGATTTAATTTTAATTTAATTTTTAATTAAATTAGAGATTAGGTTCAGTCAAGTCCTAATTAAACTAGGACTAGTTCTTTCTTGCAATTAGCTCATCCAATAAATCAATTAAACTTGATCTAATCAAGCCCCAATTAAATCTAATTAAATTATATTTAATTAGACTTATTCTCAATCCTTTGGTTTAATTAAATTAAATTAATTAGCAATCAAATTGCTAATCGATCCTCCTGCAATACTTACACTAGGTTAAACATCAATCATATTGATTGTTTAACCCTAGAACGATTCATAATCATTGATCAACCATCCGATCAGATCAAGATCTCTTATGTATGTGATCCCATAGATCTAAACTTAAACTAGTAGCATAAAAATTAATTTCTATACCAATTGAAGTGACCATCTTGCAATGGTACCCGACGGTCAGATAGGTCGAATGTATAGAATAACATCCTTAGAACCCATATGGATATAGTTTTTGTATAATTTATCTTCTTGATCAAAATGCTCACAGGATACCTTAGAGTTTAACTGTCAATCCCTATTAGATCATCCATATTGTATTTCAAATTATCAAATCTATCTTTTGGATTATCCTAGATAAGGTTTTTGCTATATTGAAATATAGTGATGCATTCTTCTTCAACTCTTGGAGTGGTCAATCCCATCTTGATCACTCACCAACTTTGCAAGTACTTGACTGTGTCCAAAAATCTTTAGTTACTGAATTAAAAATTTTGTTAGTCCAGTACCAAAGCATAGTGAGTTACTTTCAAGCCACTATGGTGATCTCAGGTCTAAGGGACATACCTATATCCCATCAGAGCAATTCTCAACAGTAGAATGCTCTGAAGTTGGTCACGTCCAGTGATGATGTACCCATACATCTTACTTGTATGCCATACCAGTGTCTTCATACTTCTTGATTAAGAGGACAACCAACCTATATGGCATACAATGATCTGTGCTCGGTAAATGCTGTCATTCTGATTAACAGCGTATCATTTGATCATAAACTGTTTAAAGATTAATCGATAAATTCTCTTTTTATTGAAATTAAATAGTCCTATGAACTTCATCACAACAATGGAGTTCATTAGAAGATGTAGATTTTATGATAAAAATATCAAAATATTTATTTTATTTATTAATAAATTAATTATAATTATAAGATAGCACAACCGTCAATAGGTTGATGATTGACTTTGGAACATATTTTCCAACCATCTCGACCTTGCTCACCAGCGGCCGACAAGTGAACGAAACCCTTCCTCTCTCTTGGTTCCCTCTCTCCCTCTCCAGTCTCTTCTCGATCTTCCTCGCTAGTAGCTAGACCCCCTCTCTCTCTCTCCCTCTCTCGATCTTGCTTGTCGGTGGTTGCGAGCCACCGAAACAGCACCATGGTGGAACCCCTCCCTCTCTCACTCTCTCGGTTCCCTCTCTCCCTCTCTCAATCTCTCCTCTCTTGATCTCTCTCATCGATGGCTAGACCCCCCCTCTCTCTCTCTCTTAATCTCGCTCATCGACAACCGCGAGCGACTAGAATGGTGCCATGATGGAACCCCTTTTCTCTCGATCTTCCTCTCTCCCTCTCTCGATTTCCCTTGTAGGTGGTCGGATCCCCTCCCCCCCCTCTCTCTCTCAATCTTGCTCATCGATGATCGATGAGCAACCGGCCCCCTCCCTCTTTCCCTCCTCCCTCTCTCGATCTCTTGATCTCAGTCTCTCCCTCTCTTCGATGGTCGGCGAGCGACTAGACTGGTGGACCCCTCCCTCTCTCGATCTCCTTCTCTTAGTCTGTCTCTCTCTTAGTTTTGGATCTCAAAATTGGGTCTGGATACCCAAGATCCATTAAGGTTCGAGTCTGGTACTTCAAGGCCAGACCCATCGGATATTCAGATTCAGATTCTGTATCAGTAACTAAAATTGGGTCCAAATCTAGATATTCTAATTCTGACCTAAATCCGACCCTTTTATAGGTCTAGTTTTATTAAAATAAATATCGATAAAACATGATTCTCTATAAAACAAATTGTATGGAAAACAAGACATCTAAAAAATAGTTTTACAAAAAATAGAACTAGACCTAATTTTCATAAATTTATTTTTAGATTATATTACTTATCAATTTTGATAAAATAGATTTTGTAGAATACAACTATTACTGCTAAAATCTGACTCTTCGCATGAGAAGCTAGAGTTGAGTTGATGTCCTTCAAGAGAAGGACCTGCAAAAGAAATCCTGATTAGAGATGGCTGCAACGAGAATCCTCCGATGCTCAAGTCAGATTCAGAGGAATAGAAAAATAGAGCGTTGAATATTAGAGTTTGCATATCTTTGAGGATCCCTCTTCTTAGCCTTTTAGTTTGCATTTGATGCATTACCAGATAGTGATAATCAATATTATCTGATAATCTAGATTACTTATAATCTGGATAGATTGCTTGTAATATTGATTACTGTCTTTGGTATATGTAGGTAATGTTGCAGTAAAATTATTGAAAATTTTGATTAACATATTTGATATGATAATCAGATTACTAGTAGTATAATATCAAAATTTTAAAATATTTTCAAATCAAATTTATTAAAAATCACACCCCATACATAAAATATAAATATTATATATAATATAAAATTCTCATATATATTTATATTTATAATATATAATAATATATTATTATGATATTATATTATATTATATTATATTATTATAATTATAATAATAAAATTATAAAATATTATATAATGTAATATTATGTTATAAAATTATTATAATATCATATAAATATTATATTATATAATATTAGTATATTATTATTATAATTTTATTATTATATTAGATAAATTTTATTTATAATATAAATATATAATATATGTTATAATATAAAAATAATATATTATATTCTAATTTATATTTATATTTATAATATATAATATAATATTACATACTATTATATTATTATATTATTATATTATCATAAATTATTATATTATAATAATATATTATTCTTATTTGAATAATATTATAATATTATAATATAATATTATATTATATTATAATATTATTATAATATAAAATATATATAATATATTTTATATTATATATTATAATATGTATTATATATAATATATCATATTCTAATATACATTTTATAATATATATTATAATATATTATTATTATATTATCATATATTATTAGATTATTAGATTATCATATTATTATAATATAACATAATATTATATTATATAATATTACTATATTATTATAATATAACATAATATTATATTATATAATATTACTATATTATTATTATTTTAATATTATTATACTATATATTATATTTATATTATATATTATATATTATAATATATAGGATATATTTATTATATTTTAGTATTAATTTATATTTATATTATATTTTTTTATAAGAACATTTTTGACCAAACATGTCATTATTAGATTACTAAATATTTAATAATCTAGATGGCCATCCCTTCTTTTGGTAATCTAGATTATCTCATGAGAGGTAATCTAGATTACTTGGCAATCTAGATTACCTACTTAAAAAGTATACCACACGTGGTAATCTGGTGGAGTCCTTTTAAATTATCAGCAATCTAGATAATCTAGATTGCTGGCTATCAAATACAATCCAACTTCTCAAATCCATGTTATGAATCTAACCCCAATCCAACTACATTTGGATTGACCTAAACTATATAGATCTAATCTATGAACTGATCCAAACCTTGAGAGGGCTAGATTGAGTTTCTCTTTCTTTTTTCACTTAATTTCCTCAACTGAAGACTAATGGCTTTATTAATTTATTTGATTAGAGCCTTCATCGTTAAAAGAGTACTAGATTTAGGAATGAGTTACATGATATTTTGGATTTGATTATTTGTAAGTTCCATCTATCTCTAAAATTTTACTTAATATTTTTTATATTTTTTAATTTAAAATTATACAAAATTTATATTTAAAAAAATTAAAAATTTGAAAAAAATACATATCTTATAAAATTCAAATACTTGGATCAAGCATAATGTTATCCTGACATATTATAAATTTTAAATATAATGATTCCTTTATGTTGCATGACATTTTGATTGCAAAAATGTTCTTTTATTTCCAAAAAAATAATATAAAAATTTATGATTTGCAAATGAGTATGTTGGTTGTTGGTGTAGAAAATGGACGGACATTAGAGTTTGCTAGAGTTGGAGAAGATGAGGTCGTCGATAAGACCTATAAGATAAAGTTCTGGCCAGAGTTGGCTCCGGTAGGACTCTCCAATGATGAAGTTAGTTTTCTGACCAATAAAAATAGAGTACACAAGAGATTTTTAGTAGAAAAGAGAGCTTAGAGATGAGAAACATATCTAGAGGGTCTCTTATATAGGTGGAGCCTATAACAGAATGATGGTGACAGCCATAACAGAATGCCAGAAGGCCATTCGGGCCACTTGAAGTTTGCTATGAAGAGTGGACAATCATTTTATCATGACTTGCTGGTGGTTGGATTTCATTTATTGGAGGTCAGACTGATCGAGCTTTGAAGATCGGCTTTTGCATTGATGATGGCAAGTTTGCAATTGGGTTCGGAGCTTAGATCTTATGGTGCTGCCTTCAACAGCTTTTAGAATCTCGACTGCCTTCAAGATCGATTGAGAGTGGGTGTGGACATCCAGACTAGAGGTCAAAGAGAGGATAGTAGGCTCTTCAATAAGGACTGCAACTAGGCTTTCTTAAAGAAGTTTGGCCAGGATAGCGGAGATCTGAAATTGACTTAAAGCTAGGATGGGCGAATACTAAGATTCATTGCTTTTCAAGTGTCCACTGTTTATTCTAGATTGAAGATCGGACTAATGTTGGTGGCAAAATCCTCTCACTGACTCAAATTCATCCATCCAAAGTCTTTAGTGTTGAGCTGCCAAGATCTGCAATCCATAAGATGGAGTAGAGGAATTCGGCTGGCTGGAGTCCCTTGAAGGAAATTGTGCAGGGTTTAAGCATGCATTTTTAAAATTTTTTCAAATAAAATAGAAGTGGAAGTAAATATTAATCTAAAATTAATACTATGAATACATTGATTATATCAAATAAATCCTACTCAGGATCTAAACATACTAATATGTGATAGAAAAATAAAATGCATTGGATCAGTAAATCGAATCTGCTGATCGATACGAGTTCAAAATTTGATAGCCGATCTCTACGATCTAAATCCACCAAAAGAAGCTATGATGTTATGCTATAGCCGCACACTCATTCAGCCTCTATGGATGGTCCACACGGATCTGTTGATCCCGATTAGCTCCATCGGAGTGCTAGCTCCTCGTTGGAGCCTTCGACTACTGATCATGATCGATCCAATTGATCATATACATTTTGATTTCCTAGATATTTATGATAAAGATATGTTTCAAATTTGGTGGTGATCCGATGCTCACAGCACTCGATCTCTCCATCCGAACCTAGATTCCCAAAACTAGGGTTTCACTTGGCCTAAAAATCCTGACACACTAAAAATTCTATCACACACTCTATGTGTGGGGTTTTTTTATGAAATAAGATTTTGTGGAAAGATGACATTCAGATCTATAAACCCTATTTAGATCATATCTAAAAATTGAGTATCCTTAGAGGTGAAAATCAGAAGAGAAGAGAAGCATGAGGAAAAAGTAAAGTACTATAGGACCCCGCTCACCTTCACTCTAAGATTTTTTGCACCCAAAACTAATGCCCAATCATTCTAAAATTTATACCACATAATGCTAACCCCTTCTTCTACAAAGAAATTATCATAATTTATTTACATGAATACCATGGGAAAAATGCATGGAAAGTGATAAGGGTTGAGTGATTGGGAGGTTTTAACCATTCACTTGATTTCAAAAATCAAATGAGCCTCTTATCTTTATCCAACACCTCCTCTCATGTGTTTAACATGCATAAGGACTCTCCTTCTATGTGTGCACATTTTTATTTCTCTAAAAATATTTGATAAATAAAAGAGAGGGTGTGGGAAGCAGATAAGGTTGGATTGGTTCCAACCTCCAACAAACTAAGTTGAATTCGAAACTCAACTTACTTTGAACCGATCCAACCCTTGGATCAGGTCAAAAGTAGATAAGAGAGGGGGTGCAAAAACCTTCTGGGTGAGAGAAAAGTTATGTACAAAAAATTTTGGGCATGGAATAAGAGTGCAAAAGTAAAAAATGGTGGGAGCATGGGAGAGTTTGAATTCAAACTTTATTTGACTTGGTCCCAATTAGTTTCAACCAAACCAATTAATCTAGACCCAATTAGACCAGGTTAAATCCAACCAAATTAGTCTTAGCCTAATGCAATAAAATTTTAATCAAATTAGAAATTAATTAGATTCAGGACCTGATTAAATTAGGGTCAAAACTCTCATAATGATTTGGTCATCTCATGACCTGATTGGGTCAAACCCAATTGAATCAAATTTAATCAAACTTGATCGAATCCTCATCGCTCAATTAATTTGAGCTAATCAATAATTGAATTGCTAATTAATCCTCAAAAAATATCTAAGTTCAAATCGGATGGATTACCGAGCAATAGAGTCCCATCAATATGAAACTCCTAAAGAGTCCCAATCTAGTGGAACTCTTGAACCCAGTGTCCCAAACAAATAGAACTCGTGATCTTAGAGTCCCAAACTAGTGAAACTTCTGATTAGAGAGTCCTAGATAAGTAAAACTCAGAGTTTCAATTTAGTGGGACTCTTGGTTACAGAGTCCCAGTCCAGTGGGACTCTTGACCAGAGTATCCTAGGTCATCAAGACTCATGATCAGCCATCAGATCAGGTAGGAACTTCTTATGTATGTGACCCTATAGATTCGAATCCTAAGTCGGTATCACAGAAACTAATTTTCTATATCAATCGATGTGACCATCTAACAATGGTATCCGACATTCGGATAGGTTGAAAAGTCATTACGCAACAATGATGAACCTATGGAATATGGTTACTGTATAATTCATCCTCTTGAACATGATGCTCAAAAGGATGATCTAGGATTTACTGTCAATCCTAAAATTCATCCATATTGTATTTCAAAATTTAGCATCCATCATATGGACTATCCCGATCGAGGATTTGCTAAATTGAAATACAGCGATGCACTTGCTCTAACACTTGGAGGGATCAATCCCATCTTGACTCACCCACCGACAAGCCAAGTACTTGACTGCACCCAGTAGTCTTCCATCACTGAATTAGAAATTTAGATAATTCGGTACCTAAGTACAGTGAGTTACTTGCAAGTCACCGTGGTGGTCTCAGGTCTAAGGGATACTTATACCCATATTCTTCGGGGCTAATCTTGATAGAAGAAAAGCTCTAGAGTTGGTCATGTTCAGTGTAGATGTACCCATATATCTCACTTGCATGCCATGCTAGTGTCTCAACACTTCTTGATTATGAGGACAACCAACCTATATAGCATACGATAACCTATACTCGATAAACATTATCGTCCTAAGTAACAACATATCTTTTGGTCGTGAACAATTTAAGGACTAAATGATAAATTCCTTCTTTGTCAAATCTAGATAGTCCAAAGAACTTCACCACAACACAGGAGTTCATTAGAAGATAATAAAATTTATGATGAAAAATACCAAAATAACTTTTATTATTTGATAATTCATATATAAGTATAATAAGTAGCACAATCGTCAATAGATTGATGATTGGCTTTGGAACATATTTTCAACAATCTTCCACTTGGACTAAAGCCAATCGATGCAGTATCTAATACGTATCTTTGACTTGAAGTCGTCGAACTCCTTCACCATAACAGCTTTAGTAAATGGGTCAATCAGGTTCTCCTTTCCGTCGATCTTCTGAAGGTCGACATCACCTCGATCCATAATTTTTTGGATAAGATGGAAGCAACGTAGAATATGTTTCATCTGTTGGTGTGTCTTAGGTTCCTTCGCCTGAGCAATGGCTCTAGAGCTATCGCAATAGAGTAGAATTGGACCATCAAGGAAGGATGCTACTCCAAGCTCGGTGATGAATTTTCTCAACCACACCATTTTTTTGGTAGCATCTAATGTAGCGACATACTCTGCCTCATAAACTGAATCGGCCATAGTGTACTACTTAAAACTCTTCCAACAGACAGCCCCACCATTAAGGGTGAATATATATCCTGATACATTCTTGCTATCATCATGATCAGACTGAAAATTGGAGTCTATGAACCCCACCAGTTTCAAGTCTGATTCACCATATACAAGCCACTGATTCTTAGTATTTCCTAAATACTTCAGGATGGTTTTAACAACCTTTCAGTGGTTCTCCTTTGGATTAGATTGGTATCTACTCACTACCCCTGGTAAGTATGCCACATCTAGTCGTGTACATGTCATGGTGTACATGATAGAACCCACTGCTGAAACATATGGTATTCTACTCATATGCTCTCTTTCTAGAGGTGTTGCCAGACAATCCCTCTTTGAAAGAGAAATTTCATTGCCTATCGGTAGATAGCCTTTCTTGAAATTCTCCATGCTGAACCATTTTAGTATAGTGTCAATGTATGTAGACTGGAATAATCCAAGTAAGCTTTTAGATCTATCTCTATAGATCTTCATCCCTAAGATGTAGGAAGCTTCTCCCAGATCTTTCATGGAGAACTGTGATGACAACCAGATCTTTATTCCTTGCAATGCAGGGATGTCATTTTTGATTAAAAGAATGTCATCCACATACAATACTAGGAATACTATTGCTGAACCATTTGCCCACTTGTATATACAGGGCTCCTCTTCGTTCTTAATAAAGTCATACGTTTTGATTGTTCTATCAAATCGTATGTTTCAGCTCTGAGATGCCTGCTTAAGTTCATAAATGGACCTTTGAAGCTTACACATCTTAGACTCATCTATGGATGTGAATCCTTCAGATTATATCATATACACCTCTTTATCTAGCTCTTTATTTAGGAAAGCCATTTTCACATCCATCTATCAAGTTTTTTAGTTCAGATGGGTAGCAATGGCAAGCATAATCCGAATGGATTTGAGCATTATCATAGGAGCAAATGTCTCATCATAGTCAATACCATAACGTTGATGATATTCCTTGACAATCAGACGGACTTTATAGGTCTCCACCTTTCTGTCTGTGCTCCTTTTTCTTTTGAAGACCCACTTACACCCTATGGATTTTATCCCTTCGGGTGGGTCAACCAATGTCCATACATCGTTAACCTTTATGGATTTCATTTCAGATTTTATGGCCTCAAGCCATTTCTCAGAGTCGGATCTCTGCATTACATCCATATAGGTGATTGGATCCTGATCATTCTCATCGAATTTGATAGGATCCCCATCCCAGATAAGAAAGCCATAGTATCTATTTGATTGACGTGGTACTTTATCAGATCGCCTTAAGAATGTATCTATAATGGATTCTAGGTCTAATCTAATTAGATTTAGCTCAGGTTCAACAACTTGTGTCTATTTTTCTACCTATCGTACTTCATCAAGTTCGACCTTAGAGGCATTAGTTCCTTCATCAAGGAACTCCTTTTCTAAAAAAATTGCCTTAAGGCTGACAAACACTTTTTGCTCATCAGCAAGGTAGAAGTAGTATCCTTTGGTTTCTTTGAGTAACCTATAAAACTTTACTTATTAGACCTAGGTCCAAGCTTGTCTATCATTAAATATTTGACATAAGCCGGACACCCCCAAACCCTAAGGTGTAAAAGCATTAGCTTACGCCCTGTCCATATCTTATATGGTATTTTATTAATAGATTTACTTGGAACCCTATTTAGAATGTAACAAGCTGACTTGAGTGCATATCCCCATAGGAAGATCGGCAAACTAGCAAATCCCATCATGGATCGAATCATGTCCAACAGGATCTGATTTCTCCTTTCTGACATACCATCATGTTGTGGTGTTCTAGGAGGGATCCATTAGGAGAGAATCCCATTCTCCTCAAGATATGCCAGAAACTTATTGAAAAGATACTCACCCCCTTAGTTAGATCGACAAGTTTTGATATTGTTCCCAGTTTGCTTTTCTACCTTATTTCGAAATAGTTTGAACATTTCAAATGACTCCGACTTATGCTTCATTAAATAGACATACCCATATCTTGATAGATCATCTATGAAGGTTATGAAGTAGAAACATCCATCTTTGGCATTTGAGCTCATGGGTCCACATACATTCGAATATACTAGACTTAGGAGTTTAGTGGCTCGTTCATCTTTTTCAGTAAAAGATGACTTGATCATCTTACCAAGAAGATAGGACTCATAGGTCGAAAGTGATTCACAAACCTCAAAATTCCTTGTTAAGCTAATCTGTTAATTCTATTCTTTCTAATATGACCTAGCCTACAGTGCCAAAGGTAGACATCAGACACATCACTAATTCTAGGGCATTTACTGGAGGATTGAACCACATTAACAGACATAGAAAGTAAATAAATTTCGTTATTCAATTACCCAATCAAAATTATAACACCATTTAAAATGACATTACAAATTTTTTTTTATTGATATTTCAAAACCATTTATGGCCAAAAGGCCTACAGAAATGACATTCAATAAGAAAGTTGGACAATAATGACATTCATTAAGAATAACTTTATTTGAATTGATTACAAGGTTCATGATTCCTATAGCTAGAATTGAAACTTGTCTTCCATCTCCAATGTTCAGGAACCACTCGTCTTGATCAAATCTCCTACTGACCTACAAGTCCTGCATAGAATTATAAATATGATAAGGGCTTCTAGTATCTAATATCCAGGTAGTAGAATCAAATAAGAAAAAAATGCAAGGTGTTATTATATAATTACATTGCCCAACAATCACTTGCTTCTTCCTCAGCCTATTTGGATCCAGAGAGGCAATATATAGAGGATAGTTTCTCTTCCAATGCCCTTGCTTCTTACAGAAGAAGCACTCTGCCTGGCTCTGATTGGGCTGCGCTTCTTGGTCCAATCCTGTGTAATCATCCTGGTGTTTGGCTGCACCTTCTTGTTCTTCTTTTTCTTGTTCTTCTTTTCTTTCTTAAAGAGTCAACGGCTAGAACAAGACCCTCCTACTACATTCACCATCTCCTTATGGAGTTGGTGATCCTTCTCAAAGTTCTGTAGCAACCCCAATAATTCATGGTAGTTGACTGCAGGCTTTGTCATTCTAAAATGAGTTAGGAAGGGAAGAAAGGACTTGGGCAAGAAATTAAGGATCACTTTCTTACCGAGCTGCTCATGCAGGAGAAAGCCCAGCTTATTAAGATGCTCAATCAGCTCGATCATGTACAATACATGATCAATGACTGAGGCCCCATCCCTCATCCGAGCATTGAAAATAGCATAACTTGTTTTGTGCCTTTCAACATCGTCAAGCATGCCAAAGGAGACATTCAACATTTGAAGCATCTCTTGTGGCTGGATATTTTCAAACTTGCAATTGAACTTGTCGTTCATTATCGCCAGCATTATACATTGAATGGTGGTGCGGTCATTGAGCCACTTTTGATAAGTATCTTGGATAGCTCCCCTAGCCTTCGGGGCTGACTCTTCAGGTGCAGGATCTGTTACGACATAAAGGATCTACTTATGCTCCAAGATAATTTTCAACTTATGATACTAGCTATCGTAGTTGGATCCCATTAATTTGTCATGATCGGAGCGACAGGTTAGTGGCCATTTCTGCACAATAAGAAAAACCAAATCTAATTAGTATATGAATCAATTATCCTAAAGACTTGGACTTTAGTCTAAAGGTTCTCTCACTATTTTATATGAATTGGTAGCCTCTACCTCCAATTCGAGTAATTACTTTAATTCCTTAGAGGATATTAGAATCCACATAGACTACATATGAGGCCAACTTTGGTTGGTCAATCCATGTGCACCTGTAGGTAGGTTCAAAATCAATTACTCTAAATAATTTTTAGTAATATCAATTTTGCCTCGGATATCAAATCAGTAGGCTTTGGCCTCCACTGAAAAAGTTTGGTTAGGTCCAACCATTAACATGACCATATTTGGTCTCATCTAACCAATAAATGATCAGGCTTGACTTTGGTCAGCCAACCTAACCACCATTAGAAAGACTTAATCAAATCATCATTTTATGAATGATAATTTCATTAGTCAATAAGCACTAGGCCTTTGGGCCTCCAGTGATTATCAAATTAATGAACCTATTATCACTCAACTTAATGGGAGGCTATGATTTAGTTATCTATATAACTATTTTATTTTTAAGGACCTAATAATTTTAGAGGATTTAGTTAACATATTTAAAAAAAGCAAGTCAATTTCGATCCTCCCTCTGACTTCACTAAGTCAGATAAAAAAGGATCTAATCTAAGCTGGCATTAGGAGCACCTGAATTAGTCAGACTAATTACCTAATTGACATGGATGAGCTCGAATCATCAAGTGATCTAATCAAAATCTAACTCACCAGGATGGCCAGGTAAGTGAGATCAGTGAAAGGGATATGCCATTAACTCATCAAAGATCGAATCAGTGCGAATAGCTCCTAATTAAAAACCACTGGTCAAATTGCCAAACTTACCTTAGACACCATCCAATTTATTAGTTTCAATTTGACCAATCTAGTAATTTTGGGTTCGACCGTGTAGCCATGAATCAAGTCTATTTGGTCCTCGTTAAAGGCATGGACTTGACCAACTACAACTATTGTAATTGAGTCTATAGAGTCCTTGATCTAATCTAAATTAATATTTAATTAGATTTGATCAATTACTCTAATTTAGTCCACTCTTTAACTAACCTTAGGTCTAACCCAATTTATGGACCTAATTCAACTAACCCAATAACCAATGTTTTATGATTAATGACTTAGAGTCTTAATTCATAATTCTAGATACTAAATCATTATACCTAATATTTAATTAAGTTTATGGGCTATTGGTTAGGATTCGATATTTTAAAAAAATATTTTTTAAATTTTTAAAAGATTTTTTATAATTTAATATTATTCATTAATTGAGTCGACTCATTTTAAAATTAAATCGGCTCAAATCATAAATAGTACTAGTTGTAGAATTTAATCTGAAACTATGTACACTACATAATACTAAATCATGAATCAAACTTTATCTAATTATGTATTCATGATCATAAATTAGATTAAAGCCTAATATAATCAGATCATAAAAATATTAGATCAAATTTAAGATTTTATGGTTAACGATATAGATCAGCAATGTACCAAGATAACCTTTTCACTATAGGAGGTAAACCCTACAGCAGGACAACCTGTAGTCCATGCAATCTTGATTTTAATTTTTAGATCTAATTAATTAGATTATTAAATTAATATTTGGATCAAATCTAAATTATTAATATAAAATATGCAAGCATATCATGTTTGGCAAACCTCGCTCTGATACCACTTGAAGGAAATCGCGTATGGGTTAAGCATGCATTTTCGAAACTTTTTTGAATAAAATAGTAGCAAAAGTAAATATTAATCTAAAATTAATACTATGCATACATTGATCATATCAAATAAATCCTACTCAAGATCTAAACATTGTAATATGTGATAGAAAAATAAAATGCATTCGATCAGCAAATCGAATCTGCTGATCGATAAGAGTTCAAAACTTGATACCTTTTTATGGATAGCTGATCTCCATGATCTGAATCCACCAAAAGAAGCTATGGTATTATGCTATAGTTGCACACTCATTCAGCCATTATGGATGGTCCACATGGAGCTCCTGGTCTCGATCAGCTCTACCAGAGTGTTAGCTCCTTATCGGAGCCTTCGATGGCTAATCATGATCGATCTGATCGATCATATACGTTTTGATTTCTTGAATACTCTAAAAAATTATAACACAAATATTTGAGGATGATGAAGAAGTGTTTCAAATTTGGTGGTGATCCGATGCTCACAGCACTCGATCTCTCCACCCAAACCTAGATTCCCAAAACTAGGGTTTCACTCAGCCCAAAAATCCTGACACACTAAAAATTTTATCACACCCTCTCTGTGTGGAGTTTTTCTATAAAATAAGTTTTTATAGAAAGATGACTTTTATATCTATAAACCCTATTTAGATAATATCTAAAAATTGAGTATCCTTAGACATGAAAATCAGAAGAGAAGAGAAGCATGAGGGAAAAGTAAAGTGCTGTAGGACCCTACTCACCTTTAGTCCAAGATTTTTTTTGCCCCAAAATAATGCCCAATCACTCTAAAATTTTTACCACATAATTCTATCCCCTTCTTCTATGTTCAAAAAAATTCTCATAATTTATTGACATGAATACCATGGGAAACATGCATGGAAAGTGATAAGGATTGAGTGGTTGGAAGGTTTTAACCACTCACTTGATTTCAAAAATCAAATGAGCCTCTTATCTTTATACAATGCCTCTTTCCATGTGTTTAACACTTAGAAGGACTCTCCTTCTATGTGTGCACATTTTTATTTCTCCAAAAATATTCGATAAACAAAAGGGAGGGCATGGGAAGTAGATAAGGTTGGATTGATTCCAACCTCCAACAAACTACGTTGAATTGAAAACTCAACTTACTTTGAACCGGTCCAACCCTTAGACCAGGTCAAAAGCAGATAAGAGAGGGGGTGCAGAAACCTTTTAGGTGAGAGAAAAGTCATGTACAAAAAATTTTGGGCATGCAACAAGAGTGGAAAAGTCAAAAATGGTGGGAGCATGGGAGAGTTTGAATTCAAACTTTTTTTGACTTGCTCCTAATTGGTTTCAATCAAACCAATTAATCTAGACCCAATTAGATTAGGTTAAATCTAACTAAATTAAGCTTAGCCTAATCTAATAAAATTTTAATCAAATTAAAAATTAATTATGTCCAAGTTCTGATCAAATCAGGGTCAAAACTCCCATAGCAATTAGGTCATCTTATGATCTGATCAGGTCAAACCCAATCGAATCAAATTTAATCAGACTTGATCGAATTCTCATCACTCAATCAAATTGAGCTAATCAGTAATTGAATTATTAATTAAACCTTCAAAATTATTTGAGTCCAAATTGGATGGGTTACCGGGCAATAGAGTCCCATCAATATGAAACTTCTGAAGAGTCCCAATCCAGTGAGACTGTTGAATCTAGTGTCCTAAATGAATGAAACTCATGATCTTAGAGTTTCAGACTAGTGGAACTCCTGATTAGAGAGTTCTTGATAAGTAGAACTTAGAGTCTCAGTCTAGTGAAACTCCTGGTTACAGAATCCCAGTCCAGTGGGACTCTTGACCATAGTGTCCTAGGTCATCAAGACTCATGATCAACCATCAGATCAGGTAGGAACTCCTTATGTGTGTGGCCACATAGATTCGAATTCTAAGTCGATAGTATAGGAACTAATTTTCTATACCAATCGATGTGACCATCTAGCAATGGTACCCAATGTTCGGATAGATCGAAAAGTGACAACGCAACAATGATGAACCTATGGAATATGGTTACCGTATAATTCATTCCCTTGATCGTGATGCTCAAAAGGATGATCTAGGGTTTGCTGTCAGTCCTAAAATTCTTCCATATTATATTTCAAAATTTAGTATCCATCATATGGACTACCCCTGTCGAGGATTTGCTAAATTGAAATACAGCGATGCACTTGCTCCAACACTTGGAGGGATCAATCCTATCTTGACTCACACATCGATAAGCCAAGTACTTGACTGCACCCAGTAGCCTTCCATCATTGAATTAGAAATTTAGGTAGTCCAGTACCTAAGTACAGTGAGTTGCTTGCAAGTCATCATGGTGGTCTCAGGTCTAAGGGAAACTTGTACCCATATTCTTCGGGGCTAATCTTAACAGAAGAAAAGCTCCAGAGTTGGAAACATTCAGTGCAGATGTATCCATACATCTCACTTGCATGTCATGCTAGTGTCTCAATACTTCTTGGTTACGAGGACAACTAACCTATATGGCACACAACAATCTATAATCGATAAACATTGTCATCCTAGGTAACAACATATCTTTTGATCGTGAACAATTTAAGGACTAAATGATAAATTCTTCTTTGTCAAATCTAGATAGTCATAAGAACTTCATCACAACACAGGAGTTCATTAGAAGATAACAGAATTTATAATAAAAAATGTCAAAATAACTTTTATTATTTGATAATTCATATACAAGTACAATAAGTAGCACAATCGTCAACTGACTGACGATTGGCTTTGAAACATATTTCCAACATCCCTAATGTGAGATTGAAGAAATCTACCATCTGTAATGAAGGAGTTCGACTGCCTTCAAGGTTGGCCTCTAGACAAAATCAGGTTGCACTGGGATTTGATACTTGATGGAGGCTTGCTGTCTATCTTGAGCTAAGAATTAGAACCAATTGAAGGGCGACTCCTTCCAGTACTCAAGTTCATCCAGCTAAAGTTCATAGTGTGATTATGGCAAGGTCTGCTACTATCAGAAAGGAGCTAAGAAGACTTCTATTGAGGAGATCAGCCTGCACATGGGGTCGGGCATTCATGAGTTATTCTTGAATGAAGCTCTGAATCTAGTGATTCTTAGAGTCCAATCTTCAAGAATTCGTCAAGACTAAAAGGTTGACTTGGTTGAAGTTTGGGTTTGGTCGTCACAACTCCAATCAATACTATATCAAGGTTGGACATCCCGTTAGACTTCAGTGAAAGTTATTTTTATCCCCAACACCTATCCCCTACTCTCAAGTTTGAAGTTTGGATGAAGGGAGTACCAAAAATCTGTGATTGCCGAAGTCCTTCTTGATGTTCTACCTTTAAAAGATGGAAAGTTTTGGCATTTTTGAACTAGAGTTGAAGCTTCTTTTAATGTCGAATGACTTGAAATGACTTCGGTGTTTGAAATTTTTTCTAGTGCAGAGCTCGATGTATGGTGCCATAAAAGCCTCGTCAGACGTCAACTGCATTCATGATGAGTGGGACATGCGATAGATGACGTTTAGGTGGAGGTGATCTATAATTATAACCATCTTTGATCTTTTCTAACTATTTAAACTCCTTCTCCCTCTGGTTTCCTCCCTTGCCTTGCTTCTCCTTCTTCCCCATTTTCTTCTCCGTCCTTCGTCTTCCCTGCACCCAAGCATCCTATCCCATCTTTTTCTTTGGTTTTCTCAATCTTTGGCATCTCCTTCACTCTTCCTTCACCATTTCAATAGCATCATCAAGTTCTTTGTCCATCTTAGGTTAGCATTCCATCCCTTTTTCATACATTTTCTTACTGTTCTTTTGCCTTCTACTCTTCAAAAGCTTCTTTGAGTTTATCCATTGATTTATTCTGATTTTAGAAAGTCTTTTCTGATTTAGTTTGATTCAAGATGGCCTCTGAGATATCCTGGTCTAGTAGTTCTAAGAGCCCATCTAATCCGAACTTTCCAAATCCTAGTCCTAGGGAGGAAGCCAAACTTATAGAAGCACATCGTCCAACCTTTGTTCCCAAAACCATCCCTTGCTTTCTTCCCCTAAAGATATTTCTATTATTAGAATTCAGTATGGGATCCCTTCAAAATATGATCTAGAGCTTCCCAGGTTGAGCAGCCAAGCTTGTATCGCTCCTTTAGATCATTTTTGTTAATAATCTGAAGCTCTTCATTTCGGGTTGTGACTTTTGATCCCTCCTTTTGTTATAGCTTTTTTTTATTTCTTAGATATATCTTTTGCCTCGATGGTTCAAAACTTCTTTAGGTTTATTGTAAGATTCTTAGCTCTCTATCTTTCAGCTGAAGTCCGTCCAATAATCTCTTTATTTTAAATCTTTTGTATCTTTAAGTGACATCCTTCTACCAAGGACTGGTGGTACCTAACTAGCAAGAAGGAGTTGCTCAAAGGTGCCCCTTCCTCGATTCATAACTGAAAGAAAAAATTCTTCTTTATTTTTTATCTATCCTTAGAATTAGGGCTTCCTTCTGGGGTTAGTTAAGGGATTCGATCTACAGAGCTTCAGGGTTAGAAAGGAAGGATCTCGACTCTACTAACACATTTAAAAATTATAAAGATCCCTCGCTATCCAAATTATTAGATGATCAAACCTTATTTAACCTCGATCTATTGATGGTTGAGCTAATTTTTGAACATGTATATGAATTATTAATTGAATAAAAGTTATTCTAGCTTTTTCATCATAAATTTTACATCTTCTAATGAACTCCTGTCTGTTATGGTGAAGTCCTTAGGACTATTTAGAATTGACAAAGGAGGATTTATCGTTTAGTTCTTAAACGTATTCGCGATCAATTGATATGTTATTACCAAGGATGACAATATTTATCAAGTATAGGTCGTTGTGTGCTATATAGGTTGGTTGTCCTCTTAACCAAGGAGTATGAAGACACTGGTATGGCATGCAGGTGAGATGTAGGAGTACATTTACACTGAACATGACCGACTCTAGAGCTTTTCTACTATCAAAAATTGCTTTGATGGAATATGGGTGTAAGTGTCCCTCTGACTTAAGATCACCATAGTGACTTCCAAGTAACTCACTGTGCTTTAGTGTCGGACTACCTGAATTTTTAATTCAATGATAGAAGACTTCTGGGTATAGTCAAGTACTTGAGGAGTCGGTGCATAAGTCAAGATGGGATTGACCACTCCTACTTTCAGAAGCTGTGTTCAATGGTGTTTTAATTTAGCAAAGCCTTGGCTAGAGTAGTCCTAGTGAGGGGTCATGGGACTAATTACTTTGAGACATGATTTGGATGTATCTTTTAGGGTTGACAATTTAACTCTAAGTCATCCTATGCACAGAGATCAAAGGAATGAATTATGCGGCAACCATATTCACATAGGTTTTGAACATTGCAATTGTACTATTCAGCCTATTTGAACATTGGGTACCATTTCTAGATGGTCACTTTAATTAGTATAGAAAATTGATTCCTATGCTATGGCTTAGGTTCGAACTTGTGGAGTCACACACACTAGAGGTTCCTACCTGATCTAATGGCTATTCTAGAGAAGTTCAATTAGTAATTCGATCACTAATTAACTCAATTTAATTGAGTAATTATTTTTGGATCAAGTTCAATTGAATTGGATTCATTTGGATTTGATCCGATTAGGTTATAAGATGATCTAATCACTATGGAGGTTAGATCCTTGATTTGATCAGGGGTTGGGCTTGATTAATTTCTAATTTAATTAGGATTTAACTAAGTCTAATTAAGCCTAAATAAGTTGAATTTAATTTAATCTAATTGGGCCTAGCTAAATTAGTTTGGATTGGTTCAATTGGATGAGAAATTTTGAGATTAGTTTGACTAGTCTTCCCATGAGCCACCTCACCAAGTTTTGCACCAAAACTTTCATCACGAGAAAAGGTTTCTTGTGAGATTTCTCCATGCAAGGTAGGGTGTGCATTTTCCCCTTCTCATGTTCTTTATGGATTGGTTTAATGTGGTTGCCATTTGAATTCAAATAGGATTTGAATTCGAATGGCTAACCACTTAATCTAAAACCACTCCCTCATGTCTCCTTGGTTTGTGGGCATCTATAAAATATTGGACTTTGGATGTGCACAAGATAGAGGTAGAAAAAGATGGGAGAAGAGAAAAAGTTTCTCTACGTGCGTGAACCCCACCTCCTCTGTGTAAGAAAACAAAAAAAGGAGAGAGATCTTGGCACAAGGGTTTTTGGGTGAGTGCATACCCTAGGATCTCTACCTAGGGTTTGGGATTCTAGATTGTGAGCTACGAGGATCGTGAGTTCATAGATCTTGGTGGAAAGCCTCTTCTACATCTCTTCTACATTCATTAGGATCTAAAGTGTTCGAAGACCCCATGAAGAAGATCAAAGGAGTTTGATTTACATCAGCCATCTAAGGATCCTGCATCGAGCTAGCACTCAGAAGGAGCTGATCGGGATCAAAGTGTCGTGTGGATTACTCATGGAGGCCAGACATGTGTGTAGCTGCATCACAGTGATCAGATCTATACTGAGGAGATTAGATTGTAGAGTTTGACTATCCATGAAATGGTAACATATTCTGAACACGTAGAGCAGTAAAATTATTTTATTATTGACTATTTTTATTTTTAGATTTCATGCATGCATATATATTACATTAGATCCTATATTGCATAAGATTTTTAGATTAGATATGTAGCTCTTATTGTTAATTAGATTAATATTTATTTTTGCTACATATGTTTTTCGAAAAAGTTTCAAAAGTAGAGCTAGAAATCCTACACGGACATCCATCAAATGGTATCAAAGCTGCAGGTTCTTTAATGTGTTATATGTGCATGTTTGGATTATTTTTTTAGATTAGATCTAAATAATAATCTGATCTAAAAAAATAGAAACTCTGATCGCATAGACTATAGGTTGTCCTGTTGTAAGGTTTATCCCTTACAGTGGAGAGGTTGTCCTGGTACGTTGTGATCTATAAAATTGATCATAAAATTTTTAGATTAGATCTAATGATTTTTATAATGTGTTTGAAGGATTTAATCTAAATTTTATCATGAGTTAATGTTTATATTAGATCTAAATTATTTCATGATTTTTTATATAGTATACATAGGTTTAGATTAAACCTGAATAGAATCTTGGGAAGGTTGTGTTCGTCGATCGAGCTGGCTATCTTAGGAATCAAGCTAGCTCGACCAGCATGCCAGCCTGATATATGCTCTCTAGGCTTCTATCCCAGTCGACTTGGTTAGGAACTAGGCTGGCTTGGCTTCTGTTTGGGCCGACTTGGATAAGATCTAAGTCAGCTCAGTGGTTTGGCCTTCTGCTCGAGCCAATTATCTCTGGAATTGAGTTAGCTCGACTTCTATTCAAGCCAGCTTGGATGGGATCCAAGCTAGCTCAATTGAGAAGTTGGTTGAACCTATTAAATGTCTGGTTTTATGTGATCAAACCTACAACTAATGCTTGTTTGTGAAATAAGCCGATCTATTTTTTGAAATAAGTCGACCTATTTAGTGAAATAGTACTTGATTGTAAAGAACCTTTCAAAAAATTTTAAAAAATATTTTTGAAAAGCTGGACCCCAACCCTTAGCCCAAAACTTAATTAAGAATTAAGTATTATAAATTAGGATCTAGAATTATGAATTAAAGATCCTAAGTCATTGATCATAAAATGTGGATTATTGGGTTAGTCAAATTAGATCCATTAACTGGGTTAGGTCTAAGGTTAATTAAAGAATGGACTGAATTAGAGTAATTGATCAAATCTAATCAAGTATTGATTTAGATTAGATCAAGAACTCTTTAGACTAAATTATAATTATTGTAGTTGGTCAAGCCCATGCCTTTAATGAGGACTAAATGGACTTGATTCGTGGGTACGTGGTCGAACCCAAAATTGCTAGGTTGGTCTAATTGAATCTAATAAACCGGATGGTGTCTAAGATAAGTCTGGCAGTAAAGACCAGTGATTTTTAATTGAAAGCTACTCATACTAATTTGATCTTTGATGAGTTAATGGCATATCCCTTTCACTGATCTAACTTACTTAACCATCCTGGTGAATTAAGTTTTGATTAAACCACTTAGTGATTTGGGCTCACCCATGTCAGTTAGATAAATCAGTGTGACTGATTTAGGTGCTCCTAATGCTAGCTTGAATTAGATCTTTTTTGATCTGACTTGGTAAAGTTAGTGGAAGGATCGAAATTGGCTGGTCAATTCTTTTCTTTTCTTCTTAAAATCAATTAATTAAATCTTTTGAAATTATTAGGTCCTTAAAGTTATGGTGATAACTATGTCATAGCCTCTCATTAAGTTGAGTGATAATGAGCATTAGTTTAATAATTATTGGAGGTCCAAAGATCTTATGGTTATTGACTAATAGAATTATCATTCATAATATGATAATTTGATCGTGTCTTTCTAATGGTAGTCAGGTTGGTCGGCTAAAGTTGGGCTTGATCATTTATTGGTCTAATGCACCAAATATGGTTATGTTAATGGTTGGACCTAACTAGATCTTTTCAGTAGAGGCCAAAGCCTGCTGATTAGATTTTTGGGGCAAAATTAAAAAATACTAGAAGTTGTTTAGAGAAATAATTGATTATCAACCAACCCATAGATGCACATGGGTTGACTAACCAAAGTTGGGCTCGTGTGTAGTCTGTGTGGATTCTAGTATCCACTAAGGAATTAAAAGTAATTTCTCGAATTTGAAGTAGAGGCTATTGATTCATATAAAATAGCAGAAGAACCTTTAGACTAAAGTCCAAGTCTTTAGAGTAAATAATTCATATACTAATTAGGTCAATGATTTTCTTTTTGTGCAGAAATGGATATTATCCTATCACTCCGATCATTATTGGACAATGATAAATGTTAGATATGTGTTTCCTAGAAGCCAGAATTGGCTGACACTTGTTATATACTTCTAAGGGCAAAATTATAATTTTGACTATAAATAATAAAATGGGTTATTTTCTATCATAATGTGTATTTATTGTCTGTGATATATCCCTTGAGTTAATAGCAATAATAGTTCTTATTTCCAATGGTTGAAAATTTAAGACATGAATTTTTATTATTAACTCATAAAATGCTCCTGATCGTAGAATCATCATAAGGATGGTGATTGATCTAGAAGGTTGGTATACAATCGCTTCTTTATAGTAGACGAGTCTTAAGTCTACGATGTAGAGACATCAGAGCGAGAGTACAGATACTCATTAGAGAACAAGGGCACTGAGCGTGACCACCTCGAGCAGTCATTAGGAAGTCTACCTTCTCATTGATGATTGGCTCGAAGCTATAGCTATGTGTCCGATTCTTTGACTTGAGGTGCATCGACAGTTTACCTTAAGGATGTTATAGTTTGACTACACCATGACTCAATTTTCTAGCCATTCAGAATCCTGAGGTGTATGTTGGCTATAGTATGTTCATTGTAGGAATTGAATTGCACCAATAGAGAATCTATTTACCTCGGTAGATGAGGAGTAGTCCTATGATGATCTTGAGAATCAAGTCCATAAGCCCATGGCCATGGTGGAGTGAAATAATAGAAAGAGTTTCTATTAAGATTTTCACATTAGACTTGAATCGAATGATTAATCATATGATGGATATTAGGGTTTGACGAGATTACCTTAACCCCAATCTAGTTGGGGCTCAAGATAGAAGAACTTAATCATACAGGTAACTGCATCGAGAGGTTTACTTTCAGTTCTGATGGATTGCCACCATATGCTACTAGGTGTCACTGGTGGATTTTGAAAGCAATTAGAATAATTTAGATGATCAATCATACTAGTTGTCTGAATCAAAAAAGTTTTGATCCATCGGAAGGTATTTCGATGATGTCAATGATAGAGATCGCGATATATCTCATTACCATACAAAATTGAACCTAATTGGATCACACAAATAAGGATTTTGATCTAGATATCATCAATTAGACTAACCCAGTTTAATTGATTTGAATTAGATTCAATTAGATTCAAGAAAATCGTACTAGCACACGATTGAGCCTACAGTTCTCCTTTAATTATCATTAAAGTTTGTTCGACTGAGCCAAATATGTTTGGACTCACTTAGGTACCTTTACTTGGTTTGACTAAAGCTTGTCCAGATTAGAAAAGGGTTGTCTTAATTTATGAGATGAATTTGAGACAACACCTGTCATTTTTTGTCACCTGCTAAATCCTATTTTGGAAATTTGGTCAAACATTGACCTTTGACACTTAGACATCTGCCCATGTGTCTAGCCATCATAGGAGAGAGTTCTTGAACCAGTCCACCTACTAAAAAGTAGATGGATAAGTGGTGCATGCCTTGGGAGGCGTGCGCCCATGGATAAATCATATGGAGTCCTGTATAGATGGGACTCCAGTTGCTTCGGAGATTCTGCTTGGATGGCACCTAGAAGACTGCTTTGACCCAACCTTGGCATCATCTAAGGATGATTCAAAGGGGCACTCATCTGATTGGATCAGTTGATGTCATCCCATCAATTAGATTTACATTTGATTGCACAGAAAGTCAAGATTGGCTAGGATGATGTGGCACTGCATGGTGCAATAGGGTCTATAAAAACCCTAAATGTGCCAAGATCAAAGATGCTTGACCCATTGCCCATGCCACAAGATTTCCCCTCTTCCTCCTCCATGCCACCTTTAGGTGTTCTCTCTCCTAGCCACGTCCAAGAATTTTTGGGCACAAGTTTGGTGCGATCCAAGCAAGAGAAAGGTGACAGGAAAAGAAAGAAGGTAGCACTGCTGCAAGAGACAACTCACATCTTCGAAAGGAGTTTTGAAGATCTTCAAAATTAGATCCAGATCTAATTTTTGAAGAAGTGATGAAGAAGGAGGAGATCTCCAGATCCTACCTAAGTGGATATCGGTAGAGGCTAGGCACTTGCATGGCTACATCCAGAACCTCAAACAGACATTAGGATCATCATAGGGTAATCAGATTACCTGCAACAAGATAAAATTAAATTAGATTTAATTTATTTTTTATTTTATTTTATTTTATTTTATTAAATTAATAATATTAGATCTAAAAAGTTTCAAATCTGATCTGGATTCAAGAGAAAATTTTTTGAAATATCTCTCTTGATCTAATTAGATCTGAACGAACCTGATCCAAAAAATTTAGATTTTTCCTTCAACTAGTATCAGAGCCAGGATGCATTTTTTATTAGATCTGATTTTATTTTAATTTTAATCTGATAATTTGATGATTTTAGATATCACATTAGATGTGATTAGATCTAAAATTAAAAATTAAAAAAATTAAATAATTTAGATTTAAGTTGTACAAGATGCATGACTAGTTGTAGAATAGAATTATTCTATGTATAGTCTAGCATGATCATAATTTAATTTGATTAGTTATAACTTTTAGATCTATTTATTTATTATTTTTTAATATTATAAATATTATAATAAAATTTAGAAAATCAAAAATAAAGTTATTTAATTTTTGTTCATATGAGATATGATGAATGCATGTTTAGACTAGTTGTAGAATAGTTCTACATAACTATCTAGAATAGATTTTAATTTGATATGATCAATTTAAATTTAATTTTTTAGATAATTATAAGTTAATTTAGATCCAAAAATATGCATGATATGATAAATGAAGATGTATGCAAAAAATGTTTATATTTAGATCAATTTTTTATATATGAGATATATGATGTAGATCTAACTAGTTTTGTAGTTTTCATATTTCTGATTAAGGCATCCCCCTTGGCCGTCCAGTCATAAGAATAAAGTAGGGTATAAATGCCCTCTCCTTCCATTCGATGGGGTGTTCTTATGATTTGTACGAGTGCTGCGCGTTCGTCCTTAATAAAAAATCTAAAACTTATTTTCTGTAAAATCCTAGATCTTGAAATCCTAGGATTTTATTTATATGTTTTATTTGTGAACCCTAAACTTAATTAAGAATTAAGATTATGGAATATGTTAAGTCTAAAAATTAAGAATTTTTAGATTTAAGACATATTCATAAAATTGGGTTTGGACTTGGGTAGCTCAAATAGTTCTAGCAGTTGATCAAATCGAATCAAGAGTTGGTTAGATGGAATCAAGAGTGCTTAAATTGATCGGCCTAATAGGATTAAGTTTGGGTCAAGATCGAATCACATGAGTGATCGATGGAACTAAGACCTAATTAGGCTCAGTGGTTAGACTCTAGATTGTAGGCTAACCTGATTGGTTCTGGCTCAATAATTTGGTGTCGAAGGTAAGTCTGGCAGATATGACCGACTGATTTTTAATTGAAAGCAACTTGCCTCGAATGCATTCTTGTCGAGTTAATGGCATATCCCTTCCATCGATCTCACTTACCTGGCCATATTTGTCAACCCAGTCCTGATCTAAGGTGGTTAACAATCCAAGCTAACCCATACCACTAGGTTAGTCATAATTATTATGGCTATTTTAAGTCAAGTTTAAAGAGACCTAAATCAAATCTTTCTAAGAAAAGATTAAGTCTAAGGTCTTCCACCATTGTAGATATGCGGGCCTTTCCCAGGGTTGATTGTTCTTGGTGTTAGATATATGTGCCCTAGAAGCCAGAATTGGCTGACACTTGTAATACACTTCTAGGGGCAAAATTATAATTTTGACTATAATCAATAAAATGGATTATTTTCTATCACATATGTGTATTTAGTATCTGTGATACATCCTTTGAGTTAATGATAATGATAATTCATATTTTCAAGAGTTGAAAATTTAAGACATGAATAATCATTATTAACTCATAAAATGCTCCCGACCATAGGATCATCACGAGGATGGTGATTGATCCGGAAGGTTGGTGTACAATCGCTTCTCTTTAGTAGATGAGTCTTGAGTCTACGGTGTGGAGACACCGGAAGCGAGAGTACAGGTACTCGTTAGAGAACGAGGGCACTGAGCGTGACCACCTCGAGTAGTCATTAGGAAGTCTACCTTCTCGTCAATGACTGACTCGATGCTGCAGTAGTGTGTCTGGTTCTTTGACCTGAGATGCATCGGCAGTTCACCTTGAGGGTGTTATAGTTTGACTACACCATTACTCGGTCTCCTAGCCATATGGAACCCTGAGGTGTATGTTGGCTATAGCATGTTCATTGTAGGAACTGGATTGCATCAAGATGGAATCTATCTACCTCGGTGGTAGAGGAGCAGCCCTATGATGATCATGAGAATCAAGTCCAGAAAGCCCATGGCCATGGTAGAGTGAAATAATAGAAAGAGTTTCTATTTAGATTTTCACATTGGACTCGAATCGAATGATTACATCATATGACAGAGACTAGGGTTTGACGAGTTCACCTTAACCCTAATCTGATCGGGGCTCAAGATAGAAGAACTTAATCACACAGGTAGCTGCACCAAGAGGTTCGCATTCAGCTCTGATGGGTTGCCACCATATACTGCTAGGTGTCACTGGTGGATTTTGGGAGCAATTAGAATGATTTAGATGATCGATCATTCTAGCTGTTCGAATCAGAAGAGTTCTGATCCATCGAAAGGAGTTTCGATGATGTCGATGATAGAGATCATGACATATCCCATTACCATACAGAACTGAACCTAACTGGGTCACACAAACAAGGGTTTGAATCTGGTGATCATCAATTGAACTGATCTAGTTCAATTGATCTGAATGAGATTCAATTAGGTTCAAGGAAAATCGTGCTAGCACTCGATTGAACCTAACGTTCTTCTTTTACTATCATAAATAAGTTGTCCTGTGACTGAGCCAAAGGAGTTTGTGCTCAAATCAGAGGCCTTCATATGGTCTGACTGGAGGTTGTCCAAGTCAGAAAAGGTTGTCTTATTTTGTAAGACATTACCTGCCATTTTTGGTCACCTGCCATTTCTTGTTCTTTGACTTTGGTCAAAAGTCTACCTTTGACTGGTCAAATGTTGACCATTGACACTTTGACTTTTGACCACATGTCATGCACCTATTGGAGAGCTGGTGGGGGCCTTGTCCCCCTGCCAGAACCTGGCAAGGAGAAGGGCGCACGCCACCCTTGGCGTGTGCCCAAGTTGGAGGCGCCTAGGAGTCCTTGTTGGACAAGGGACTCCATCTCCTTTTTGGATTCCAATTAGAGTTCTTCTAAGAACCAACTTTGACTGGTCTTAGGCACCCTCTAAGGAGGAATCCAGGGGACTCTATTTCCCACCAATCAGATTTAGATCTGATTTCACAAAGGGTTGTGATTGGTTGGGAAGAAGAGGAGTTGGATCACAGCTTAGTCTATAAATAAGACCCTGCGCCCAACTCAAGAAAGCAATTGAACAATTCCCACGCCCCAAGGCTGCCTCTCTCTTCCTCCTCCATGCCAAACCATCTTCTCCCTCTCCTCTCCACGTCCAAAAGGAGTTTTGGATCTTGGTTGGTGCGATTCCAGATCAAGAGAAAGGCGATCAAAAGCAAGAAGGCTGCGCTGCTGCAAAGGACGACTGCTGATCTTCAAAAGGAGTTTTGAAGATCCTCCAGATCAGATCCAGATCTGATTTTTGGAGATGTGATAGAGAAGAAGAGGATCTCCAGATCCAAGCCCGAGTGGATACCGGTAGAGGCCAGGCGCTTGCGTGGCTAGATCCAGAACCTTCCGCTGCAAACAGGATCATCAACAGGGTAATAGGATTACCCTAATCAAGGTAAATTAAATTTGATTTAATTTATTTAGATTTTATTTTATTATTAAATAATAAGAATCAGATCTAAAACATCCCTAGATCTGATTTAGATCAAAGAAAAATTTTTGAAATATATCTCTTGATCTGATCAGATCTGAACGAACCTGGTCCGGAAAAATCAGGATTTTTTCCTTCAACTGGTATCAGAGCCAAGGTTCTAAAAGTATTTAGATCTGATTTTAAATTTATTTTAATTAAAAAATAAGTGATTTTAGATGTCACATGAGATGTGATCAGATCTGAAATTAAAAAAATTAAAATTAAATGATTTGGATCTAAGATTAGAAAATATGCATGACTAGTTCTAAAATAGAATAGTTCTATAGAATAGTCTTGCATGTTTTGATTTAATTTGATTAAATCATATTTTAGATCTATTTATTTACTATTTTTTGATATTATAATTATTATAATAACATCTAAAAAATAGCAAATAAAAATTATTTAATTTTAAATATCATATGAGATATGATTGATGCATGTCTAGACTAGTTGTAGAATAGTTCTACATAATTATCTAGATTAGAATTTATTTTGATTAGATCAATTTAAATCTAATTTTTTAGATTATTATGAGATAATTTAGATCTGAAAATATGCATGATTTGATACATGAGATGTATGCAAAATATGCCATGATTAGATCTAATTTGTATATGAGATATATGATATAGATCTAAAACTGTTTTGTAGTATTGCATGTTCCTGATTAAGGCGTTCCTCTTGGCCGTCCGGATCATAAGAACGAAGAAGGGTTTAAAGGCCCTCTCCTTCCCATTCGATGGGGTGTTCTTATGATGTGTAGGGGTGCTGCGTGTTCGTCCTTAATCAGAAACCCAAAACTTACTTTCTGCAAAACCCTAGATCCTGAAACCCTAGGATTTATTGTGCATATTTTGTTTATGAACCCTACTTAATTAAGAATTAAGATTATGGAAATATTAATTAGGTCTAAAATTGAGAATTTTAGATCTAAGACATATTCATAATACTGGGTTCGGGCTTGGGTAGCTCAATTAGGTCTAAGCGGTTGATCAAACCGAATCAAGAGTTGGTTAGATGGGATCAACAATGCTTAAATTGACCAGCCTAATAGGATTAAGTCTGGGTCAAGATCGAGTCACGATCAAGCAAGACCTAATTAGGCTCAGAGGTTAGAGTCTGGATTGTAGGCTAACCCAATTGGTTCTGACTCAACAATTTGGTGTCTAAGGTAAGTTTGGCACATACGACCGACTGATTTTTAATTGGAAGCTACTCGACCTGAATGCATTCTTGTACGAGTTAATGGCATATTCCTTCCACCGGTCTCACTTACCTGGCCATATCTGTTGACACAGTTCTGATCTGAGGTGGTCAATAATCCGAGCTAACCCATGCCACTAGGTTAGTCATAATTGTTATGACTATGACAAGTCTAGTTTAATGAGACCTGAATCAATTCTCCCTAAGAAAAGATTAAGTCTGAGGTCTTCCACCATTGTAGATGTGCGGGCCCTTCCCGGGGTTGATTGTTCTCGGACTGGATACAGTGGCTCAGTTGCACCGGAAAGATGCAACCATGTCTATTAGGCATTGGATGCTATGGGCTGGAGGATGAGTTGGGCTCAATATTTCTGGATACGGTGAGAGACTCAATTAGGAACCCAGTCTATGCAAATGGTGGGTCTGACTTAACTAAGGAGTGGATCAATATTTCGGATACGGTGAGATTCATGAATTAGAGACCAAGTTTGGGTGCACCATGATTAGAGAATCATTGAACAAGAGTTGTTCACTCATTGGCTAACCCATCACCAATAACTGTTAGGTGAGGTGATGAGTCAGTTGGTGAGACCGCACCACCCACTAGAAATCATTAATCATGGAGATTTTCGCATCTCTACAGAGGGAGTGTAGGGATCCGAGAAAATAGTGGGAGCTAATTTGTTTAAAAATAAAATTCTCTAAATAAATTGGTCAAGTCATAATTACAGTATCTAACTAGAATCTTTGACTCTCTACAGGAAAATATCTGCGTCCAATGCATTAGCACGTATCCTGGACACACATAGACTGATCGGACCCAATTATAAAGATTGGCTCAGGAACTACAAAATTATTTTGGGTTCCGAGAAGTTAACCCATGTATTGGACCAGGACCCTCCCACCTTACCAGCCCATCCATCCACTGAACAGAGAGCATCTCTGAAAAAATGGATAGACGAAGATAATAAGGCCAGATATTACATGTTGGGCTCGATGTCTGATGAGCTCCAGCGCCAACATGAAGATATCGGGACTGCTCGCCAAATGTTGGCTCACCTGCAGGAGATGTTTGGTGAACAGAGTCGCGCAGCCAAGTATCAAGTCACGAAATGACTTTTTAAGGCTAAGATGCGTGATGGGCAGTCAGTCCAAGATCACTGTCTGATGATGATCAAGGACATGGAAGAGCTTGAGAAGCTCGGTGTGAAGTTAGACTTGGATCTGCAGAACGATATTATTCTGCAATCCTTGACTGATGCATATGGGCAATTCATCATGAATTACCACATGCATAAACTTCAAAATTCCTTGGCCGAATTAATGAATATGCTGGTTCACCGCTGAGCTTTCTATGAAAGGTTCTAAAGGCTCAGTTCTTGCTATGGAACGGACTTCTTCCAAAAGAAAGTCTTATGGAAAGAAAAAGAAGTCTACAAAAAAAGCAAGAAGGTGGAAGGAGGAAAGAAGAAGAAGGCAGAGCCGAAGATGAAAGCCACTACCAAAGGAAAGTATTTCCATTGCAACAGCGATGGCCATTGGAAGCGAAACTGCCCTACTTACCTGGCCACCCTGAAGAACAAGAAGGAAGGTCCTTCTGGAGGTATGCTCGTTATTGAGTCTAACCTTATACGGTTTCTTCTGCATCCAGTTGGGTGCTTGACTCTGGATTCTAGTGCTCATCTGTGCACTTCCATGCAGGGTCTTGAGGATAGCAGGAGGCTGAGGGATGGAGACATGATCCTACGCATCGGTAATGGAGCAAGAGTTGCTGCAGTAGCCGTGGGAACATACCCTCTTCGATTACCATCTGGTTTAGACTTAGTTTTGAAAGACTGTTATTATGTGCCTGCAGCTAGCAGGAATTTGATTTCTGTTTCATGCTTAGCACAAGAAGGCTATGTGATTACCTTCTTTAAGGACCATTGTAACATTCTTTATGAAAGAAATAAAATTGCAAATGGTTTCCTTATTAATGGTCTTTATCAGCTACATATTGATGTACCTATTCTAACTATCGAGCAAAACGTGAATGCCAAACGACCTAGGGATAGTCCAAATGATAGATATCTATGGCACCTGAGATTAGGTCATATAGCAGAAGATAGGATCAACAAATTGGAGAAAAATGGGCTATTGAGTCCATTGACTTCCGAGTCATATCCAACTTGTGAATCTTGTCTTCAAGGCAAAATGACTAAACTCCCTTTTGTTGGACATGGGGAGAGGGCCACAGATCTCCTTGCCCTAGTACATACTGATGTGTGCGGCCCATTTGATGTGCCGGCTAGAGGCAATTTTGTCTACTTCATTACCTTTACCGATGATCTGTCTAGGTATGGGTATGTGTATCTTATGAGACACAAGTCTGAAGCTTTTGAAAAGTTCAAAGAATTCAGACATGAAGTAGAAAAATAAACTGGAAAATCCATTAAGGTTCTTCGATCAGATCGAGGAGGTGAATACCTTAGCCGGGAATTCCTAGACTATCTAAAGGAAAATGGCATAGTCTCTCAATGGACTCCACCAGGAACACCTCAACTCAACGGGGTTTCAGAATGGAGAAATCGGACTCTATTGGATATGGTTCGATCCATGATGAGCTTCACAGACCTCCCTGATTTTCTTTGGGGACACTCATTGTTAACTTCAATTTATCTACTGAATAGGGTTCCCTCTAAAACCGTTCCTACCACACCGTATGAGATATGGCACGGTAAGAAACCAAGTCTGAGTCATCTCAGAATTTGGGGTTGTCCGGCTCATGTCAAAAGACAACAAGCGGACAAGTTAGAGTTTAGGTCCTTTCAGAGCTCGATTCATAGGATATCCTAAAGAGTCATTAGGATACTATTTCTACATTCCAGAAGACCACAATGTGATTGTGAGTCGACATGCCATCTTTCTTGAAAAATAGTTTATTCAAGATAGCGGCATTGGAAAGCAGATTCAAGCTTGATGAGAAAGTCTCACAAGTACAATGAGCTAAGGACCAATTGGAACCAAATCAGGTTGAGCCAATAAGAACACTACCTCCTCCACCTCGTAGATCGGAAAGAGTTTTCCATCCCCCTGAAAGATACTTAGGTATTATTTCAGAGGAAGTAGAGGAAAATGTTCCTCATAGGTAATGGTGCTCATGGTGATGATCCCAAAACCTACAACGAGGCGATATCAGATATCGACTCGAGAAATGGCTAGAGGCAATGCAGTCAGAAATTGACTCGATGCACTCAAACCAAGTCTGGACCTTGGTAGATCCACCAGAAGGTATAGTACCTATTGGGTGTAAATGGATCTTCAAGAGAAAGATTGGTGCAGATGGAAATGTGGAGACATTCAAGGCTAGACTAGTGGCAAAAGGTTATAGTCAACGCGAAGGCATTGACTATCAGGATACCTTTTCCCAGTGGCTATGCTAAAATCCATCCGCACATTGCTTGCCATTGCAGCCTATTTCGATTATGAAATATGGCAAATGGACGTGAAAATGGCATTCTTAAATGGATATCTTGAGGAAGATATCTATATGGAACAGCCGCTAGGTTTCACATCCAGTGATACTGATCACAAGGTTTGCAAGCTGCAAAGGTCCATATATGGACTTAAGCAAGCATCTCGGAGCTGGAACACTCATTTCAATGATGTGATCAAAAAAGTTTGGTTTCATCAAAAATGAAGAGGAACCATGTGTTTTCAAAAAGGTCAGTGGGAGCGCTGTTGTCTTCCTCGTATTGTACGTGGATGACATCCTCCTTATTGGGAATGATATTCCCATGTTGACAACAGTCAAAATATGGTTGTCCAAGGAATTCTCCATGAAAGACCTAGGTGAAGCATCCTTTATTCTAGGAATTAAGGTCTATAGGGATAGACCGAATAGGATGCTAGGACTTTCACAGAAGATGTACATAGAGGAAGTACTAAAGAGGTTTAGTATGGAAAACTCTAAGAGGGGATTAATACCCTTCAGACATGGTATTCATCTTTCCAAGAAGATGTGCCCTAGCACACCTGAGGAAATAGAACGCATGAGCAAGATCCCTTATGCTTCTGCAATAGGGAGCCTCATGTATGCCATGCTATGTACACGACCTGATATAGCCCATGCTGTGAGTGTCACAAGCAGATATCAGTCAAATCCAGGTGAAGAACACTGGACTTCTGTGAAATGTATCCTTAAGTACTTGAGAAGAACTAAGGATATGATGTTGGTCTTTGGTAATGGAGAACTCCAAGTCCAGGGATACACAGACTCGGATTTCATGTCCGATATAGATGATCGAAAGTCGACATCTGGAAGTCTGTTTGTGTGCAATGGTGGTGCTGTCAGCTGGAAGAGTTCCAAGCAAACTGTGATAGCAGATTCCACCATGGAAGCAGAATATATCGCTGCATCAGAGGCTGCGAAGGAAGCATTCTGGTACAAGAAGTTTGCTGCAGAAATTGGAGTAATGCCATCAGATGCCATTCCTCTATACTGCGACAACAATGGCGCCATAGCCCTTGCTAAGGAGCCGAGGTCTCACCAAAAATCCAAGCACATTGAGCGGCGATACCACCTCATCCGCGATTACCTTGAGAAAGGTTACGTCGAGGTCAAAAGAGAGTCAACTCCACAGATAATGTGGCAGACCCACTTACAAAGCCGTTGGGCCAGCAGAAAGATCGAAGCCCACCTTGAGAAGATGGGACTTAGACTTGTAGCCAATTGGCTTTAGGACAAGTGGGAGATTGTTAGATATATGTGCCCTAGAAGCCAGAATTGGCTGACACTTGTAATACACTTCTAGGGGCAAAATTGTAATTTTGACTATAATCAATAAAATGGGTTATTTTCTATCACATATGTGTATTTAGTGTCTGTGATACATCCTTTGAGTTAATGGTAATGATAATTCATATTTTCAAGAGTTGAAAATTTAAGACATGAATAATCATTATTAACTCATAAAATGCTTCCGACCATAGGATCATCACGAGGATGGTGATTGATCCGGAAGGTTGGTGTACAATCGCTTCTCTTTAGTAGATGAGTCTTGAGTCTACGGTGTGGAGACACCGGAGCGAGAGTACAGGTACTCGTTAGAGAACGAGGGCACTGAGCGTGACCACCTCGAGTAGTCATTAGGAGTCTACCTTCTCGTCAATGACTGACTCGATGCTGCAGTAGTGTGTCTGGTTCTTTGACCTGAGATGCATCGGCAGTTCACCTTGAGGGTGTTATAGTTTGACTACACCATTACTCGGTCTCCTAGCCATATGGAACCCTGAGGTGTATGTTGGCTATAGCATGTTCATTGTAGGAACTGGATTGCATCAAGATGGAATCTATCTACTATTACCTCGGTGGTAGAGAGCAGCCGTATGATGATCAGAGAATCAAGTTCAAGAAGCCCATGGCATGGCAGAGTAAAATAATAGAAAGAGTTTCTATTTAGATTTTTCACATCAGACTTGAATCAAATGATTACATCATATGATAGAAACTAGGTTTGATGATTCAACCTTAATCCTAAATTTGATCGGGGCTCAAGATAGAAGAACTTATCACAACAGGTAGCTACACCAAGAGGTTCGCATTCAGCTCTGATGGATTGCCAACATATACTGTTAGGTGTCACTGGTGGATTTTGGGAGTAATTAGAATGATTTAGATGATCGATCATTCTAGTTGTTCGAATTAAAAGAGTTCTGATCCATCAGAAGGAGTTTTGATGATGTCGATGATAGAGATCATGACATATCCCATTACCATATAGAACTGAACCTAACTGGATCACCCAAACAAGGGTTTGAATCTGGTGATCATCAATTGAACTAATCCAGTTCAATTGATCTGAATAAGATTCAATTAGATTCAAGAAAATCGTGCTAGCACTCGATTGAACCTAACGTTCTTCTTTTACTATCATAAATAGTTGTTCTGATTGAGCCAAAGAAGTTTGTGCGCAATTAGAGGCCTTCACTTGGTCTGACTGGAGCCTGTCCAAGTCAGAAAAGGATTGCCTTATTTTGTAAGACAATACCTACCATTTTTGGTCATCTGCCATTTCTTGTCCTTTGACTTTGGTCAAAAGTTGACCTTTGACTGGTCAAATGTTGACCATTGACACTTTGACTTCTGTCCACGTGTCATACACCTATTGGATAGCTGGTGGGGGCTTGTCCCCCTGCCAGAACTTGGCAAAGAGGAGGGTGCACTCCACCCTTGGCGTGTGCCCAAGCAGGAGGCGCCCAGGAGTCCCTGTTGGATAGGGACTCCATCTCCTTTTTGGATTCTGATTAGACTCCTCCTAAGAATCGACTTTGACTGGTCTTAGGCGCCATCTAAGGAGGAATCCAAGGGACTCTATTTCCACCAATTAGATTTAGATCTGATTTCACAAAGGGTTGTGATTGGTTGGGAAGAAGAGGAGTTGGAACACGCATAGTCTATAAATAAGACCCTGCACCCAACTCAAAAAGCATTGACAATTCCCACGCCCCAAGGCTGCCTCTCTCTTCCTCCTCCATGCCAAGTCCATCTTCTCCCTCTCCTCTCCATGCTCAAAGAAGTTTGGGATCTTAGTTGGTACAATCCAGACGAGAGAAAGGTGACAGAAAGCTAGAAGGCTGCGCTGCTGCAAAGGACAACTGCTGATATTCGAAAGGTATTTTGAAGATCTTCCAAATCAGATTTAGATTTATTTTTTGGAGACGTGATAGAGAAGAAGAGGATCTCTAGATCCAGTCTGAGTGGATATCGGTAGAGGCCAGGCACTTGCATGGCTAGATCTAGAACCTTCCGCTGCTTATAGGATCATCAACGGGTAATAGGATTATCCTACATCAAGATAAATTAAATTTGATTTAATTTATTTAGATTTTATTTTTATTATTAGAATAATAATAATTAGATCTAAAATATTTTAGATCTGATTTCGATCAAAGAGAAACATTTTTGAAATATATCTCTTGATCCGATCATTTCTGAACGAACCCGATCCAAAAAATCAGGATTTTTTCTTCGCTCGGCTGGTCACAGTGGTTCAGTTGCACTGAAAAGATGCAACCATATCTATTAGAAATTGGATGCTATGGGCTGGAGGATAAATTGGGCTCAGTATTTTGGATATGGTGAGAGACCCAATTAGAAATTCAATCTGTGCAAATGGTGGGTTTGACTTAACTAAGGAGTGGATCAATATTTCGGACACGGTGAGATTCATGAATTAGAGACCAAGTTTGGGTGCACCATGATTAGAGAATCATTGGACAAGAGTTATCCACTCATTGGCTAACCCATCATTAATAACTATTAGGTGAGGTGATGAGTCAGTTGGTGGGACTGTACCACTCGTTAGAAATCTATAATCATGGAGATTTTCGCATCTCTACAGAGAGAGTATAGGGATCCGAGGAAATAGTGGAAGCTAATTTATTTAAAAATTAAATTTTTAAATAAATTAGTCAAGTCTTAATTACAATATCTAACTAAAAACTTTGACTCTCTATAGGAAAAGCAAAATATCTACATCCAATCCACTAGCATGTATCCTAAACACCCATAGATTGATCGGACCCAATTATAAGGATTGATTTTAAAACCTCAAAATCATTTTGGATTTCGAGAAGTTAACTTATGTATTAGACCAGAATCCTTCCACCTTACCAGCTCGTCCATCCGCTAAACAGAGAGCATCTCTTGACAAGTGGATGGACAAAGATAATAAGGCCAGATACTACATGTTGGGCTCGATGTCTGATGAGCTTCAACGCCAACATGAAGATATTAAGACTGCCTACTAAATGTTGGCTCACCCGCAAGAGATGTTTGGTGAACAGAGTCGCGCAGCCAAATATTAGGTTACTAAATGAGTATTCAAGGCTAAAATGCGTGATAGACAGTCAGTCCAAGATCATTGTCTGATGATGATCAAGGACTTGGAAGAGCTTGAGAAGCTCAGAGTGAAGTTGGACTTGGATCTGCAGAATGATATAATTTTGTAATCCTTGACTGATGCATATGGGCAGTTCATCATAAACTACCATATGCATAAACTTCAAAATACTCTGATCGAGCTTTGAATATGCTGGTTACTGCTGAGCTTTCAATGAAAGGTTCTAAAGGCTCAGTATTTGCTATAGAATGGACTTCTTCCAAGAGAACATTTTTTGGAAAGAAGAAGAAGTCTGTGAAAAGGTAGAAGATGGAAGGAGAAAGGAAAAAGAAGGTAGAGCTGAAGAAGAAGGCTGCTGACAAAGAAAAGTATTTTCATTGCAACACTGACGGCCACTGAAAGCAAAACTACCCTACATACCTAGCCACCCTGAAGAATAAGGAGGTAGGTCCTTCTAGAGGTATGTTCGTTATTGAATCTAATCTTACGATTTCTTCTGCATCTAGTTGGGTGCTTAACTCTGGTTCTTATGCTCATTTGTGCACTTCCATGCAGGATCTTTAGGATAGCAGGTGGTTGAGGGATGGTGACATGATCCTATGCGTTGAAAATGGAGCAAGGATTGCTACCATGGCTGTGGGAACCTACCCTCTTCGACTATCATCTGATTTAGATTTAGTACTTAAGGATTGTTATTATGTGCCTGCAGCAAGCTGACATTTGATTTTTGTTTCATGTTTAGCACTAGAAGGCTATGAAATTAGTTTTCTTAAGGACCATTGCAACATTCTTTATGAAAGAAATAAAATTACAAGTGGTTTCCTTATTAATGGTCTTTACCAGTTACATATTGATGTATCTATTTTTAATATCGAGCAAAATGTGAATACCATAAAATCAAAATGATCCAGGGATAGTCCAAATGATAGGTATCTATGGCACCTTAGACTAGGTCATATAGCAGAAGATAGGGTTAATAAACTGAAGAAAATCAGGCTATTGAGTCTATTGATTTTCGAGTCATATCCAATTCGTGAATCATCTCTTCATGGCAAAATGACTAAACTCTCTTTCATGGGACATGGAGAATGGGCCACGAATTTACTTGCCCTAGTATATGCTGATGTGTGCGGCCCATTTGATGTGCCGGCTAGAGGCAATTTTGTCTACTTCATAACCTTCACCGATGATTTATCGTGGTATGGGTATGTGTATCTTATGAGACACAAGTCTGAAGCCTTTGAAAAGTTTAAAGAATTTAGACATGAAGTAGAAAAGCAAACTAAAAAATCCATTAAGGTTCTTCGATCAGATCGAGGAGGTGAAATCTTGATCAAAAATTTTTGGACTATCTCAAGCAGAATGGCATAGTTTTTCAATAGACTCCACCTAGAATATCTCAACTCAATGGAATTTTAGAACAGAGGAATCGAACCCTATTAGATTTGGTCCGATCCATGATGAGCTTCACAGATCTTCCTAATTTTCTTTTGGGACACAGTTTATTAACTGCTATATATTTACTGAATAGGGTTCCTTCTAAAACTGTTCCTACTACACCGTATGAGATATGGCATGATAAGACATCAAGTCTAAGTCATCTCAGAAGTTGGGGTTGTCTGGTTCATGTCAAAAGATAATAAGTGGATAAGTTAGACTATAGGTCCCTTAGAGCTTGATTCATAGGATATCTTAAAGAGTCATTAGAATATTATTTCTACATTCCAGAAGATCACAATGTGATTGTGAGTTGACATGCCAACTTTCTTGGAAAATAGTTTATTCAAGATGGCGGTATTGGAAAGCAGATCAAGCTAGAGGAGAAAGTCTTTCAAGAACAAAGAGCTAAGGACCCTTTAGAACCAAATTAGGTTGAGCCAATATAATCACTACCTCCTCCACCTCGAAGATCGAAAAAGGGTTTTCCATCCCCTTGAGAGGTACTTAGGTACTATTTTAGAGGAATTAGAGGAAATGTTTCTCATAGGTAATGAAATTCATGTTGATAATCCCAAAACCTATAATGAGGCGATATCAGATATCGACTCTGAGAAATGGTTAGAGGTAATGAAGTCAGAAATTGACTCAATGAACTCAAACAAAGTCTGGACCTTGGTAGATCCACCAGAAGGTATAGTACCTATTGGGTATAAATAGATCTACAAGAGAAAGATTGGTGCAGATGGAAATGTAGAGACATTCAAAGCTAGATTAGTGGCAAAAGGTTATAGTCAGCATGAAGGCATTGATTATCAGGATATCTTTTCACCAGTAGCCATGCTTAAATCCATTCACACATTGCTTGCTATTGCAGCCTATTTTGATTCTGAAATATGACAAATGGATGTAAAAATAGCATTCTTAAATGGATATCTTGAGAAAGATATCTATATGGAATAGCCGCTGGGTTTCACATCTAGTGATATTGATCACAAAGTATGCAAGCTGCAAAGGTCCATATATGGACTTAAGCAAGCATCTCAGAGCTGGAATACTCATTTTAATGATGTGATCAAATTATTTGGTTTCATCAAGAACAAGGAGGAACCATGTATTTTTAGAAAGATCAGTGGGAGCACTATTGTCTTTCTCGTATTATACGTAGATGATATCCTCCTTATTGAAAATGATATTTCCATGTTAACCATAGTTAAAATGTGGTTATCTAAAGAATCTTCATGAAAGACTTAGGAGAAGCATCTTTTATTCTTGGATTCAGAGTCTATAGAGATAGAACGAACTAGGATGCTAGGTCTTTCACAGAAGATGTACATAGGAAGTGCTAAAGAGGTTTAGCATGAAAAACTCCAAGAAGGGATTGGTATCTCAACATGGCATTCATCTCTCTAAAAAAA
>QRFJ01000622.1:243663-270951 GCA_006176705.1 Cocos nucifera
ATCTTGATGATCAATCATTTTAATTGTATGAATCAAAAAAGTTCTGGTCTATCGAAAGATATTTTGATGATGTCGATGAAAGACATTGCGACATGTCTCATTACCATATGAAACTGAACCTAACTAGATCATACAAATAAGGGTTTAGATCTAAATGTCATCAATTAAGCTAATCTAGTTCGATTGATTTGGATAAGATCCAATCAGATTTAAGATAGTCGTGCTGGCACACGATTGAGCTTGACTTTCTCCTTCTGTAATCTTTCTATTCATCGCAACCAAGTCAAATTTGATTTAACTTATTTCTATATCTTGAATAGATTTATTTTCGTTGTAGAAATTAAATCCATTCCTAGTGCAATTGGACTTGGGTCAAAAGTTGACCTAAATGAGAGAACTGAGGGTCACCTGATCAGAGACTCCTAGAAAATTCTATGAGAATTATTTTTCTTTGATTTTTGGATATGTGATAGGGCTCGAGTCATACTATAGGTGTGCCAAATTTTGTGATTTATGGAAGTACCTAGACTAGGTTTTGATAGAGTTTGATTTGGATCAAACTCTTGAGGAAAGAGTCCTATGCGCTATGGACTCTTCCTTATCTACTCTTGTCGGCAATTTTTAGAGGGCTTTTTGGCATCAAAACAAGATAGAGATCTGGTATTTGACATGGAGATTAATCCTTGAAGTCCCTTTGATCAAATAATTGGCTATTTGGTCAAAGAAGGACTCTTAGATGGTGCATAGGATTAAAACCCTTTCTCATGCCATTGCATCTTAATGCATGAAATATTTTTTCCATGCCCAAGTTGCTGCCACCCCTATCATCCTCCATGCCCCTCTAATCCTCTCTCTTCCTCTCTTCTACACACTTAAAAGTTGGGCATAAATTAGAGAAGAAGGTCCAAGGAAATTGATGCAAACTTCAGCATCTACATGATGGTGTTCATGAGACGAGCATATTGCATTCAAGATCTTTTTGAAGGATCTATAGATTAGATTCAGATCTAATCTTTTGAATAAAGATTCATGAGGAGAAGATATCTAGATCCTACCCGAGTGGATATTGGTAGAGGTCAGGTGCATGCATGGCTCATTCTAGAACCTCAGGAACAATCATGATCATTACAAGATAATCAGATTATCCTAATCAAGTACATCAAATGTTCCTCACTTAGATTTAATTTTTATGATTTAATATCAAATCACCTTAGTTAGATCTGAGATCTCTTAGATCTGATTAGATCATAGAAAATTTTTTAGAAAAATTCATCTCAGATCTTATCAGATCTGGACAATTCTACGGTAGAAAATGAGATTTTTCTTCACTTGACTTATGCACCAACTCGTCAAGTACTTGACTGTACCCAAAAATCTTCTATTACTAATTAGAAATTCAAGTAATCTGACACCAAAGCATAGTGAATTGCTTGAAAGTCACCATGGTGATCTCAGATTAGAGGGACACTTATACCCATATTTCATCGAAGCAATTCTTGATAGCAGAAAAGCTTCAAAGTTAGTCACGTTCAGTATAGATGTATCCTAACATCTCACCTACATATCATATCAGTGTCTCCAAACTTTTTGGTTAAGAGAACAACCAACCTATATGGTACAAAATGACCTATACTTGATAAACGTTGCCATCCTTGGTAACAACGTATCAATTGGTCATGAACATGTTTAAGGACTAAATGATAAATCTTTCTTTGTTGATTCTTAATAGTTCTAAGGACATCATAATAATAGATAGGAGTTCATTAAAAGATGTAAAATTTATGATGAAAAAGCTATAATAACTTTTATTTAATTAATAATTTATAAACTTATTCAAAAACTAGCTCAACCATCAATAGGCTGATGATTGGCTTTGGAAAACCATTTTCAACAATCTCCTGTTAGATGTGTACCCTAGAAGTCAGATTGGCTAAACACTTGTAATACACTTCTAAGAAAAATTTTATAATTTTGATTATAAATTAATAAAAAGATTATTTTATATCACAGGTTGTATTTAAAGTGTCCATGCTACATTCTTTGAGCTAATGGTAATGATAATTCATATTTTCAAGAGTTGAAAATTTGAGATATGAATTTTTATAATTAATTCATAAACAGCTCTCGACCATAGGATCATCACGAGGATGGTGATCGATCCGAAAGGTTGGTATATGATCACTTTCTTAGGATAGATGTATCTTGAGTCTACGGTGAGAAGACACCAGAGTGAGAGTGTAGGTACTCATTAGAGAACGAGGGCACTGAGCATAACCACCTCGAGTAGTCATAAGAAAGTCTACCCTCTTGTTGATAACTGACTCGATGCTATAGTGGTGTGTCTGATTCTTTGATCTGAGGTGTGTCGATAGTTCATCTTGAGGATGTGATAGTTTGACTACACCATAACTCAATCTTTTAGCCATTCAGAACCCTAAGGTGTATGTTGGCTATAGCATGTTCATTGTAGGAATTAGATTGCACCAACAGAGGATCTATCTACCTTGGTAGATGAGGAGCAGCCCTATGATAATCATGAGATTGAGTCCTTAAGCCCATGGCCAGGGCAGAGTGAAGATGATAGAAAGAGTTTCTATTAAGATTTCACATTGGAGTCAAATCGAATGATTAATTTATATGATGGATGTTGGGTTTAACGAGTTCACCTTAACCCTAATCCAGTCGGGGCTCAAGATAGAAGAACCCAATCACACAAATAACTACACCAAGATATTTGCTTTTAGTCCTGATGGGTTGCCATCATATGCTGCTAGGTGTTACTAATGGATTTTGAGAGCAATTAGAATGATTTTGATGATTGATCATTCTAATTGTATGAATCAGAAAAGTTCTGGTCCATCAAAAGATATTTCGATGATGTTGATGATAGAGATTGTGATATATCTCATTACCATACAGAATTGAACCTAACTAGATCATACAAATAAAGGTTTAGATCTGAATGTCATTAATTAAGCTAACCTAGTTCGATTGATTTGGATTAGATCCAATCAGGTTCAAGATAATCGTGCTAGCACACGATTGAGCCTGACTTTCTCCTTACGTAATCTTTATGATTCATCACAACTAAGTCAAATTTGATTTAACTAATTCTTGTATCTTGAATGGATTTATTTTTATCTAACTAAAATCTATCTAGATCAGATTAATTATAGGAATTAAATCCATTCATATTGCAAATGGACAAGGGTCAAAAATTGACATATTTGAGAGAATTGAGGGTCACCTGATTAGATGCTTCTAAAAAATTATATAAAAATCATTTTGATCTAATTTTTTGATATGTGATAGGAAACGAGATATTAGGTATACCAAATTTCATGATTTTTAGAGATGCCTAGATTAAGTTATGATAGAGTTTGATTTGGATCAAACTCTTAAGGGAAGAGTCCTAGGCACAGTGGACTCTTCCTTATCTACTCATGTTGATATCTTTTGAAAGTCTTTTTGGCATGAAAACTAGACAGGATCTGATACTCTACATGGAGAATAAGACCTAAAGTCCCAATGATAAAAATAAAATAGTTATTTTGGTCAAATGGGACTCCTTTTGGCGTTGATATTTGATATAAATCCTTCTCACACCAAGGCACTTCAACGTAACTTTTATTTTTCAACCAAAAGGCTGCCACCCCTTCCATCTTCTATGCCTCCTCTGATTTCTACCTCTCCTTCTTCCACGTGCCAAAGGTTGGGCACAAATTAGAGAGAAAGATCCAATCAAAATTATGAAGAGTTCAACATCTACGTGACAGTGTTCATGAGATGGACAAGCACCCTTTTCAAATTATTTTGAAGGTTCTTCAGATCAGATTCAAATTTGATCTTTAGAGGAAAGATTTGTGAGGAGAAGATAGCTAGATCTTGTCCAAGTGGATACTGGTAGAGGTCAAGCGCATGCATGGCTCCTTCCAGAATCTCAGGAAAGATCAGAATCATCGCAGGATAATCTGATTACCCAAAATAAAGGTATGAAATTAAATTAGATTTAATCTTATTTTTAATTTTAATATTAGATTTTTAAGATTAAATCTAAGATATCTTAGATCTGATTAGGATCATTGAAAATTTTTTTTGAAATATTCCTTTAGATCTAATTAGATCTGAACGATCCTATGCCGGAAAAATAGGATTTTTCCTTCAACTCGTATCAGAGCCAGGTTGGTAGTTCATCAAATCTATTTTAGATCTAATTTAATTTTTATTTATTATTTGATATTAAAGAATTTTAGATGTCACATCAGATATGATTAGATCTAAAATTAAAAAATTAAAAATTTTATGATTTAGATCTAAAATATATGAGATGCATGACTAGACTAGGAATAGAATAGTTCTATGCGTAGTCTAGTATAATCATATTATTAAATTAATTAAATATAATTTTAGATCTAATTTATTTTTATTTTTTTGATGTTATAATTATTATAATTAGATCTAAAAAATAAAAAAAATTAAATTTATTTATATGAGGTATGAAAGATGCATGCTTAGACTAGTTATAGAATAGTTCTATAAAATATCTAGAATAGTTTTATTTGATGTGATCAAATTTAAATTCTATTTTTTAGATATTATATGTGATATATTAGATCTGAAAGCATGCATGTTTAATTTAGTTATGATACATGAGATGTATGCAAAATATGTATAAGTTAGATCATTAATTGTATATGTGACATATGATTTAGATCTAACTAGTTTTATAGTAGAAATTATATTTTTGATTAAGATGTTCCCCTTAGCCGTCCGATCATAAGAATAAAATAGGATTTAGAGGCCTTCTCCTCCTATTCAATGGGGTATTCTTATAATGCATCGAGGTGCTGCACGTTAATTTTTAATTAGAAATCAAAATTTATTTTTCTGCAAAATCTTATATCCTGAAATCCTAAGATTTTATTACATATTTTGTTCATGAACCCAAAACTTAATTAAGAATTAAGATTATTAAATTAATTAGATCTAAAAATTATGAATTTTTATATCTAAGATATATTCATAAAATTGGGTTCGAGCTTCGGTAGCTCAATTGGATCTAGTGGTTGATCAAACCAAATCATGAGTTGATTAGGTGGGATCAAAGAAAGCTTAGATTTGACCAACCTAATAGGATTAAGATCTGGGTCATGATCTAATTACATTGAGATATGACTCGATCAAGTCAAAACCGAATTTGGCTTCATGATTCGAGACTGGATTGTAGGCTAACGTAATTGACTCTGATTCGATAATTTAGTGTCAAAGGTAGGTATGGCAGATACGACCGATTGGTTATTAATTGAGAGCTACTCGATCTGAATGTGTTCTTGTCAAGTTAATGGCATATCCCATCCATCGATCTCACTTACCTGGCCATTTGTGTCGATCTAGTTCTGATTTAAGGTGGCTAACAATTTGAGCCAACCCATGCCACTAGGTTAGTCATAATTGTTATGACTAAGTCAAGTCAAGTTTAAAGAGATCTAAATTAAATCTTTCTAAGAAAATATTAAATCTAAGGTCTTCCACCATTGTAGATGTGCGGGCCCTTCCCAAGGTTGATTGTTCTCGATTGGATATAGTGGTTAAATTGCACTGGCAAGATGCAACCATGTCTATTAGGCATTGGATTGGGCTCAATATTCTAGATACGGTAAGAGACCTAATCAGAAATCTAATTTGTGCAAATGATGAGTCTGACTTAACTAAGGAGTGGATCAATATTTTGGACATGGTGAGATTCATGAATTAGAGATCAGGTTTTGATGCATCATGATTAGAAAATCATTGGATAAGAGTTGTTCACTCATCGGTTGACCCATTACCAATAACTATTAGGTGAGGTAAGGAGCCAGTCGGTGGGACCGCACCATCCACTAAAAATCAATAATCATGAAAATTTTTGACTCTCTATCAAGGGACTATAGGGATCTAAGTAAATAGTGGAAGTCTAATTTTTTTTAAAAATGAGACTCCAAAATAAATTGATTAAGTCTAATTATAAAATCTAACTAGAAACTTTGACTCTCTGCAAGAAGATATCTGCATCCAACCCACTAGCCCGCATCCTGGACACCAATAAATTGACCAAACCCAATTACGAGGATTGACTCTGAAACATCAAAATTATTTTGTATTTTGAGAAGTTGACTCATGTATTGAAATAGGATCCTTCCACCTTACCAGCCCATCCATCCACTGATTAGAGAGCATCTCTCGAGAAGCAAATGGATGAAGATAACAAAGTCAGGTATTACATATTGGGCTCGATGCCTGATGAGCTCCAGTGCCAACATGAAGACATTAAGACTAGCCACCAAATGTTAGCTCACCTGCAACAGTTGTTTGGTGAATAGAGTCGCACAACCAAATATCAAGTCACTAAGAGACTATTTAAGACTCAAATGCATGATGGACAGTTAGTTCAAGATCATTATCTAATGATGATTAAAAACTTAGAAGAGCTTGAGAAGCTCGATGTGAAGTTAGATCAGGATCTGCAGATTGATATAATTTTACAATCCTTGACTGATGCGTATGGGCAGTTCATCATAAACTACCATATGCATAAACTTCAGAATACCTTGGTTGAGCTCATGAACATGCTGGTTACTATTGTGCTTTCTGTGAAAGATTCTAAAGGCTCAGTACTTGCTGTAGAGTGGACTTCTTCCAAGAAAAAGTCTTTTGGAAAGAAGAAGAAGTCCATAAAGAAACAGAAGGTGGATGGTGGGAGGAAGAAGAAGGCAGAGCTGGAGAAGAAGGCCGACAAGAAAAAATATTTCCATTGCAATACTAATGATCATTAAAAGTGGAACTGCCCTTTGTACCTGGCCAACCTGAAGAACAAGAAGGAGGTAGGTCCTTCTGAAGGTATGTGATGGGATTGGTGTAAAAGGCGGAAGCATGGATTTCAAAGTAAAAACATGAAATCATATAAACAAAATCCAAACCCTAGGACCACCTCATTAGCAGTTAAATCATATAACATGCATTTGTAATATAAAAGAAAGTATTAGAACATACCTCTTATCGCTAAACCCTAAATTGATCCTGATCGTCGGTAGCAGTCCGTCAGGATTTCCACCAGGTGCCCACGTGTTCACCCTCCAACATTGATCCACACAGAGACTTGATCAAGACACCAGCACCTCTGATTTATATAATTAGAGTTCTAATAATAAGAACTTTAATTAAAAGGGCAAGACCTTCTTTAGCCTTTATGTCACCTTCCTTGCCTCTCCTTATCTATCTTTCTTTTTCTTTTGTCTTCTTAATTTTTCTTCCTAATCTCTTAGTCTTAAGATAACTTCTTATTCTTATAAGGATAAGATCTAGACAAGAGAAAGAAAGAAAGAAAATTGGATAAAAAGAAACTCTTGTAAGAAAGAAAGATAATTATCACACCCGGACTCTTGGTGTGCACCCGTATTTATAATGTACGTAGGGGTGCCAACAAAAAATCTCACACCCTTTCCTCATCAATTTCTCATGCCCCATCAGCCAATCTCATGCCTTACCAGTACAAATGAGATGTAGACTTAGTCCAAGAGGTGTCTTAAAGTAGAAGGACTCTTGGACTAATTCTACGTAAGTTTTTTTATGAAGAGTCACAATATATCATCTTTGGTGCCACCCTTTTCATCCATTAGATCATGAAAAAAAAGGCCATCCAATGGCTCTAAAAAGGGATGCCCATTTAGCAAGAAGGTGTGAAGATAATCTTTGAATAGTCAAAGTCCCAAGAGACCTTGACTTGGTCCAAGAGACGTCAAGGAGGAGTAGGCGGCAAGGAGTCTTTGGCGGCAAGGGGTCTTGGGCGACAAACCATCCTGGGCGAAAAAATTAAAAAGAAAAAAGGAGTATTTCATCTGTAGAAGGACTCTTCTGTGCCCCATATCTGATGTCCATGCCAATATAAAAATTTATGTGACATAACAAAATGAGAAAAGTCAAAGAAGGTAGGTGCCAACTAATTCCATGCGCCAAAGAATTCTTTGCGCATGAAAGACTTCCCATTAATTCTTTGGCGCATGAAAGACTTCCCATGCGCAAGAGAGAGACTCTCTAGAGCATAGGATTCAGGTTTGTGGCACCCTAACTAAAGCCCAAGCAGTCTAGGTTAATCCAATTCAAGACCAAATCCTATTTGGCTCAAATCGGATCTAAATTAGCCCAAATCGGAAGCCGATTCGAATCCAATTCGAAACCAGGTGCTAGGGTTTGCTACATGTGCTAGCATGTTCATCTTGCAAACATGGTCTAACCCAATTAGACCCTTAATCAACTCTCTTTGTGTGTGATCCATTGGATTCCACATCTAACCAGTAGTGAGTCTGGGTGTGATTTGATCTAATCTAGTTAGAACTCAACCAAACCAATTTAGGTCAAAACTAGCCAACCCAATTTGACTTAATTTAGAACACTTTCTAATTTAATGATCAAATTAAAATTTTAATTTGATCGAACCCACAAGACATGATTGACATCTAGCAATGTATCATGACTTCTCGGAAGATGTAAAATTTTGATGGAAATACCAAAAATATCCTTCAGTGAAAATTATCATGCAACTAGATCCTTCGATCTCCCTACATCCTGAATATGACTCTGGGTATGGAAATATGTCAACCCCAATATCATATTCATTTCTCTTTCAATCTTCATGATGATGATTCATTTAATGAAACATTAGAAATCATTTCTAATTTTTCATCATGCTTTGATCAAAGTCTTCCTGAATCATCATTTGTTTGAAGCAAGTAGGATGCTATTTCCTCTTACCAGGAGAGATCGATTCCATGTTAACCTACTCACAACCTTCATATATATAATCTACCATATCCAGATCATCCCGTACATAACTGAGTCATGAATGAGTATGAACCAAAATATGGATTTATATATATAAGATTCTATGGTAGTTTCAGGTCAAAGGATTACATGCACAAATTCCACTATGAGAACCATCTATTGACATGTAGATAAGACTCCATTAGATATTCTCAATTTGGATCAATTCAGTGAACTCATTCTGTAATGAGCACCCACATTCTTGTATTAGTATCATACATAAGTTATTATGAGATTAATCACCCTCTCAATTGAGCATACAAAGAATGTGCTAATCTTACTGAAAAATATTGATCCCTAACTCAATATCCCATCGACTAGGAATATTTAAATTAGGGTTTTAAGATTTTAGGTCTCACTAGTATGATCTCATCATAATCCTAAAATCATAGCCCTAATTTATAGGGTTCATCATAATCTTAAATAAATAATAAGACACTGCATATGATGAAATAAATGCCTTTATTTATTAAAAATATCATTACATGAGTCTGGAAGACAAAGAACATCCCAAAAATAAATTGGCTTGAGGGCATATTCCTTTCAATCTCCCACTTGCACTAAAGCCAATCACCCTTATATTTTAATCCCATACAATCAAGGTGGCGATCAAACAGTTGTAGTGGTAAAACCTTAGTGAATGGGTCTGCTATGTTGTTCTTTGTATCCACTCGTTCTATGACTACATCTTGTCTTTCAATAATTTCTCGAACGAGATGGAAGCATCTCAGAATGTGTTTGGATTTATGATGAGACCTTGGTTCCTTTGCTTGAGCTACAGCTCCAGTATTATCACAGTAAAGTGGTACTGGATTCTCAATTTCAGGAATAACTCCCAATTTAGTGATGAACTTCTTCATCCAGACAGCTTTCTTGGCGGCTTCACTTACAGCTATGTATTTATGCTTCAGTGGTTGAGTCAGCTACAGTTGGCTGCTTAGTACTTTTTCCAACTTTCTGCTCCACTGTTCAGAGTAAATACATATCCTGAAATGGATTTGCTATCATCTGGGTCTGATTGAAAACTAGAATCAGAATATGCTTTTAATTTAAGATCAGAACCTCTATATATTAGAAAAATATCTTTAGTCCTTCTCAAGTACTTAAGAATATTTTTCACAGCTTTCCAATGATCCTCTCTCGGATCAGCTTGAAATCTACTTGCAATGCCTAAAGCATAAGCAACATTAGGCCTTGTACATAACATGGCATACATTATTGATCCAACAGCCAAAGCATAAGGAATAGAACTCATTCTATTTCTCTCTTCAGGTGTCTTAGGAGACATCTTTTTAGAGAGATGTATGCCTTGACTCATGGGTAAATAACCTCTTTTACTCCCATCCATACTGAATCTTTTCAGTATTAAGTCAATGTACCTTGATTGGGACAAGCCTAGCATCCTCTTAGATCTATCTCTATAGATCTTTATTCCTAGTATATAGGATGCTTCTCCAAATCTTTCATGGAAAACTTATTTGATAGCCATAATTTGACTGATTGTAACATTGGGATATCATTCCCAATGAGTAGTATGTCATCTACATACAGAACCAAGAAGACTATGGTTCTCCCACTAGTTTTCTTGTACACACATGGTTCATCAACATTCTTGATAAAATCAAACTCTTTTACTATTTCATCAAAATGGATGTTCCAACTCCTTGATGCTTGCTTTAATCCATAAATGGATCTCTTAAGCTTGCATACCTGATTTGGTTTCTCATTTGACTCAAATCCCTCTGGCTGTGACATATAGACCTCCTCCTCAAGGAAACCATTAAGGAAGGCAGTCTTTACATCCATTTGCCATATTTCATAATCATGGTATGCTGCTATAGCAAGCATAATCCAAATAGATTTGAGCATGGCAACAGGTGAAAATATTTCATCATAATCAATCCCCTATTTTTGCCTAAAACCCTTAGCCACCAATCTGGCCTTATAGGTTTCTATTTGACCATCAGCTCCAATCTTTTTCTTAAAAATCCATTTGCATCCAATAGGGTTTATATCCTCTGGTGCATCCACCAAAGTCCATACTTTGTTGGTGTGCATGGATTCCATTTCGGATTGCATGGCAGCCTAACCATTTGTAAGAGTCCTTACTTTTGACTGCTTTCGCATAGGTCAGAGGTTCGTCATTTTCAATGACTTGGGCTTCATTGTTCTCAATAATGAAACCATACCTCATAGGTGTATTTCATACTCTTTTAGACCTACGGATAGGAGTTATGTGTTCTGGTTCTTTTATATGATTATATGGTTGAGAAATTTCTATTTGTTTTTCTTGAACTTCACTAAGTTCAATATTTTTGCCACTACCTTTTCTAGGATAAATTCTTTTTCCATGAAAATGGCATGCCTACTTACAAATACTTTTTGTTTAGTAGGATGGTAGAATATATATCCTATACTATTTCTAGGATATCCTATAAATAGACATCTATCTGATCTAGCATCAAGTTTATGTCCAAAATTTCTTTTGACATAAGCTGGACAACCCCATATCTTAAGATACTTAAGATTAGGTTTCTTACTTCTCCATATGTCATATGGAGTACTAGATATAGATTTAGAAGGAACTCTATTCAAGATGTAAATTGCAGTCTCCAGAGCATGACCCCTAGAAGGAAATAGGTAAATCAGTGAAGCACATCATGGACCGTACCATATCTAATAAGGTACGATTTTTTCCTTTCGGCTACACCATTTAATTGTGGTGTATAAGGAGGTGTCCATTCAGAGAGAATCCCTTTAACTTTAAGATAGTCTAGAAACTCACTAGATAAGTATTCTCCTCCCCGATCAGATCGAAGGATTTTTATACATTGTCCAGTTTGTTTTTCGACCATACTTTGATACTCTTTAAATTTATCAAAGGCTTCTGATTTGTGTTTCATAAGATACACATATCCAAACCTAGATAAATCATCAGTAAATATAATAAAATAAGAGTATCCTCCTCTGGCTTGAGTTGTCATAGGACCACATACATTCGTATGTACAAGTCCTAATAACTCATTTGTCCTTTCTCTATGTCCATTAAATGGAATCTTGGTCATTTTACCCATGAGGCATGATTCACAAGTTCCCAATGATTCATAATCAAAAGGATCAAAGAACTTTTCTTTGTATAACTTGTTAATCCTAGCCTCACTAATATGACCTAATCGACAATGCCAAAGTAAAGTATTATTTATGTCATCTCTCTTACATTTTCCATTTTCATCAATATGAAATATATTATCATCCAAACATAGAGTCAACAAACCATTGCTAAATATGCCAAAACAAATATTTTCATTAGAATATTTGATCGAGCAACCTTCGCTCGTTACATTAAGACTATAACCTTATTTTAATAATAAGGGTATAGATATAATATTTCTAATGATCTTAGGCATATAATAACAATTTGTAAGCTCTAAGATCTTTCCATAAGGTAACTTCAATATATTTGTCCCTACAGCTTCTGCTTGGATAGATTCTCCTCCAGCGCCATAAAGCTTGAAGTCACCTTTCTTCAAACTCTTAATTTTCTGTAGCCCCTGCAAAGATTTGCATATATGAAAACCATAGCTGATATCTAATACCCAAGAATTTGAAATGAAAGAATTTAATGATAATATAGTATGTATCTCATACATATCTTTTGGTGCATTATTTGCACCAGACTTCACAGTTGCAGGGTAAGCCTTGCAATTCCTCTTCCAATGGCATGCTTTGCCACAGTGAAAATAGATCATTTGTCCGGAGACCTTCTTCCCCTTTTTCTTTTTATTTATACCACTTTTAGGATTCAATCTTCTCTTTGAACCCTTTTTGCCTTTCTTCTTCTTGGAGATTCCTTCCACAAGAAGAAGAGGAGCCTTATCTTTCTTGATATGGCTTTCTGCTATCTTGAGCATATTTAATAGCTTAGGCAATGAAGAATTCAGTTTGTTCATGTGATAGTTCACGATAAACTGAGAAAATGATTCTGAAAGTGATTGCAGGATCAAATCCTAACTTAACTCTCCATCCATTACAAAACCTAATTGACTTAATCGAGTGATTAGGTCAATTACCATCAAAACATGATTTTGTACGAATGTTCCTTCTATCATTCTTGTATGAAATAATTGCTTAGATATCTCATATCTAGCAGTCCTACTATGCTCTCCATAAAGCTCTTTTAGATTGAGCAATATGGACTGAGTGTCCATGCTATCATGCTGCCTCTGTAATTCATTATTCATAGAGGCAAGTATAATGCATTTGATAGTAAGGAAATCATTTTGCCACATCTTGTATGTGGACTTATCTTCATCCATGGCATTATTTCCAAACGTTTTAGGATCAAGGGCATCAAGAATATAAAAGAGTTTTTCTTGACTGAGTATTATTTTTAGGTTTCTCAATCAGTCAACATAATTTTGATCAGTCAATTTATTTGAATCCAAAATTGAATATAATGAAAGTGAAGAAGCCATTTAATCTACATAATAAAGAACAATATATAAGCAAATAATTCATGATGATAAAACATAATTAAATTAGGACTTTAATTTAATTATGTCTCCCACTAAAAATATAACCCTCTTATTGATTTTCTTAGTGAGAATAAGATCCTAATTCCTTATAAAAAGTCTTGTGGTTGCACAACAAACCTATTATAAGTTCAAAGGTAGGAAACTCTTTCTAATTGCATTTTATGCAACTCTCAAAAACTTTTGCCTCTAAAACATTAATAGCCTTGTGTTAGCACAACAAACTTTAATGTTTTAGTTTAAGTAGAACCCTTCATTTCTATACAGTCAAAATTGAAATATAACTACTTTTATGGTTACACAATAAAGTAGTATATTCAAAATGCTGTAAGCATCTCAATGCACTAGATTAATATTACATCTTTCCCCATGATAGATCTTGTGGTTACACAACAGAACTAACATGGTTCTGGATATAATAAGAAACTAGTATGAAGGAAGGCCTTAATGTAGTGAATATAATATTAAGCATTTCAATCTAGAATTAAATTAATCGAATTGACCAGGTAAATGGGAGAGAAATGGGAGTCCCCCCATTGCTTTCCTTAGACACCAATAAATTGGCTAGATCAAACAATGGAACCAATTAAAAAACCATATTCTCTTTACCAATCAAGAATCATTTTTCCTAGACATCGATTGATCAATTAGACATCTTGACTGATTCAGCTAAAAATTAATTACACTATAACTTAATATAATTTTTATAGAGGAATTTAAATGGTCTCAATGCACATATTGATTTAAAACAAACTAAATGCATAATAGCATTAATTATGATAAAATTCATATATGTCAATTAACATGTATAATTATTCTAGGACAACCATCATTATATAGTGAATACATTCCACCATATCAGAGAAACCTTTATAGAATAACATATACAACATAATCTCATTATGATAAGAAAAAGAATATGATCTCATCATATAAATTAAAACATGCTAAAAATATTATATCATATTTTTCATTTATGCCATTATACAATAAGCAAAGCATTATATGATTTAACCTAATAAGGCTTACTCTGATACCACGGATGGGATTGGTGTACAGGGCGAAAGCATGAATTTCAAAGCAAAAATGTGAAATCATATAAACCAAATCCGAATCCTAGGACCACCTCATTAGTAATTAAATCATATAATATGTATTTGTAACATAAAAGAAAGTATTAGAACATACCTCTTATCGCTAAACCCTAAATTGACCCTGATCGTCGGTAGCAGTCCGTCAAGGTTACCACTAGGTGCCCACGTGTTCACCCTCTAACGTTGATCCACATAGAGACTTGATCAAGACACCAGCACCCTAATTTATATAATTAGAGTTCTAATAATAAGAACTTTAATTAAAAGGGCAAGACCTTCTTGAGCCTTTATGTCACCTTCCTTGCCTCTCCTTATCTATCTTTCTTTTTCTTTTGTCTTCTTAATTTTCTTGCCTAATCTCTTAGCCTTAAGATGACTTCTTGTCCTTATAAGGACAAGGTCTAGATAATAGAAAGGAAGAAAGAAAATTAGATAAAAAGAAACTCTTGTAAGAAAGAAAGATAATTTTCACACACTCGGACTCTTGGTGTGCACCCCTATTTATAATATACGTAGGGATGCCAACGAAAAATCTCATGCCCTTTCCTCATCAATTCCTCATGCCCCATCAGCCAATCTCATGCCTCATCAGTAAAAACAAGAAGTAGACTTAGTCCAAGAGGTGCCTTAAAGCAGAAGGACTCTTGGACTAATTCTACGTAAGTTTTTTACGAAGAGTCACAATATATCATCTTTGGCTTCACCCTTTTCATCCATTAGATCATGAAAAAAAAGGCCATCCAAAGGCTCTAAAAAAGGACACCCATTCAGCAAGAAGGCATGGAGATAATCTTTGAATAGTTAAAGTCCCATGAGACCTTGACTGGTCCAAGAGACGTCAAGGAGGAGTAGGCGGCATGTAGTCTTTGGCGGCAAGGGGTCTTGGGTGACAAACCATCCTGGGCTAAAAATTAAAAAGAAAAAAGGAGTATTTCACCTGCAAAAGGACTCTTCTATGCCCCATATCTGATGTCCACACCAATATGAAAATTTATGTGACATAACAAAATGGAAAAAGTCAAAGAAGGTAGGCGCCAACTAATTCCATGCGCCAAAGAATTTTTTGGGCATGAAAGACTTCCCATGCGCAAGAGAGAGACTTTCTGTCATATGGGATTCAGGTATGTGGCACCCCAACTAAAGCCCAATCAGTCTAGGTTAATCCATTTCAAGACCAAATCCTATTTGGCTCAAATCGGATCTAAATTAGCCCAAATTGGAAGCCGATTCGAATCCAATTCGAAACCAGGTGCTAGGGTTTGCTACATGTGCTAGCATGTTCATTTTGCAAACATGGTCTAATCCAATTAGACCCTTAATTAACTCTCTTTGTGTATGACCCATTGGGTTCCACATCTAACCAGCAGTGAGTCTAGGTATGATATGACCTAATCTAGTTAGAACTCAACCAAACTGATTTAGGTCAAAACTAGCCAACCCAATTTGACTTAATTTAGAACACTTTCTAATTTAATGATCAAATTAATATTTTAATTTGATCAAACTCACAAGACATGATTAACATCTAACAACGTATCATGACTTCTCGAAAGATGTGAAATTTTGATGAAAATACCAAAAATACCCTTAGTGAAAATTACCATGCAACTAGATCCTTCGATCTTCCTGCATCCTGAATATGACTCTAGGTATAAAAATATGTCAACCCCAATATCATATTCATTTTTCTTTCAATCTCATGATGATGATTCATTTAATGAAACATTAGAAATCATTTCTAATTTTTCATCATGCTTTGATCAAAGTCTTCCTGAATCATCATTTGTTTGAAGCAAGTAGGATGCTATTTCCTCTTACCAAGAGAGATCGATTCCATGTTAACCTACTCACAACATTCATATATATAATCTACCATATCCAGATCATCCCGTACATAACTGAGTCATGAATGAGTATGAACCAAAATATGGATTTATATATATAAGATTCTATGGTAGTTTCAGGTCAAAGGATTACATGCACAAATTCCACTATGAGAACCATCTATTGACATGTAGATAAGACTCCATTAGATATTCTCAATTTGGATCAATTCAGTGAACTCATTCTCTAATGAGCACCCACATTCTTGTATTAGTGTCATACATAAGTTATTGTGAGATCAATCATCCTCTCAATCGAGCATACAAAGAATATGCTAGTCTTACCGAAAAACATTAATCCCTAACTCCATGTCCCATCGATTAGGAATATTTAAATTAGGGTTTTAAGGTTTTAGGTCTTACTAGTATGATCTCATCATAATCCTAAAACCATAGCCCTAATTTATAGGGTTCATCATAATCTTAAATAAATAATAAGACACTGCATATGATGAAATAAATATTTTTATTTATTAAAAATATCATTACATGAGTCTGGAATATAAAGAACATCCCAAAAATAAATTGGCTTGAGGGCATATTCCTTTCAGTATGCTCATTATAGAATCTAATCTTACGGTTTCTTCTGCATCCAGTTGGGTGCTTGACTCTAGTTCTAGTACTCACTTGTGCATTTTTATGTACAATTTTGAGGATAGAAGGAGGCTGAGGGATGGTGAGATGATTCCACACATCAAAAATGGTGCAAGAGTTGCTGCTATAGCCATGGAAACCTATCCTCTGTGATTACCATCAGGATTAGATTTAGTTCTTAGGGACTACGTTTATGTGCCTACAGCAAGCAAGAATTTGATTTCTATTTCATGTTAGCACAAAAAGGCTATGTAATTAGTTTTCTTAAGGACCATTGTAATATCCTTCATGAAAGAAATAAAATTGCAAGTGGTTTTCTTATAAATGGTCTCTATCAATTACATATTGATGTTTTAGTTTTTAATATTGAGAAAAATGTGAATGCTATAGGATTAAAGCAACTTGATATTGCCCTTGCTATGAGCGTCATGAGCAAGTATCAGTTGAATCTAGGTGAAGAGCATTGGACTTCTGTGAAATATATCCTTAAGTACTTGAGAAGGACTAAGGATATATTTCTAGTTTTTGGTAATGGAGAACTCCAGGTTCAGGGATACATGACTTGAATTTTATGTCCAACATAGATGATCGAAAGCCGACATCTGGAAGTTTGTTTATTTGTAATGATAGAGTTGTCAGTTGAAAGAGTTTCAAGCAGATGGTGATAGCAGACTCCACCATGGAAGTAGAGTACATCACTACGTCGGAGGCTACAAAGAAGGCATTTTGGTACAAGAAGTTCACCGCAGAGCTCGAAGTGAAACCATTAGATGTCGTCACTCAGTACTGCAACAACAATAGTGCCATAGCCCTAGCTAAGGAGCCAAGGTCTTACCAGAAATCCAAGCACATCGAGCGGCGATACTTTCTCATCCACGATTACCTCGAGCGGGATACGTCAAGGTCAAAAGAGTCAACACTGTAGATAATGCGGCTGACCCATTGACAAAGCTATTAAGCCGATAGAAGATCAAAGCCCACCATGAGAAGATGAAACTTAGATTTATAGCCAATTGACTTTAGGTCAAGTGGAAGTTTGTTCGATGTGTTCTCTAGAAGCCAGATTGGCTAAATACTTGTAATACACTTCTAAGGATAATTTTATAATTTTGACTATAAATTAATAAAATAATTATTTTCTATCATAGTATGTATTTAAAATGTTTGTGACATATCCTTTGAGTTAATGATAATGATAATTCATATTTTCAGGAGTTGAAAATTTGAGACATGAATTTTCATAATTGACTCATAAACAGCTTCCGACCATAGGATCATCATGAGGATGGTGATCGATCCAAAAGGTTGCTGTATGATTGCTTTCTTAGAATAGATATGTCTTGAGTCTACGGTGTGGAGATATCGAAGTGAGAGTATAGATACTCATTAGAGAATAAGGGTACTGAGTGTAACCACCTCGAGCAATCATAAGAAAGTCTACCTTCTCGTCGATGACTAACGCGATGCTATAGTGGTGTGTTTGGTTCTTTCATCTGAGGTGCATCGGTAGTTCACCTTGAGGGTGTTATAGTTTGACTACACCATAACTCGATCTCCTAGCCATTTGAAATCTTGAGGTGAATGTTGGCTATAGCATGTTCATTATAGAAACTAGATTGCACCAATAGGGGATCTATCTACCTCGATAGATGAGGAGCAGTCCTATGATAATAATGAGATTGAGTTCTTATGCCCATGGCCATGGTAGAGTGAAGATGATAGAAAGAGTTTCTGTTAAGATTTCACATTGGACTCAAATCGAATAATTAATTAATATGATGAATGTTGGATTTAACGAGTTCACCTTAACCCTAATCCAGTCGGGGCTCAAGATAAAAGAACCCAATCACATAGGTAACTGCACTGAGAGGTCTACTTTCAATCTTGATGGATTGCCACCATATACTACTAGGTGTCATTGATGGATTTTTGGAATAATTATAATGATTTTGATGATCGATCATTCTAATTGTATGAATCAAAAAAATCTGATCCATCGAAAGGTATTTTGATGAAATCGATGATAGAGATCGCGACATGTCTCATTACCATAGAAAACTAAATCTAACTGAATCACACAAATAAGAATTTAGATCTAGATGTCATCAATTGAGCTAACCTAGTTTGATTGATTTGGATTAGATCCAATTTGGTTCAAGGTAACCGTGCAAGCACATGATTGAGCCTGACTTCCTCCTTACGTAATCTTTCTAATTGGTCATAACTGAGTCAAATTTGAATTGACTCATTCTTATATCTTGAATGGATTTATTTTTATCTAACTAGAACATATCTAGATCAGATTAATTATAGAAATTAAATCCATTCATAGTGCAAATGGACAAGGGTCAAAAATTAACCTATTTGAGAGAATTGAGGATCACCTGATCAGATGCTTTTAGAAAATTTTTTAGAAATTATTTTGATCTAACTTTTAGATATGTGATAGGGCATGAGACATACATTAGGTGTACTAAATTATATGATTTTTGGAGGTGCCTATATTGAGTTATGATAGAGTTTGATTTGGATCAAACTCTTGAGGGAAGAGTCCTGGGCGTAGTGGACTCTTCCTTATCTACTCATGCCAACACCTTTTTGAAGTCTTTTTGATGTGAAAACTTGATAGGATCTGGTACTCTATATGGGGAATAAGGCCTAAGGTCCCAATGATAAAAATAAAATAGTTATTTTGGTCAAATGGGACTCCTTTTGGCATTGGTATTTAATATAAATCCTTCTCACGCCAAGGCACTTCAACATAAGTTTTATTTTTCACACAAAAGGCTGCCACCTCTTCCATCTTCCATGCCCCCTCTGATCCTCTCTCTCTCCCCTTTTTCCACATGCCAAAGTTGGATACAAATCAGAGAGGAAGAACCAACCAAAATCATGAAGAGTTCAACATCTACGCGATGGTGTTCGTGAGACAGACAAGCAGCCTTCTCAAATTATTTTGAATGTTCTTTAGATTAGATTCAAATCTAATCTTTGAAGAAAAGATTCATGAGAAGAAGATGTCTAGATCTTTCCTGAGTGGATATCGGTAGAGGCTAGGCGCGTGTGTGGCTCCTTCCAGAACCTCAGGAAAGATCAAGATCATCGTAGGATAATCTGATTACCTAAAATAAAAGTTTAAAATTAAATTAGATTTAATTTTATTTTTAATTTTAATATTAGATCTTTAGGATCTGATCTAAGATGTCTCAGATCTGATTAGGATCATAAGAAAAAAAATTTGAAATATTTTTTTCAGATCTAAATGATCCTGTGCTGAAAAAATAGGATTTTTCCTTCATCTCCCACTTGGACTAAAGCCAATCGGTGCAGTATCGAATACCTATCTTTGACTTGAAGTCATCAAACTCCTTCACCGTAATGGCTTTAGTAAATGGGTTGGCTAGGTTCTTCTTCTCGTTGATCTTCTGAAGGTCAACGTTACCTCGATCCATAATCTTCCGAACAAGATGGTAGTGGTGCAGAATATGCTTTATCCACTAGTGTGCCTTCGGTTCCTTCGCCTGAGCAATGGCTCTAGAGCTATCATAAAGAGCAAAACTAGACCATCAAGAGAGGATGCTACTTTGAGCTCGGTGATGAACTTTCTTAGCCATGTCGCTTCTTTAGCAGCATGATGTAGCGACATCCTCCACCTTGCAAACCGAATCGGCCATGGTATGTTGCTTGAAACTTTTCCAGCAGACAGCTTCATCGTTAAGGGTAAATACATATCCCGACACACTCTTATTGTCATTATGATCAGACTAAAAATTGAAGTCTGTAAACCCTACAAGTCTCAAGTCTGACTCACCATAAACAAGTCATTGGTCCTTAGTATTTCTTAAATACTTCAGGATGGTTTTAACAACTTTCTAGTGATTCTCTCCTAGATCAGATTGGTATCTACTCACTATCCCTAAAGAGTATGTCATATTTAGTCGCGTACATGTCATGACGTACATGATAGAACCTACTATCGAAGTATATAAAATTTTACTCACAGACTCTCTCTTGAGGTATTGTCGGACAATCCCTCTTCGAGAGAGAAATTTCATGGCCTATCGGTAGATAGCTCTTCTTGAAATTCTCTATGTTGAACTTTTTCAGCATAATATCTATGTACGTGGACTGAGATAACCCAAGCAATCTTTTAGATCGATCTCTATAGATCTTCATCCCTAGGATGTAGGAAGCTTCTCCTAGATTCTTCATGGAGAACGGTGACAACAGCCAGATCTTTATTTCTTGTAATGTAGGAACATCATTATCGATTAAGAGAATGTCATCCACATACAAAATAAGAAATATAATTGCTAGACCATTAGCCCACTTATATATACAGGGCTCTTCTTCGTTCTTAATGAAGCCATACATCTTGATCATCCTATCAAAATGTATATTTCAACTCCGAGATGCCTACTTCAATCCATAAATGGATCTTTAAAGCTTACGCACCATAGACTTATCTGTGGATATGTATCTTTTAAGCCGTATCATATACACCTCTTCATCTAGCTCTCCATTTAGGAAAGCTTCTTCACATCCATCTGCTAGATTTCATTATCTAGATGGGCAGCTATGGCAAGCATGATCCGAATGGACTTGAGCATTGTCATAGAAAAAAATATCTCATCATAGCCAATACCATAACATTGACGATATCCCTTAATAACCAGACGAGCTTTATAGATCTCCACCTTTCTATCTATGCCCCTTTTTTTTTTGAAGATCCATTTACATCCTATGAATTTTATCCCTTTGGGTGGGTCAACCAATCTCCATATATCGTTGACCTTTATGGACTCTATTTTGGATCTCATGGTCTCAAGCTATTTTTCAGAGTCGGATCTCTGTATTACATCCATATAGATGATCGGATCCTCATCATTTTCCTCAAGTTCGACAGGATCTTTATCCAGGACCAACGTGGTACTCTACCATATCACCTTAAGGGTATAGGTTCAGTAGGCTTCGAGTTTGATCTAATCAAATCTGATTTAGGTTCAGCTACTTGTGTCAATTTTTCCACCTAGGCAGTAGTTCCTTCACCAAGGAACTTCTTTTCTAAAAAGACTGCCTTAAGACTGACAAACATATTTTGTTCATTAGCAAGGTAGAAGTAATATCCTTTGGTCTCTTTTGGATATCCAATAAAGCTACACTTGTTAGACCTAGGTTCGAGCTTGTCCGTTGCTAAACTTTTGACATAAGCTAGACACCCCAAATCCTAAGGTGTGAGAGTACTGGCTTACGCCCTATCCACATCTCATATGATATTTTAGCTATAGACTTACTCGGAACCCTATTCAAAATATAATAAGCTGACTCGAACGTATATCCCCAAAGAGAGATCGACAGACCGACAAATCCTATTATAGATTGAACCATGTCCAACATGATCCGATTCCTCCTTTCAGATAATCATTATGCTGTGGTATTCTAGAAAGAGTCTATTAAGAGAGAATCTCATTCTCCTCTAAATATGTTAGAAACTCACTGGAAAGGTACTCACCTCCTCGGTCAGATCAAAAAGTTTTAATACACTTTCTAGTTTGCTTTTCTATCTCATTATGAAATAGTTTGAACATTTCAAATGACTCTGATTTATACTTCATTAAGTAGACATACCCATACCTAGATAGATCATCCATAAAGGTTATGAAGTAGAAATATCCACCTCTAGCATTTAAACTCATGGTTCCACATACATCAGTATGTACTAGATCTAAGAGTTCACTAGCTTGCTCATCCTTTTTAGTAAAAGGTGACTTGGTCATCTTTCCAAGTAGACAGGACTCATAGGTCGGAAGTAATTCACAATCACTAACTTCAAAAATTTCTTCTTGAGCCAACTTGTTTATTCTATTCTTGTTGATGTAACCTAGCCTATAGTGCTAAAGGTAGATATCTGATACATCATCTAATCTAGGATGTTTACCAAAAGATTGGACCATTTTAATAGGCTGTGATAATAAATATATGCTGTTATTCAATTATCCAATACAAACTGTAACACCATTGAAAATGATATTACAAAAATTTACTTTTATTGAAAATTGATAACTATTTTTGGTCAATAGGCCTATAGAAATAACATTCAATAAAAAACTTAGACAAAAGTGATAATCACTAAAAATAACTCTATAAGAATTGATTATAAGATTCATGATTCCTAAAGCTAGAACTAGAACTTGTCTTCCGTCTCCAACATTCAGAAATCTCTCATCTTCACCAAATCTCCTACTGACTTGCAAATATTACATCAAAATACAAATATGATAAGGGCTTCCAGTATCAATACCTAGGTAGTAGTATCACAAATTAAGAAGTTGCAAGGTCTTATCATATAACTACCTTGCCCAGCAACTGCGGGCTTCTTTCTCGGCCTATTCGGGTCCAGAGAGGTAATGTACTGAGGACAGTTCCTCTTCTAATGCTCCGCTTCTTACAAAAGAAGCATTCTGCCTGACTCCGATCGGGCTTGCACTTCTTGGTCTAATCCTATGCTAACATCCCAGCATGCGGCTGCACCTTTTCGTTCTTCTTCTTCTTGTTGTTCTTTTTTACCTTTTTAAAGGATTGAGGACCATAAGAAGACCCTCCCACTATATTCACCGACTCCTTTTAGAGCTGATGATCCTTCTTAAAGTTCTGCAGCAACTCCAATAACCCATGGTAGTTCGTTGCAGGCTTTGTCATTCTAAAATGAGTAAGGAATGGAAGGATTTGGGCAAAGAATTTAGGATCGCATCCTTTCCAAGCTGCTTACGTAGGGAAAAGCCCAACTTACTTAGGCATTCAATCATCTCGATCATGTACAATACATGATCAATGACTGACGTCCCATCCCTCATACGAGCATTGAAAATGGCACAACTAATCTTATACCTTTCAATGTCATCAGGCATGCCAAAGGAGTCATTCAACATTTGAAGCATCCCCTTGGGTTGGGCATTCTCGAATCAGTGGCTAAACTCATCATTCAATACAGCCAGCATTATGCACCAAATGGTGGTACGATCATTGAGCCACTTCTAGTAAGTGTCTCTAACCATCCCTCTAGCATTCGGGGCTGGCTTCTCGGATATCAAATTAGTCAATACATACAAGATCTATTCATGCTCCAAGATGATTTTCAATATTCGATACTAGCTATCAAAGTTGGTTCCCATGAATTTATTAAAGAAAAAACCTAGTTTTTCCAAGTCAGGTTCGTTCAAATCTGATTGGATCAAGAGAGATATTTCAAAAATTTTTCTCTTGGATCTAGATCAAATCTGAGACTTTTTAGATCTGATATTATTAATCTAATAAAAGAAAATAAAATAAAATAAAAAATAAATTAAATCTAATTTAATTTTATCTTATTGTGGATAATCTGATTATCCTATGATGATCCTGATGTCTACCTGAGGTTCTGGATCTAGCCACACAAGTGCCCGGTCTCCACCGGCATCCACTCGGGTAGGATCTAGAGATCACCTTCTTCTTTATCACTTCTTCAAAAATCAGATGTGGATCTAATTTTGAAGATCTTCAAAACTCCATTCGAAGATGTGAGTTGTCTCTTGCAGTAGTGCTGCTTCTTCCTTTTCCTGTCGCCTTTCTCTTACTTGGATCGCACCAAACTTATACCCAAAAATTCTTGGGCATGGATAGGAGAGAGAACACCTAAAGGTGGCATGGAGGAAGAAGAGGGGTAGCCTTGTGGCATGGGCAATGGGTCAAGCATCTTTGATCTTCATGCAGATAGAATTTTTATAGACCCTGTTGCACCATGCAGTGCCACATCATCCCAGCCAATCATGGCTTTTTGTGCAATCAGATCTAAATCTGATTGATGGGATGACATCAATCTGATCCAATTAGATGAGAGCCCCTCTGAATCATCCTTAGATGGTGCCAAGGCTGGGTCAAAGCAGTCCTCTAGGCGCCATCCAAGTAGAATCCCCGAAGCAATTGGAGTCCCATCTGTATGGGACTCCATATGCTTCATCCATGGGTGCATGCCTCCCTAGGCATGCACCCCTTATCCATCTACTTTTTAGCAGGTGGACTGATCCAAGAACTCTCTCCTATGATGGCTTGACACATGGACAGATGTCTAAGTGTCAAAGGTCAATGTTTGATCAAATACCCGAAAAAGGATTTAGCAGGTGATGGAAAATGGTAGGTGTTGTCTCAAATTCATCTCACAAATTAAGACAATCCTTTTCTAATCTAGACGAGCTCCAGTCAGACTAAGTAAAGGTACCTGAGTGAGCCCAGACACATTTGGCTCAGTCAAGACAAACTTTAATGATAATTAAAGGAGAACATTAGGCTCAATTGTGTGCTAGCATGATTTCCTTAAACCTAATTGAGTCTAATTCAAATCAATTGAACTGGGTTAGTCCAATTGATGATATCCAGATCAAAATCCTTATTTGTGTGATTCAGTTAGGTTTAGTTTCGTATGATAATGAGATATGTCACGATCTCTATCATCAACATCATCAAAACACCTTCCAATGGATTAGAATATTTCTAATTCAGACTAGTATGATTGATCATCTAAATCATTCTAATTGCTCTCAAAATCCATCGATGACACCTAGCAGCATATGGTAGCAACCCATCAGAACTAAAAATGAACCTCTCAGTGTAGTTACCTATGTGATTAAGTTCTTCTATCTTGAGCCCTGACTGGATTGGGGTTAAGGTAATCTTGTCAAACCCTAATATCCGTCATATGATTAATCATTCGATTCAAGTCTAATGTGAAAATCTTAATAGAAACTCTTTCTATTATTTCACTCCGCCATGGACATAGGCTTATGGACTTGATTCTCATGATCATCATAGTGCTACTCCTCATCTACCGAGGTAGATAGATTCCCTATTGGTGCAATCCAATTCCTACAATGAACATGCTATAGCCAACATACACCTCAAGATTTTGAATGGCTAGGAGACCAAGTCATGGTGTAGTCAAACTATAACACCCTCAAGGTGAACTACCAATGTATTTCAGATCAAAGAACCAGACACACAACTGCAGCTTTAAGCCAGTCATCGATGAGAAGGTAGACTTCCTAATGACTGCTCGAGGTGGTCACGCTCAATGCCCTCGTTCTCTAACGAGTATCTATACTCTCGCTCTGGTGTCTCTACACCATAGACTTAAGACTTATCTACTATAAAGAAGCAATTGTACACCAACCTTCTAGACCAATCACCATCCTCATGATGATCCTACAATCAGGAGTATTTTATGAGTTAATAATGAAAATTCATATCTTAAATTTTCAACTCTTGAAAATAAGAACTATCATTGCCATTAACTCAAGGGATGTATCACAGATATTAAATACACATTATGATAGAAAATAATTTATTTTATTATTTATAGTCAAAATTATAATTTTGCTCTTAGAAGTGTATAATAAGTGTTAGTCAATTTTAGCTTCTAGGCATAACATATCTAAAAACTTCCACTTGACCTAAAGTCAATTGCCTATAAATCTAAGTCCATCTTCTCAATGGACTTTGATCTTCTGTGCAACGACTTTGTAAGCTGGATCTGTCGCTTTGTCTGTGGAGTCAACTCTCTTGACCTCGATGTATCCTTTCTTGAGATAATCGTGGATAATTTGGTATCGCCGCTCGATTTATTTGAATTTCTGGTGAGATCTCGACTCCTTAGCAAGAGCTATGGCATCATTATTATCGCAGCATAGAGGAATGACATCTGATGGCATCACTTCGATCTCTACGACGAACTTCTTATACTAGAATGCCTTCTTTGTAGCTTCTGACATAGCGATGTATTCTGCTTTCATGGTGGAATCTGCTATTACTGTCTGTGTGAAACTCTTTCAACTAACAGCACACCATTATACATAAATAAATTTTTAGATGTCAACTTTCGATCATCTATATCGGACATAACATCTGAGTCTGTATACCTTTGGACTTTGAGTTCTCCATTATCAAAAACCAAGAACATATCCTTAGTTCTTCTTAAGTGCTTAAATATATATTTCATAAAAGTCCAGTATTCTTTTCCTGGATTTGATTGATATCTACATGCGACACTCATAGCATGGGCTATATCAGGTCGTGTACATAACATGGCATACATGATGCTCCATATTGCAGAAGCATAAGAGATCTTGCTCATGTATTCAATCTCCTCTGGTGTGTTGGGACACATTTTTTTAGAGAGATGAATGCCATGTCTGAAGGATACCAATCCCTTCTTGGAGTTTTTCATGCTAAACCTCTTTAGCACTTCCTCTATGTACATCTTCTGTGAAAGACCTAGCATCCTATTCGTTCTATCTCTAT
>QRFJ01000622.1:270976-295144 GCA_006176705.1 Cocos nucifera
TTTTTCTTATCATAATGAGATTATGTTGTATATATTATTCTATAAAGGTTTCTCTGATATGGTGGAAAGTATTCACTATATAATGATGGTTGTCCTAGAATAATTATACATGTTAATTGACATATACGAAATTTTATCATAATTAATGCTATTATGCATTTAGTTTGATTTTAAATCAGATATGTGCATTGAGACCATTTTAAATTCCTCTATAAAAATTATATTAAGTTATAGTGTAATTAATTTTTAGCTGAATCAGTCAAGGATGTCTAATTGATCAATCGATGTCTAGGAAAAATGATTCTTGATTGGTAAAGAGAATATGGTTTTTTAATTGGTTCCATTGTTTGATCCTACCAATTTATTGGTGTCTAAGGAAAGCAACATGGGGGGACTCCCATTTCTCTCCCATTTACCTGGCAATTCGATTAATTAATTCTAGATTGAAATGCTTAATATTATATTCACTACATTAAGGCCTTCCTTCATACTAGTTTCTTATTATGTCCAGAACCATGTTAGTTTCTGTTGTGTAACCACAAGATCTATCATGGGAATGATGTAATATTAATCTAGTGCATTGAGATGCTTACAGCATTTTGAATATACTACTTTATTGTGTAACCACAAAAGTAGTTATATTTCAATTTTGACTGTATAGAAATGAAGGGTTCTACTTAAACTAAAACATTAAAGTTTGTTGTGCTAACACAAGGCTATTAATGTTTTAGATGCAAAAGTTTTTTGAGAGTTGCATAAAATGCAATTGGAAAGAGTTTCCTACCTTTGAACTTATAATAGGTTTGTTGTGCAACCACAAGACTTTTTATAAGGAATTAGGATCTTATTCTCACTAAGAAAATCAATAAGAGGGTTATGATATATTTTTAAATAGTGGGAGACATAATTAAATTAAAGTCCTAATTTAATTATGTTTGTCATCATGAATTTGTTTGCTTATATATTGTTCTTTATTATGTAGATTAAATGGCTTCTTCACTTTCATTATATTCAATTTTGGATTCAAATAAATTGACTGATCAAAATTATGTTGACTGATTGAGAAACCTAAAAATAGTACTCAGTCAAGAAAAACTCTTTTATATTCTTGATGCCCTTGATCCTAAAACGTTTGGAAATAATGCCATGGATGAAGATAAGTCCACATACAAGATGTGGCAAAATGATTTCCTTACTATCAAATGCATTATACTTGCCTCTATGAATAATGAATTACAGAGGCAGCATGATAGCATCGACACTCAGTCCATATTGCTCAATCTAAAAGAGTTTTATGGAGAGCATAGTAGGACTGCTAGATATGAGATATCTAAGCAATTATTTCATACAAGAATGATAGAAGGAACATTCGTACAAAATCATGTTTTGATTGTAATTGACCTAATCACTCGATTAAGTCAATTAGGTTTTGTAATGGATGGAGAGTTAAGTTAGGATTTGATCCTACAATCACTTTCAGAATCATTTTCTCAGTTTATCGTGAACTATCACATGAACAAACTGAATTCTTCATTGCCTAAGCTATTAAATATGCTCAAGATAGCAGAAAGCCATATCAAGAAAGATAAGACTCCTCTTCTTCTTGTGGAAGGAATCTCCAAGAAGAAGAAAGGCAAAAAGGGTTCAAAGAAAAGATTGAATCCTAAATGTGGTATAAATAAAAAGAAAAAGGGGAAGAAGGTCTCCGGACAAATGATCTATTTTCACTGTGGCAAAGCATGCCATTGGAAGAGGAATTGCAAGGCTTACCCTGCAACTGTGAAGTCTGGTGCAAATAATGCACCAAAAGATATGTATGAGATACATACTATATTATTATTAAATTCTTTTATTTTAAATTCTTGGGTATTAGATATCAGCTATGGTTTTCATATATGCAAATCTTTGCAGGGGCTACAGAAAATTAAGAGTTTGAAGAAAGGTGACTTCAAGCTTTATGGCGCTGGAGGAGAATCTATCCAAGCAGAAGCTGTAGGGACAAATATATTGAAGTTACCTTATGGAAAGATCTTAGAGCTTACAAATTGTTATTATATGCCTAAGATCATTAGAAATATTATATCTATACCCTTATTATTAAAATAAGGTTATAGTCTTAATGTAACGAGCGAAGGTTGCTCGATCAAATATTCTAATGAAAATATTTGTTTTGGCATATTTAGCAATGGTTTGTTGACTCTATGTTTGGATGATAATATATTTCATATTGATGAAAATGGAAAATGTAAGAGAGATGACATAAATAATACTTTACTTTGGCATTGTCGATTAAGTTATATTAGTGAGGCTAGGATTAACAAGTTATACAAAGAAAAGTTCTTTGATCCTTTTGATTATGAATCATTGGGAACTTGTGAATCATGCCTCATGGGTAAAATGACCAAGATTCCATTTAATGGACATAGAGAAAGGACAAATAAGTTATTAGGACTTGTACATACGAATGCATGTGGTCCTATGATAACTTAAGCCAGAGGAGGATACTCTTATTTTATTATATTTACTGATGATTTATTTAGGTTTGGATATGTGTATCTTATGAAACACAAATCAGAATCCTTTGATAAATTTAAAGAGTATCAAAGTATGGTCGAAAAACAAATTGGACAATGTATAAAAATCCTTCGATCTGATTGGGGAGGAGAATACTTATCTAATGAGTTTCTAGACTATCTTAAAGTTAAAGGGATTCTTTCTGAATGGACACCTCCTTATACACCACAATTAAATGGTGTAGCCGAAAGGAAAAATCGTACCTTATTAGATATGGTACGGTCCATGATGTGCTTCACTGATTTACCTATTTCCTTCTAGGGGCATGCTTTGGAGACTGCAATTTACATCTTGAATAGAGTTCCTTCTAAATCTATATCTAGTACTCTATATGACATATGGAGAAGTAAGAAACCTAATCTTAAGTATCTTAAGATATGGGGTTGTCCAGCTTATGTTAAAAGAAATTTTGGACATAAACTTGATGCTAGATCAGATAGATATCTATTTATAGGATATCCTAGAAATAGTACAGGACATATATTCTACCATCATACTAAACAAAAAGTATTTATAAGCAGGCATGCCATTTTCATGGAAAAAGAATTTATCCTAGAAAAAGGTAGTGGCAAAAATATTGAACTTAGTGAAGTTCAAGAAAAACAAATAGAAATTTCTCAACCATATAATCATATAAAAGAACCAGAACACATAACTCCTATCCGTAGGTCTAAAAGAGTATGAAATACACCTATGAGATATGGTTTCATTATTGAGAACAATGAAGCCCAAGTCATTGAAAATGACGAACCTCTGACCTATGCGAAAGCAGTCAAAAGTAAGGACTCTTACAAATGGTTAGCTGCCATGCAATCCGAAATGGAATCCATGCACACCAACAAAGTATGGACTTTGGTGGACGCACCAGAGGATATAAACCCTATTGGATGCAAATGGATTTTTAAGAAAAAGATTGCAGCTGATGGTCAAATAGAAACCTATAAGGCCAGATTGGTGGCTAAGGGTTTTAGGCAAAAATAGGGGATTGGTTATGATGAAATATTTTCTCCTGTTGCCATGCTCAAATCTATTTGGATTATGCTTGCTATAGCAGTGTACTAGAATTATGAAATATGGCAAATGGATGTAAAGACTGCCTTCCTTAATGGTTTCCTTAAGGAGGAGGTCTATATGTCACAGCCAGAGGATTTTAGTCAAATGAGAAACCAAATCAGGTATGCAAGCTTAAGAGATCCATTTATGGATTAAAGCAAGCATCAAGGAGTTGGAACATCCATTTTGATGAAATAGTAAAAGAGTTTGATTTTATCAAGAATGTTGATGAATCATGTGTGTACAAAAAAACTAGTGGGAGAACCATGGTCTTCTTGGTTCTGTATGTAGATGACATACTACTCATTGGTAATTATATCCCAATGTTACAATCAGTCAAATTATGGCTATCAAATAAGTTTTCCATGAAAGATTTAGGAGAAGCATCCTATATACTAGGAAGAAAGATCTATAGAGGTAGATCTAAGAGGATGCTAGGCTTGTCCCAATCAAGGTACATTGACTTAATACTGAAAAGATTCATCATGGATGGGAGTAAAAGAGGTTATTTACCCATGAGTCAAGGCATACATCTCTCTAAAAAGATGTCTCCTAAGACACCTGAAGAGAGAAATAGAATGAGTTCTATTCCTTATGCTTTGGCTGCTGGATCAATAATGTATGCCATGTTATGTACAAGGCCTAATTTTGCTTATGCTTTAGGCATTGCAAGTAGATTTCAAGCTGATCCGAGAGAGGATCATTGGAAAGCTGTGAATAATATTCTTAAGTACTTGAGAAGGACTAAAGATATTTTTCTAATATATAGAGGTTCTGATCTTAAATTAAAAGCATATTCTGATTCTAGTTTTCAATTAGACCCAAATGATAGCAAATCCATTTCAGGATATGTATTTACTCTGAACAGTGGAGCAGAAAGTTGGAAAAGTACTAAGCAGCCAACTGTAGCTGACTCAACCACTGAAGCATAATACATAGCTGTAAGTGAAGCCGCCAAGAAAGCTGTCTGGATGAAGAAGTTCATCACTAAATTGGGAGTTATTCCTGAAATTGAGAATCCAGTACCACTTTACTGTGATAATACTGGAGCTGTAGCTCAAGCAAAGGAACCAAGATCTCATCATAAATCCAAACACATTCTGAGATGCTTCCATCTCGTTCGAGAAATTATTGAAAGACAAGATGTAGTCATAGAACGAGTCGATACAAAGAACAACATAGCAGACCCATTCACTAAGGTTTTACCACTACAACTGTTTGATCGCTACCTTGATTGTATGGGATTAAAATATAAGGGTGATTGGCTTTAGTGCAAGTGGGAGATTGAAAGGAATATGCCCTAAAGCCAATTCATTTTTGGGATGTTCTTTGTCTTCTAGACTCATGTAATGATATTTTTAATAAATAAAGGCATTTAATTCATCATATGCAGTGTCTTATTATTTATTTAAGATTATGATGAACCCTATAAATTAGGGCTATGATTTTAGGATTATGATGAGATCATACTAGTGAGACCTAAAATCTTAAAACCCTAATTTAAATATTCCTAGTCGATGGGATATTGAGTTAGGGATCAATATTTTTCAGTAAGATTAGCACATTCTAGTGAGACCTAAAATCTTAAAACCCTAATTTAAATATTCCTAGTCGATGGGATATTGAGTTAGGGATCAATATTTTTCAGTAAGATTAGCACATTCTTTGTATGCTCAATTGAGAGGGTGATTAATCTCATAATAACTTATGTATGATACTAATACAAGAATGTGGGTGCTCATTACAGAATGAGTTCACTGAATTGATCCAAATTGAGAATATCTAATGGAGTCTTATCTACATGTTAATAGATTGTTCTCATAGTGGAATTTGTGCATGTAATCCTTTGACCTGAAACTACCATAGAATCTTATATATATAAATTCATATTTTGGTTCATACTCATTCATGACTCAGTTATGTACGGGATGATCTGGATATGGTAGATTATATATATGAAGATTGTGAGTAGGTTAATATGGAATCGATCTCTCCTGGTAAGAGGAAATAGCATCCTACTTGCTTCAAACAAATGATGATTCAAGAAGACTTTGATCAAAGCATGATGAAAAATTAGAAATGATTTCTAATGTTTCATTAAATGAATCATCATCATGAGATTGAAAGAGAAATGAATATGATATTGGGGTTGACATATTTCCATACCCAAAGTCATATTCAGGATGTAGGGAGATCGAAGGATCTAGTTCCATGATAATTTTCATTGAAGGATATTTTTGGTATTTCCATCAAAATTTTACATCTTCCGAGAAGTCATGATACATTGCTAGATGTCAATCTTATCTTGTGGGTTCGATCAAATTAAAATTTTAATTGGATCATTAAATTAGAAAGTGTTCTAAATTAAGTCAAATTGGGTTGGCTAGTTTTGACCTAAATTGGTTTGGTTGAGTTCTAACTAGATTAGATCAAATCACACCCAGACTCACTACTGGTTAGATGTGGAATCCAATGGATCACACACAAAGAGAGTTGATTAAGGGTCTAATTGGGTTAGACCATGTTTGCAAGATGAACATGCTAGCACATGTAGCAAACCCTAGCACCTGGTTTCGAATTGGATTCGAATCGGCTTCCGATTTGGGCTAATTTAGATCCGATTTGAGCCAAATAGGATTTGGTCTTGAATTGGATTAACCTAGACTGCTTGGGCTTTAGTTAGGGTGCCACAAACCTGAATCCTATGCTCTAGAGAGTCTCTCTCTTGCGCATGGGAAGTCTTTCATGCGCCAAAGAATTAATGGGAAGTCTTTCATGCGCAAAGAATTCTTTGGCGCATGGAATTAGTTGGCACCTACCTTCTTTGACTTTTCTCATTTTGTTATGTCACATAAATTTTTATATTGGCATGGACATCAGATATGGGGCACAGAAGAGTCCTTCTACAGATAAAATACTCCTTTTTTCTTTTTAATTTTTTCGCCCAGGATGGTTTGTCGCCCAAGACCCCTTGCCGCCAAAGACTCCATGCCGCCTACTCCTCCTTGACGTCTCTTGGACCAAGTCAAGGTCTCTTGGGACTTTGACTATTCAAAGATTATCTTCACACCTTCTTGCTAAATGGGCATCCCTTTTTAGAGCCATTGGATGGCCTTTTTTTTCATGATCTAATGGATGAAAAGGGTGGCACCAAAGATGATATATTGTGACTCTTCATAAAAAAAAACTTACGTAGAATTAGTCCAAGAGTCCTTCTACTTTAAGACACCTCTTGGACTAAGTCTACATCTCATTTGTACTGGTAAGGCATGAGATTGGCTGATGGGGCATGAGAAATTGATGAGGAAAGGGTGTGAGATTTTTTGTTGGCACCCCTACGTACATTATAAATACGGGTGCACACCAAGAGTCCGGGTGTGATAATTATCTTTCTTTCTTACAAGAGTTTCTTTTTATCCAATTTTCTTTCTTTCTTTCTCTTGTCTAGATCTTATCCTTATAAGAATAAGAAGTTATCTTAAGACTAAGAGATTAGGAAGAAAAATTAAGAAGACAAAAGAAAAAGAAAGATAGATAAGGAGAGGCAAGGAAGGTGACATAAAGGCTAAAGAAGGTCTTGCCCTTTTAATTAAAGTTCTTATTATTAGAACTCTAATTATATAAATCAGAGGTGCTGGTGTCTTGATCAAGTCTCTGTGTGGATCAACGTTGGAGGGTGAACACGTGGGCACCTGGTGGAAACCCTGACGGACTGCTACCGACGATCAGGATCAATTTAGGGTTTAGCGATAAGAGGTATGTTCTAATACTTTCTTTTATATTACAAATGCATGTTATATGATTTAACTGCTAATGAGGTGGTCCTAGGGTTTGGATTTTGTTTATATGATTTCATGTTTTTACTTTGAAATCCATGCTTCCGCCTTTTACACCAATCCCATCACATACCTTCAGAAGGACCTACCTCCTTCTTGTTCTTCAGGTTGGCCAGGTACAAAGGGCAGTTCCACTTTTAATGATCATTAGTATTGCAATGGAAATATTTTTTCTTGTCGGCCTTCTTCTCCAGCTCTGCCTTCTTCTTCCTCCCACCATCCACCTTCTGTTTCTTTATGGACTTCTTCTTCTTTCCAAAAGACTTTTTCTTGGAAGAAGTCCACTCTACAGCAAGTACTGAGCCTTTAGAATCTTTCACAGAAAGCACAATAGTAACCAGCATGTTCATGAGCTCAACCAAGGTATTCTGAAGTTTATGCATATGGTAGTTTATGATGAACTGCCCATACGCATCAGTCAAGGATTGTAAAATTATATCAATCTGCAGATCCTGATCTAACTTCACATCGAGCTTCTCAAGCTCTTCTAAGTTTTTAATCATCATTAGATAATGATCTTGAACTAACTGTCCATCATGCATTTGAGTCTTAAATAGTCTCTTAGTGACTTGATATTTGGTTGTGCGACTCTATTCACCAAACAACTGTTGCAGGTGAGCTAACATTTGGTGGCTAGTCTTAATGTCTTCATGTTGGCACTGGAGCTCATCAGGCATCGAGCCCAATATGTAATACCTGACTTTGTTATCTTCATCCATTTGCTTCTCGAGAGATGCTCTCTAATCAGTGGATGGATGGGCTGGTAAGGTGGAAGGATCCTATTTCAATACATGAGTCAACTTCTCAAAATACAAAATAATTTTGATGTTTCAGAGTCAATCCTCGTAATTGGGTTTGGTCAATTTATTGGTGTCCAGGATGCGGGCTAGTGGGTTGGATGCAGATATCTTCTTGCAGAGAGTCAAAGTTTCTAGTTAGATTTTATAATTAGACTTAATCAATTTATTTTGGAGTCTCATTTTTAAAAAAAATTAGACTTCCACTATTTACTTAGATCCCTATAGTCCCTTGATAGAGAGTCAAAAATTTTCATGATTATTGATTTTTAGTGGATGGTGCGGTCCCACCGACTGGCTCCTTACCTCACCTAATAGTTATTGGTAATGGGTCAACCGATGAGTGAACAACTCTTATCCAATGATTTTCTAATCATGATGCATCAAAACCTGATCTCTAATTCATGAATCTCACCATGTCCAAAATATTGATCCACTCCTTAGTTAAGTCAGACTCATCATTTGCACAAATTAGATTTCTGATTAGGTCTCTTACCGTATCTAGAATATTGAGCCCAATCATCCCCCAATGCCCAATAATAGACATGGTTGCATCTTGCCAGTGCAATTTAACCACTATATCCAATCGAGAACAATCAACCTTGGGAAGGGCCCGCACATCTACAATGGTGGAAGACCTTAGATTTAATATTTTCTTAGAAAGATTTAATTTAGATCTCTTTAAACTTGACTTGACTTAGTCATAACAATTATGACTAACCTAGTGGCATGGGTTGGCTCAAATTGTTAGCCACCTTAAATCAGAACTAGATCGACACAAATGGCCAGGTAAGTGAGATCGATGGATGGGATATGCCATTAACTTGACAAGAACACATTCAGATCGAGTAGCTCTCAATTAATAACCAATCGGTCGTATCTGCCATACCTACCTTTGACACTAAATTATCGAATCAGAGTCAATTACGTTAGCCTACAATCCAGTCTCGAATCATGAAGCCAAATTCGGTTTTGACTTGATCGAGTCATATCTCAATGTAATTAGATCATGACCCAGATCTTAATCCTATTAGGTTGGTCAAATCTAAGCTTTCTTTGATCCCACCTAATCAACTCATGATTTGGTTTGATCAACCACTAGATCCAATTGAGCTACCGAAGCTCGAACCCAATTTTATGAATATATCTTAGATATAAAAATTCATAATTTTTAGATCTAATTAATTTAATAATCTTAATTCTTAATTAAGTTTTGGGTTCATGAACAAAATATGTAATAAAATCTTAGGATTTCAGGATATAAGATTTTGCAGAAAAATAAATTTTGATTTCTAATTAAAAATTAACGTGCAGCACCTCGATGCATTATAAGAATACCCCATTGAATAGGAGGAGAAGGCCTCTAAATCCTATTTTATTCTTATGATCGGACGGCTAAGGGGAACATCTTAATCAAAAATATAATTTCTACTATAAAACTAGTTAGATCTAAATCATATGTCACATATACAATTAATGATCTAACTTATACATATTTTGCATACATCTCATGTATCATAACTAAATTAAACATGCATGCTTTCAGATCTAATATATCACATATAATATCTAAAAAATAGAATTTAAATTTGATCACATCAAATAAAACTATTCTAGATATTTTATAGAACTATTCTATAACTAGTCTAAGCATGCATCTTTCATACCTCATATAAATAAATTTAATTTTTTTTTATTTTTTAGATCTAATTATAATAATTATAACATCAAAAAAATAAAAATAAATTAGATCTAAAATTATATTTAATTAATTTAATAATATGATTATACTAGACTACGCATAGAACTATTCTATTCCTAGTCTAGTCATGCATCTCATATATTTTAGATCTAAATCATAAAATTTTTAATTTTTTAATTTTAGATCTAATCATATCTGATGTGACATCTAAAATTCTTTAATATCAAATAATAAATAAAAATTAAATTAGATCTAAAATAGATTTGATGAACTACCAACCTGGCTCTGATACGAGTTGAAGGAAAAATCCTATTTTTCCGGCATAGGATCGTTCAGATCTAATTAGATCTAAAGGAATATTTCAAAAAAAATTTTCAATGATCCTAATCAGATCTAAGATATCTTAGATTTAATCTTAAAAATCTAATATTAAAATTAAAAATAAGATTAAATCTAATTTAATTTCATACCTTTATTTTGGGTAATCAGATTATCCTGCGATGATTCTGATCTTTCCTGAGATTCTGGAAGGAGCCATGCATGCGCTTGACCTCTACCAGTATCCACTTGGACAAGATCTAGCTATCTTCTCCTCACAAATCTTTCCTCTAAAGATCAAATTTGAATCTGATCTGAAGAACCTTCAAAATAATTTGAAAAGGGTGCTTGTCCATCTCATGAACACTGTCACGTAGATGTTGAACTCTTCATAATTTTGATTGGATCTTTCTCTCTAATTTGTGCCCAACCTTTGGCACGTGGAAGAAGGAGAGGTAGAAATCAGAGGAGGCATAGAAGATGGAAGGGGTGGCAGCCTTTTGGTTGAAAAATAAAAGTTACGTTGAAGTGCCTTGGTGTGAGAAGGATTTATATCAAATATCAACGCCAAAAGGAGTCCCATTTGACCAAAATAACTATTTTATTTTTATCATTGGGACTTTAGGTCTTATTCTCCATGTAGAGTATCAGATCCTGTCTAGTTTTCATGCCAAAAAGACTTTCAAAAGATATCAACATGAGTAGATAAGGAAGAGTCCACTGTGCCTAGGACTCTTCCCTTAAGAGTTTGATCCAAATCAAACTCTATCATAACTTAATCTAGGCATCTCTAAAAATCATGAAATTTGGTATACCTAATATCTCGTTTCCTATCACATATCAAAAAATTAGATCAAAATGATTTTTATATAATTTTTTAGAAGCATCTAATCAGGTGACCCTCAATTCTCTCAAATATGTCAATTTTTGACCCTTGTCCATTTGCAATATGAATGGATTTAATTCCTATAATTAATCTGATCTAGATAGATTTTAGTTAGATAAAAATAAATCCATTCAAGATACAAGAATTAGTTAAATCAAATTTGACTTAGTTGTGATGAATCATAAAGATTACGTAAGGAGAAAGTCAGGCTCAATCGTGTGCTAGCACGATTATCTTGAACCTGATTGGATCTAATCCAAATCAATCGAACTAGGTTAGCTTAATTAATGACATTCAGATCTAAACCTTTATTTGTATGATCTAGTTAGGTTCAATTCTGTATGGTAATGAGATATATCACAATCTCTATCATCAACATCATCGAAATATCTTTTGATGGACCAGAACTTTTCTGATTCATACAATTAGAATGATCAATCATCAAAATCATTCTAATTGCTCTCAAAATCCATTAGTAACACCTAGCAGCATATGATGGCAACCCATCAGGACTAAAAGCAAATATCTTGGTGTAGTTATTTGTGTGATTGGGTTCTTCTATCTTGAGCCCCGACTGGATTAGGGTTAAGGTGAACTCGTTAAACCCAACATCCATCATATAAATTAATCATTCGATTTGACTCCAATGTGAAATCTTAATAGAAACTCTTTCTATCATCTTCACTCTGCCCTGGCCATGGGCTTAAGGACTCAATCTCATGATTATCATAGGGCTGCTCCTCATCTACCAAGGTAGATAGATCCTCTGTTGGTGCAATCTAATTCCTACAATGAACATGCTATAGCCAACATACACCTTAGGGTTCTGAATGGCTAAAAGATTGAGTTATGGTGTAGTCAAACTATCACATCCTCAAGATGAACTATCGACACACCTCAGATCAAAGAATCAGACACACCACTATAGCATCGAGTCAGTTATCAACAAGAGGGTAGACTTTCTTATGACTACTCGAGGTGGTTATGCTCAGTGCCCTCGTTCTCTAATGAGTACCTACACTCTCACTCTGGTGTCTTCTCACCGTAGACTCAAGATACATCTATCCTAAGAAAGTGATCATATACCAACCTTTCGGATCGATCACCATCATCCTCGTGATGATCCTATGGTCGAGAGCTGTTTATGAATTAATTATAAAAATTCATATCTCAAATTTTCAACTCTTGAAAATATGAATTATCATTACCATTAGCTCAAAGAATGTAGCATGGACACTTTAAATACAACCTGTGATATAAAATAATCTTTTTATTAATTTATAATCAAAATTATAAAATTTTTCTTAGAAGTGTATTACAAGTGTTTAGCCAATCTGACTTCTAGGGTACACATCTAACAGGAGATTGTTGAAAATGGTTTTCCAAAGCCAATCATCAGCCTATTGATGGTTGAGCTAGTTTTTGAATAAGTTTATAAATTATTAATTAAATAAAAGTTATTATAGCTTTTTCATCATAAATTTTACATCTTTTAATGAACTCCTATCTATTATTATGATGTCCTTAGAACTATTAAGAATCAACAAAGAAAGATTTATCATTTAGTCCTTAAACATGTTCATGACCAATTGATACGTTGTTACCAAGGATGGCAACGTTTATCAAGTATAGGTCATTTTGTACCATATAGGTTGGTTGTTCTCTTAACCAAAAAGTTTGGAGACACTGATATGATATGTAGGTGAGATGTTAGGATACATCTATACTGAACGTGACTAACTTTGAAGCTTTTCTGCTATCAAGAATTGCTTCGATGAAATATGGGTATAAGTGTCCCTCTAATCTGAGATCACCATGGTGACTTTCAAGCAATTCACTATGCTTTGGTGTCAGATTACTTGAATTTCTAATTAGTAATAGAAGATTTTTGGGTACAGTCAAGTACTTGACGAGTTGGTGCATAAGTCAAGTGAAGAAAAATCTCATTTTCTACCGTAGAATTGTCCAGATCTGATAAGATCTGAGATGAATTTTTCTAAAAAATTTTCTATGATCTAATCAGATCTAAGAGATCTCAGATCTAACTAAGGTGATTTGATATTAAATCATAAAAATTAAATCTAAGTGAGGAACATTTGATGTACTTGATTAGGATAATCTGATTATCTTGTAATGATCATGATTGTTCCTGAGGTTCTAGAATGAGCCATGCATGCACCTGACCTCTACCAATATCCACTCGGGTAGGATCTAGATATCTTCTCCTCATGAATCTTTATTCAAAAGATTAGATCTGAATCTAATCTATAGATCCTTCAAAAAGATCTTGAATGCAATATGCTCGTCTCATGAACACCATCATGTAGATGCTGAAGTTTGCATCAATTTCCTTGGACCTTCTTCTCTAATTTATGCCCAACTTTTAAGTGTGTAGAAGAGAGGAAGAGAGAGGATTAGAGGGGCATGGAGGATGATAGGGGTGGCAGCAACTTGGGCATGGAAAAAATATTTCATGCATTAAGATGCAATGGCATGAGAAAGGGTTTTAATCCTATGCACCATCTAAGAGTCCTTCTTTGACCAAATAGCCAATTATTTGATCAAAGGGACTTCAAGGATTAATCTCCATGTCAAATACCAGATCTCTATCTTGTTTTGATGCCAAAAAGCCCTCTAAAAATTGCCGACAAGAGTAGATAAGGAAGAGTCCATAGCGCATAGGACTCTTTCCTCAAGAGTTTGATCCAAATCAAACTCTATCAAAACCTAGTCTAGGTACTTCCATAAATCACAAAATTTGGCACACCTATAGTATGACTCGAGCCCTATCACATATCCAAAAATCAAAGAAAAATAATTCTCATAGAATTTTCTAGGAGTCTCTGATCAGGTGACCCTCAGTTCTCTCATTTAGGTCAACTTTTGACCCAAGTCCAATTGCACTAGGAATGGATTTAATTTCTACAACGAAAATAAATCTATTCAAGATATAGAAATAAGTTAAATCAAATTTGACTTGGTTGCGATGAATAGAAAGATTACAGAAGGAGAAAGTCAAGCTCAATCGTGTGCCAGCACGACTATCTTAAATCTGATTGGATCTTATCCAAATCAATCGAACTAGATTAGCTTAATTGATGACATTTAGATCTAAACCCTTATTTGTATGATCTAGTTAGGTTCAGTTTCATATGGTAATGAGACATGTCGCAATGTCTTTCATCGACATCATCAAAATATCTTTCGATAGACCAGAACTTTTTTGATTCATACAATTAAAATGATTGATCATCAAGATTATTCTAATTGCTCCCAAAATCTATCAGTGGTACCTAGTAGTATATGGTAGTAATCCATTAGAATTGAAAATGAACCTCTCGATGCAGCTACCTATGTGATTGGGTTCTTCTATCTTGAATTTTGATAGGATTAGGGTTAAGGTGAACTCATCAAACCCAACATCCATCATATGAATTAATCATTCGATTCAAGTCCAATATGAAACCCTAATAGAAACTCTTTCTATCATCTTCACTTTGCCATGGCCATGGGCTTATGGACTCAATTCTCATGATCATCATAGGGCTACTCCTTATCTATCGAGGTAGATAGATCTCCGATTGGTGCAATCCAATTTCTACAATGAACATGCTATAGCCAACATACACCTCAGGATTTCGAATGGCTAGGAGTCTGAGTTATGGTGTAGTCAAACTATAACACCCTCAAGGTGAACTATTGATGTACCTCAAATCAAAGAACTAGATACACCACTGCAGAATCAAGCCAGTCATTGACGAAAAGGTAGACTCTCTTATGACTGCTCGAGGTGGTCACGCTCAGTACCCTCATTCTGTATTGAGTATCTATACTTTTACTTCGATGTCTCCGTACCGTAGATTTAAGACTCATCTATCCTAAAGAAGCAATCGTACACCAACCTTCTAGATTGATCACCATCCTTGTGATGATTCTATGGTCAGAAGCAATTTATGAGTTAATTATGAAAATTCATGCCTTAAATTTTTAACTATTGAAAATATGAATTGTTATTACTATTAACTCAAAGGATGTTTCACAGACACTTTAAATATGCACTGTGATAGAAAATAACTCTTTTATTAATTTATAATCATAATTATAAAATTATTTTTAGAAGTGTATTACAAGTGTTTAACCAATCTGGTTTCTAGGGCATACATCTAACAAACTCCCACCTGACCTAAAGCCAATTGGCTACAAATCTAAGTCCCATCTTCTCAAGGTGGGCTTCGATCTTCTATTGTCCCTAAGATTTTGTCAGCGGGTCAGTCGCATTGTCTGCAGTGTCGACTCTCTTAACCTCGACGTATCCCTTCTCGAGGTAATTACGGATGAGGTGGTATCATCGCTCGATGTGCTTAAATTTTTGATGAGACCTTGACTCCTTAGTTAGGGTTATGGCACCATTGTTATTGCAGTACAGAGTGATGGCATCACTCCGAGCTCTATGGCGAACTTCTTGTATCAGAATGCCTCCTTTGCAGCCTCCAATGCAACGATGTACTTTGCTTCCATAGTGGAGTTTTCTATCACCATCTACTTGGAACTCTTCCAACTGATAGCTTCACCACTGCATAGAAATAGACTTTCTGATGTCGACTTTCGATCATCTATATCGGACATAAAATCCGAGTCTGTATACCCCCAGACCTAGAGCTCTCTATTACCAAAAATTAGAAACATATCCTTAGTCCTTCTCAAGTACTTAGGGATACCTTTCACAGAAGTCTAGTGCTCTGTCTTGATTTGACTGATACCTACTCATGACACTCACAGCATGGGCAATATCAAGTTGTATACATAGCATGGTATACATGAGGCTCCATATTACCAAAGCATAAGGGATCTTGCTCATGCATTCAATCTTCTCAGGTGTGCTAGGGCACATCTTCTTAGAGAGATGAATGCCATGTCTAAAGGGTACTAAATCCATTTTGGAGTTTGTCATACTAAATCTGTTTAGCACCTCCTTTATGTACCTTTTTTATGAAAGTCCTAGCATCCTATTCGGTCTATCTCTATATACCTTAATTTTCAGAATAAAGGATGCTTCTCCTAGGTCTTTCATAGAGAACTCTTTAGACAACTACATTTTGATTGAAGTCAACATGAGAATATAATTCTGAATTAGGAGGATGTTATCCGCATATAATATGAGGAAGAAAATAGCACTCCCACTGATCTTTTTGAAAACACAGGGCTCCTTCTCATTTTTGACAAAACCAAATGATTTGATTACATCATTGAAATGAGCATTCCAACTCTGAGATGCTTGCTTAAGTCCATATATGGATTTTTGCAGCTTGCATACCTTGTGATCACCATCACTGGATGCGAAACCAAGCAGCTATTCCATATAGATATCTTTCTCAAGATATCCATTTAAGAATACCATTCTCACATCCATCTGCCATATCTTATAATTAAAATAGGCTGTAACAGCAAGCAGTATGTGGACGGATTTAAGCATAGCTACTGGCGAGAAGGTATCCTGATAGTCAATGCCTTCACGTTGACTATAACCTTTTGCTATGAGCCTTGCTTTGAATGCCTTTACATTTCCATCGACACCAATCTTTCTCTTATAGATTCATTTACACCAAATAGGTACTATACCTTTAGGTGGATATACCAAGATCCAGACTTGGTTTGAGCACATTGAGTCAATTTCTGACTTCATTGGCTCTAACCATTTCTTGGAGTGGATATTTGATATCACCTCATCATAGATTTTTGGATCATTACCATGAACCACATTTTTCATGAGGAATATTCTTTTTACATCCTTTACTGTAGTACCTAAGTACCTTTCAGGAGGACAAAAAATTCTATTTGATTTATGAGATGCTGGAGGTAATGTTTGGACTGGTTCTAGCTGATTGGACTCCATAGGTTTCTTAGCTCGTTGCTCATTAGAGACTTTCTCTTCGAGCCTAATCTATCTTCCAATGTTACCATCTTAAATAAACTATTTTTCAAGGAAGATGACATGTCGACTCACAATCACATTATGGTCTTTTGGAAGATAGAAATAATATCCTAACAATTTTGTAGGATATTCTATAAATCGAGCTATAAAGAACCTAGACTCTAATTTGTTTGCCTGATGTTTCTTAACATGGGCTGAATAATCTCAAATTCTAAGATGACTCAGACTTAATTTCTTACCATACTATATCTCATATGGTGTGATAGGAATGATTTTAGAGAGAACCCTATTTAGTAGATACTTTACTATCATAAGACTATGTCCCCAAAGAAACTCAGGGAGGTCCATAAAACTCATCATGGATTAGACCATACTTAATAGGGTCCGATTTCTCCATTCTGAAATCCTGTTGAGTTGAGGCATTTCAGGTGGAGTCCATTAAGAGACATGCTATTATCCTTACGATAGTTTAGAAATTTTCAACTAAGGTATTCACCTCCTCGATCTGATTGAAGAACCTTAATAGGCTTTTCTATTTATTTTTCTATTTCATATCAGAATTCTTTGAACTTTTCAAAAGCTTCAAACTTATGTCGCATCAAATACACATACCCATATTGGGATAGATCATCGGTAAAGATTATAAAGTAGACGTAGTTGCCCTTAGCCTGCACATCAAATGGGCCACACACATCAGTATGTACTAGGGCAAATAGGTCTGTGGTCCTTTTCTCATATCATATAAAAAGAAGTTTGATCATTTTTTAATGAAGGCATGATTCACAAATCGGATATGACTCAGAAGTCAATCGACTTAATAATTTGAATTTCTTTAATTTGTTAACCCTATCTTTCGCTATATGACCTAGCTTAAGATTCCAAAGATACCTATCATTTAGACTATCTCTAGATTACTTTGATCTTATGGCATTTATATTTTGCTCGATATTAAAAATAGAAACATCAATATGTAACTGATAGAGACCATTTATAAGAAAATCACTTGCAATTTTACTTCTTTCATAAAGAATATTACAATGGTCCTTAAGAAAACTAATTACATAGCCTTCTTGTGAGGATTTATGGTACTCCCAAGCCTTGGGAGGCCACGAGAGGAGTCACGGTGTTGGCTCTAGAGATTCTAGGGGCTTGGTTGGTGCTTCGAAGATATGAGATTCAAGATAAAGCAAGGAATCAAAATTGAAGAATTAAGACTGCAGAAGAAAGATTTTCTATAGGTTAGTCGGCTCAGTCCAAAATTGGATCGGCTAAGTCTCAATGCATAGGCAAAATAGAGAGCTGCATATTCGAAACTGCTGGTACGATACAAAATTGAGCCAGCTCAGTTTCAGACTGAGCCGACCCAGTGGAACTTAGCCGTCTCAGTACGCGGATAGAGTTACACGAGGGTTTATTTTGGGCTAGGGTCTAGGTTGATCCTAGGGGTTCTAAGGCCTAGTTTGAGAGGTCTTAAGGTGGCTAATTCATGTATGGGTTGGGTCTAGATCCAAAGGATAAGAGCATGGGAGACATGGATGTACATGGGCTCGATGAATGCTTTCATGTATTGGATTAGCCAGGAGAGTTTTTAGTCAGACCTAATGGCTATGTGTAAATACATAGATTATATTAGGATTTTAAAGGTTGGAATCAATACAGACCTTTTCTCCCTCAATTCTCTTCTTCTTTTCTCTCTAGAGTTGCCGTCGTAGGGTTCTTGAAGAAGCCCTAGAGAAGGGGGCATCTCCCTCAAGCCCATGGAGGGAGGCACCCCATCACGGATCTAGGTGGAGGATCGAAGATTTGCTATCCATAGAGAACGTCATAAGTTCCTTCAAATTCATGCTAAAGATCAGGAGCTTCCATAACATGATATCGGTGCTTATGATGTCAAGGATGATTGGCATTCGAGCGATATCATGGGTCTACAATTTGATATCAGAGCTAGATGATGCCTAGGATGTTGTGGACAGTAATATGGTATCAGTGCTAGATGATGCCTAGGATGTTATGGATGGCAATATGGTATCAGAGCCATATTTTAGAGCTTGATAATGCATGAAATAAAGGAGAAGTCATACATGGTAAAATCAAAATTCTGCACAATGATTTCATGTTATGTCTCAAATCTATTTTTGTTATTACTATGGTTTGGCCAACCAAGAGCAGCGAGTTGAAGGTGGAGGTTGAGAGGATTAATGAGAAGATATTTTTTTAGGATGGAAGGATTTGGTGCATGATTTGCTGATCGATCTTGGTGGAAAGGCTAGGGTGTATGATGGTTATGTGACAGACAGGGAACGCTAGAGTGCTACAATAGCATTTTTCTAAAGATATAGGGCTGAGAGAGGCTCGGCGATGCAGCAATTAAGGAAGGTATCTTAGTAGAGATCATTAGGGTTCTCTAAAAAGATGGATATTATGGGGCTATTAAAGAGAAGTTTCCCAAGGGGTAATAATCGAAGGAAGGTTAAAGAAGTGACTATACGTTCTTTGATGTCAGGAAGGTGGAAAAATAGTCAAAGATGTATTCAGCGATTCGACCAGAGCATGAATTTGTGAAGCCTTGGGAATGATGGAGATGGATGATCCATGGAAGTCCAGCAGGTTAGGGCTGGATGGCTGTAGAGCGGTGCAGGGATGAGTCAAGGAGCACTGGAGTGCTACAGTAACGCTTTCTTGAAGATGCACGGGGCTGAGAAAGGCTCGATAGTGCAGCAGTCAAGGAGTGTATCTCAGTAGAGAGTGTTAGTGGTATCTCAGGGAGATTGGGTGCAGGTCTTAGGGAGAGCCGGAGGTCTCAGGGAGCACCAGGGGCATCTAGCAGTCGGAAGTATGATGGATTAGATTTCTTCTATAGGAGCACCAGGGAGAGTCGCGGTTCAAGTGGAGGATGGTTCTCCGAGCGCAACTGAAGTGATGGTTGGTGTTGGGGTAGAAGAGAAGGACTAGGGTGGAATTCTCAAGGGTTCAGTCACTGGATTCAGAAGAGTTGGATGAGCTCTTAGGTTTCAAAGGTGCTCATGGATTGCAGACGTATCTGAGATGGCTTCGAAGAGGGTGTAGAGTGTGGAGGATTCGAAGGGACAGCGATGGTGTTCGAGGTACAACGGCAGGCCCATTAGTGTAGTATTGGATGGTTGGCCTTGAGGGACTCAATAAAAGAGTCGACTTCTATGGCATCAGGTGGACTTTGGATATAGGTGGAGTTTCGTAGTGATGGCTTCACAAGTAGAGAGAAAATTTGGCATGAGTTCAAAGCTAAGGGTCAGCGTCGCTGATGCATAGTTTCAGATAGAGTAGTATGTGCAGGTGGACAGGCATAGCTCTGAGGAGATCATATCAGGTGGTACAGTATGTGCTGGTGCAGAAATGCTGTAGGTTCTCTAGAAAAGTCTAAAGAAAGTGATGCAGCTGCTAAGTAGAAGAGATCTTATAATTCTAGGGTGGTGCCAAGAAGCAAGCACAGGTCTTCAGTGGTGGAGGCGGTCATCCCAAAGGTCTCAGGAGTGCATAATAGCTGAAGAGGATTGGCGGAGGTGATGTTTGCATAGGTGCTGTCGAGTGCATAGGGACAGTGTGATCATGTAGGAGGGCATTGTTGGGGGGTTTGCCAAGGCTTGGGAGCACCAAGGAGGAGATTATGAGGATTTATGGTACTCCTAAGTCTTGGGAGGCAACGGGAGGAGTCACGGTATTGGCTTCAGGGATTCCAGGAGCTTGGTTGGTGGTTCGGAGATCTGAGATTCAAGATGAAGTAAGAAACCAAAATCGGAGAATCAAGACTGTCGAAAGAAGATTTTCTGTAGGTTAGCCGACTCAGTCCAAAACTGGATTGGCTAAGTCTCAGTGCACAAGAAAAATAGAGAACTACATTTTTGAAACTACTGGCATGGCACAGAATTGGGCCGGCTCAATTTCAGACTAAGCTGACCCAGTGAAACTTAGCCGGCTTAGTGCTGAGATAGAGTCGGCTTAGTGCGTGGGTAGAGTTATATGAGGGTTTGTTTTGGGCTAGGGTCTGGGTTGATCCTAGGGATCTTAAGGCCTAGTTTGAGAGGTCTTAAGATGGCTAATTCATGTATGGATCGAGTCTAGATCCAAAGGATGAGAGCATGGGAGACATGGGTGTATATGGACTCGGTGAGTGTTTTCATGTATTGGGTTAGCTAGGAGAATTTTTGGTTGGGCCTAATTGCTATACAAATACATAGGTTGTATTCGAGTTTTAAAGATTGGAATCAATATAGACCTTTTCTCCCTCAACTCTCTTCTTCTCTTCTCTCTAGAGTTGCTGCCCTAGGGTTCTTGAAGAAGCCCTAGAGAAGGAGGTGTCTTTCTCAAGCCCAAGGAGGGAGTCGCCCCATCACAGATCCAGGTGGAGGATCGGTGGTTTGCTGCCCATAGAGAATATCATAGATTTCTTCAAGTCTGTGCTAAAGATCAAGAGCTTTTGTAACATGATATCGGTGCTTATGATGTCAAGGATGATTGGCATTTGAGTGATATCATGGGTCTACAATTTGGTATCATAGCTAGGTGATGCTTGGGATGTTGTAGACGGTAATATGGTATTAGAGCTAGGTGATGCCTGGGATATTGTGGATGGCAATACTTTCTATGCTAAACATGAAATAGAAATCAAATTCCTGCTTGCTGCAGGCACATAAAAATAATCCCTAAGAATTAAATCTAATCCTATTGGTAGCCGAAGAGGGTAGGTTCCCACAACTACAGCAGCAACTCTTGCTCCATTTTTGATGGATAGGATCATGTCACCATCCCTCAGCCTCCTGCTATCCTCGAGATCCTACATAGAAGTGCATAAGTGAGCATTAGAACCAAAGTCAAGCACCCAATTAGATGCAGAAAAAACTATAAGATTAGATTCTATAACAAGCATACCTCCAGAAGGACCTGCCTCCTTTTTGTTCTTCAAGCTGGCTAGGTAAATAGGGCAGTTCTGCTTTCAGTGGTTATCAGTGTTGCAATGAAAATATTTTTCTTTATCAGTGGAATTCTTCTTCGGCTCTATCTTCTTCTTCTTCCCACCATCCATCTTCTACTTCTTCACGGACTTCTTCTTCTTTCCAAAAGATTTTCTCTTGGAAGAAGTCTGCTCCATAATAAGCACTAAGCCCTTTGAACCTTTCATAGAGAGCTTAGTAGTAACCAGTATGTTCATAAGTTTAGCTAAGGTATTTTGAAGTTTATGCATACAGTAGTTCATGATGAACTGCCCATACGCATCAGTCAAGGATTGTAGAATTATATCAATCTACAGATCCTGATCTAACTTGACATCGAGCTTCTTAAGCTCTTCTAGGTCCTTGATCATCATTAGATAATGGTCTTGGACCGACTGCCCATCATGAAGCCTTAAAAAGTCTCTTAGTGACTTGATATTTGGCTACGCGACTCTATTCACCAAACAACTCTTGTAGGTGAGCTAACATTTAGTGGCTAGTCTTTATGTTTTCATATTGATGTTGGAGCTCATCAGACATTGAGCCCAACATGTAATACCTAGTTTTATTATCATCATCCATCCATTTTTTCAGAGATGCTTGCTGATCAATGGATGGACGGACTGGTAAAGTGGGAGGATCCTATTCCAACACATGAGTCAACTTTTCAAAATCCAAAATAATTTTGAAGTTTCGGAGCCAATCCTTATAGTTGGGTTCGGTCAGTCTATGGGTGTTTAGGATACGAGCTAGTGATTTGGACGCAGATATTTTCCTATAGAGAGTCAAAGTTTCTAGTTAGATTTTATAATTAGACTTAATTAATTTATTTAAAAATTTTATTTTTAAATAAATTAGGCTCCCATTATTTACTCGGATTCCTACACTTTCTTGGAAGAGATGCGAAAATCTTCATGATTATAGATTTCTAATGGATGGTGCGGTTCCACCAACTGCTCATCACCTCACCTAACAGTTATTGATGATGGGTCAATTGATGAGTGGACAACTCTTATCTAATGATTTTTTAATCACGGTGCATCAATACATGGTCTCTAATTTATGAATCTCACCATGTCCAAAATATTGATTCAATCCTTAGTTAAGTCAGATCCACCACTTGCATGAATTGGATTTCTGATTGGATCTTCCACTATATCCAGAATATTGAGCCCAACTCATCCCCCAACCCATAGCATCCAATACATAATAGACATGGTTGCATCTTTTTGGTGCAACTGAACTACTGTATTTAGCCGAGAATAATCAATCTTGGAAAGAGCCCGCACATCTATAATGGTGGAAGATCTTAGACTTAATATTTTTTTAGGAAGATTTAATTTAGGTCTCTTTAAACTTGACTTGACTTAGTCATAACAATTATGACTAACCTAGTGGCATGGGTTGGTCGAATTGTTAGCCATATCTAATCAGAAATGGATCAACACAAATGGCTAGGTAAGTGAGACTGGTAGAGAGATATGCCATTAACTCGACAAAAATGTATTCAGGTCGAGTAGCTCCAAAATAAAAACCAGTCAGTCATATCTCGCCAAAACTTACCTTAGACACCAAATTATCAAATCAGAACCAAATGGGTTAGCCTACAATCAAGGCCAAACTGCAGAGCCAAATTAGGTCTTGACTTAATCAAGTGCATATCTCAATGTTATTCGACCTTAGCCCAGACTTAATCCTATCAGGCTAGTCAAATCTAAGCTTTCTTTGATCCCACCTAACTAACTCTTAATTTGGTTTGATCAACCGCTGGACCTAATTGAGCTATCCAAGCCCAAATCTAATTTTTATGAAGGTGTCTTAGATCTAAAAATTTATAATTTTTAAGATCTAACTAATTTTATAATCTTAATTCTTAATTAAATTTGGGTTCATGAACAAAACATATATCAAAATTCTAGGATTTTATGATCTAGGATTTTGCAGAAAAATAAGTTCTGATTTCTATAAAGGACGAACACGCAGCATTCTACACATCTAAGAACACTCCATCAAATGAAGGAGAGGATCTTTTTATTCTACTTTGTTCTTACGATCGGACGGCCAAGGAAAATGCTTTAATCAAAAATATATTTTCTAAAAAAA
>QRFJ01000622.1:295169-365738 GCA_006176705.1 Cocos nucifera
GATAACTGCCATCCATATTTGATTTCACTTTTGGTAATTTTAGTAACTGATGTTAGTTATCTTCCACTATGCATGTTCATTAGTATGATTTCCTATCAATTATCGGATCAGTAATCATATCTCATTGGTGATAGCTTATATTGGTCATTTTTTTTACCTCAGCCTATAATACAATAGTATACTTTGGAGTATCTTTGAGACTGCTTTAATTATCTTGGTCTAGCCCTACATATTATGGTTGACCATGGCTAGGTCTTAAGTTTTTGGCTTGCTTATCAATGATTGAACTCTTCTCTTTTGGTCCATGCCTTCACACAATGAAATTTATCATGACCGAACTCTGCAAAATCCAATAAGGATTATATGACTTTCATCCATTTTGACTAAATCAAATATTAGTCTACATGGTGCTTACTCATGGCTGCCAATTCGGTTGTTGAGATGGGGTATAAATAGTCATATTATTAATATGTGTGCGCGTGTATGCATGTATTGTTTTCTTATACAAGATTAGCAAATATATATCCAAAAGCTAATAACTAGAAATATAATCCTTATTTTCTATTACCATAAAAGTTGTCAATTTTCTTACTAGATTATGATTTCAAGGGCTTCCAAAATAAACATATTCTACTCATTTCCTATATCCTTTTGACTAATTTTATACACCCAATTATCACTATCCATGTATCGTGTAACTGCATAGAGCCCATGCAATCATAGCAATCATACAATGCATACATGGTTATGGGTTGAACTACTTTAGTTTAATCTAGAAATAGAGAGGATCTAAACTCTCCCAAAATTCAAGAGAGAGGTCCCTAGTTTAAATCTAAGTTATAGCATCTTAGAGACCTTATTTTCTAAGAATATCATATAAAAATAGAGTGTTTAGGAAGGCTCCAATGAATTTCTTGGGATCATGTTAATTCATAAACTTTGCGGTAAGTTCATGGCATGACTGACAACGACATGATGCCAAAAAGAATAAGTAAAATTGCTATCATCAGAGAATGTTTAATTTTTTTTCTTTTTTATTACATATATAGGTAAAATCTTAGCAGGATATCAAAACTCTCATAGGTTGACATATTAGGATACATAAAGGTATGTTATAGCAAAATAATATAGCAAGCATGGAATAAGATTGTTTTTTTTTTTTTTGAGAAATCACTATTAATATGTATATCACATGCATAATAGGATCGATAGATATATACCTACTAAAATACACTGAGATTATAAAAATGCATGATCCTCTAAGAATTAGTACCCTCGATTATTTTATACTATATACCTATCTAGAGCTTTGCCCAGCTCTGAGTCTCCATCAATTATAAGCCAAAGAGATACTTTGCAAGAAAAGCTTGTCTCATTGGTTTTTCTTTTCTAACTCTTGTGAATGAAAAAAATATCTTCTTATATGCTTCTCTCTCTCTCTCTCTCTCTCACAACTTCTTAGCATAAGATCTAAAACATGAGAACCACTAGGATTCCTATCCTTTTTATGAAAAAAATAAGGAATCAAGAAAATCGGGTCTACCTTAGATAAGATGCACCCTAGAGTCCTAGTCAGATTCTACCATAGAGTCCTAATAAGAAGGGTGAGGTGGCATCATTAGAGATGCCCCTCCAGACTCCCATATGAACTCCAAATAGGAGAGCTAATTAAGAGGATGCTGGCCATTAAAGTGGCTACCCTACCTCTTCTAGATGTACATATTACTAATGAGAGTATACAATTTAGGAGGTACTCACTTGGCAAAGACACCAGCCACCTTTCTTGCTTGACTGGGTGTAAGCAAGATCCCATCTAAGTAGCCTAGGGTTGATTTTAGGTTTAGCTTAACTTGATCTAACCTAGCATAGTCTCTATATCTAGACTATTTCTCTAATCCATTCTTATCTCCAATGAAATCTGTATCTATCTTGATCCAACTTATGAGAGAATAATAAATTTGAATATTATTTTAAATGACCTGAAAATAGATGGGATATGTTGGAAGTGTTATTGTTAGTACAGCCAATCACCACCAGCCACATGGGAGCATAAGAAAAGATTACTAAACCGATGAGCTACTGATAACATGGTAATTGATAGTTATCGAATCCAGGTTGGTAAAATTGTTGGGTTTGGTGTGCAGAGCAGAAGTAGGAATTTTAAAGCAAAATTATGAAATTATAAAATCAAACCTAAAACCTAGGACCATTTTATTAAAATTTAAATCATATAATATGTATTTATAACATTAATGAAGGTATTGGAATATACCTCTGATCGCTAAACTTGAACTTGACCTTGATCACCAGTAACAGTTCATTAAGGATTCTACTAGGTGTCCACTTGTTCACCCTCCAATGTTGATCCACACGAAAACTTGATCAAGATACTAGCACCTTTGTTTATTTTAATTAAAATTTTTACGATAAGAACTTTAATTATTTGGACAGAACCTTTCCTACTCTTTGCTGTCATCCTTCTTTTCTACCCTTTCTTATCTTTCTTTTTTTCTTATCTTCTTTTGCAATCTTCCTAATCCTTTATCCTAAAGAAAACCTTTTATCCTTAATTAGACTTATCTTAACAAGGGAAGAAAGAAAGAAATTTAACAACTATGGAGAGTAGTAAGAAAGAAAGAAGAGTTCTCAAATTCTCTTTGACACTATGGAGTGCACCCCTATTTATAATGTACGTAGGGGTGCCTCCTCATTTTTCTCATGCTTATTCTCATTTAAAATCTCACGCCCATCAGCCTATCTCACGCCCCTTTAAAAGAAAATATCATGTGGAATACATAGAATTAATATGAAGAGGTGCCTTAAAGTAGAAGGACTCTTCATAAAATTTCTACGCAAGTTTCTTCCGAAGAGTTACAAGACTTCAATATGTGATGCCATAAAATAAGAGATGAGATCAGATGAGATGGCCATCCAATGGCTAAGAAAGGGGATGCCTCATCTAAATTTTAGTGTGGAGACAATTGGCGTGGAAGAGTAAAAGTTTCAAAAGCTTTGACTTGGACCAAGGGACGCCTACAAGCAAGGGGGTGGCAAAAACTCTTTGGTTATCCAAAAACCTGATAACCAATGAAGAGAATAACTAGCAGAAGGACTCTTCCGCACCCTCTTTTCATCTGAAATCACGTAACAAAATTTACGTGAAAAGCTAAGAAAGATTTTAGCATCAAAACATATCCATGTGCCACATGTCCCTAGCACATGGACCAAATCCCACATGCCAAAGAAAGAGAGTCTCTAGCATGTGAGTGGTTTATTTATAAAACCTAATCCCTTGGTCAGCAAGCCAAGGATCAACCTAATTAATTAGCCAAATTTGATTTGACTCAAATTTGATTTAATTAGACAAATTGAAACCTGATTCGAATTTGATTCAAATCTAGGTGCTAGAATTTGTAATATGTGCATGCATATTCAACCTATAAATATGATCTAATCCAATTAGATCCTTAATCAATTCTCTTTGTGTATGACCCATTGGGTTCCACATCTAGCCAACAGTGAGTTCGGATGCGATTTGATCTAATCTAGTTAGAACTCAACCAAATCAATTTAGGTCAAAACTAGCTAACCCGATTTAACCAATTAGAATACTTTCTAATTAATGATCAAATTAAACTCTTTAATTCAATTAAACTCATAAGATAAGATTGACGTCTAGCAACGAATCATGTCTACCTGAAAGATATAGAATTTTAATGAAAATATCAAAAATATCCTTCAGTAAAAAGTTATCGTACAACAAGATCTTTCGATCATCCTGCATCTCGAATATGACTCTGGATATGAAAATATATTAAACCCAATATCCATATTTCTTTCAATCTTATGATGATGATTCAATTAATGAAATATTAAAAATTATTTCTAATTTTCATTATGCTTTGATCAAAGACTTTTTGAATCATCATTTGATTGAATCAGATAGGATGCAATCTTTTTTTACCAGGAGTGATCGATTCCATGTTGACCTACTCATAATCTTTATATATAATCCACCATATCCAGAACACCCCATACATGACTAAGTCATGAATGAGTATAAACCAAAATATGGATTCATACATATAAGGTTCTATGGTAGTCTCAGGTCAAAGGATTACATGCACAACTTCCACTATGAGAACCATCTATTGACATATAGATAAGACTCCATTAGATGTTCTCGAGTTAGATTAATTCAATGAACTCATTCTTTAATAAACACACACATCCTTGTATTAGTATCATACACAAGTGATAGTGAGATCAATTATTTTTTCATCAAGCATACATAGAATATGCCAGTCTTTCCAAAAATATTGATCCCTAACTCAATATTTCATCGACTAGAAATATTTTAAATTAGAATTTTAAGATTTTAGATCTCACAGGTATAATCTCATCATAACACTAAAACTATAATCCTAATTTAAGGGATTCATCATAATCTTAAATAAATAATTAAGATGCAGCATATAATGAAATAAATGTCTTTATTTATTTGAAAATATCATTATATGAGTTTGAAAGATAAAGAATAGCCCATCAAAATATAAATTTTGATTGACTTGAGGGCATATTTCTTTCAATCTTTCACTTGCACTAAAGTCAATTGCCTTTATATTTTAATCCCATACAATCATGATGGCAATCGAATTGCTATTGTGGTAAAGTCTTAGTGAACGGATCTACTATGTTGTTCTTTATATCTATTCGTTCAATGACAACATCTTATCTTTCAATAATTTCACCAACGAGATGGAAGCATCTCAAAATATACTTGGATTTATGATGAGACCTTGACTTCTTTGCTTGAGTAACTGCTCCAATATTATTACAATAAAGTGGTATTAGATTCTTAATTTTAGGAACAACATCTAATTCAGTGATGAACTTCTTCATCTAGACAACTTTCTTGATGGCTTCACTTATAGCTATGTACTCTGCCTTAGTGGTTGAGTCAGTTATAGTTGGCTGCTTGGTACTCTTCTAACTCACTGCTTTTCTATTCAGAGTAAAAAATTATCCTAAAATGGATTTGCTATCATCTGAATCTGATTGAAAACTAGAGTTAGAATATCCTTTTAGTTTAAGATAAGATCCATCATATAGTAGAAAAATATTCTTAGTCCTTCTCAAGTATTTAAGAATATTTTTCACAGCTTTCCAATGATCCTCTCCTGGATCAGCCTGAAATCTACTAGCTATATCTAAGGTATAAGCAACATCAGACCTGGTACATAACATGACATACATTATTGATCCTTCAGCTGAAGTATAAGAAATAGAATTCATTTTATTTCTCTCTTCAGGTGTCTTAGGAGACATCTTCTTAGAGAGATGTATGCCTTGACTCATGGGTAAGTAACCTCTTTTACTCACATCTATACTGAATTTGTTTAGTATTAAGTCAATGTACCTAGACTAGGATATGCTTAGCATCCTCTTAGATATATCTCTATAGATCTTTATTTCAAGTATATATAATGCTTATTCCAAGTCTTTCATGGAAAACTTAGTTGATAGCCATAACTTGACCGATTGCAACATTGGGATATCATTCTCAATGAGTATGTCATCTACATACAGAATCAAGAAAATTATGATACTTTCACTAGTCTTTTTGTATACACATGATTTATCCACATTCTTGATGAAGCCAAACTTTTTGACTATAACATCAAAGTAGATATTCCAACTTCTTGATGCTTGCTTTAATCCATAAATGGATCTTTTAAGCTTGCATACCTGATTTGGTCTCTCATTTGAGATAAATCCCTCTGGCTGTGACATGTAGATCTCCTCTTCAAGAAAATCATTAAGGAAGATGGTCTTCACATTCATTTGTCATATTTCATAATCATGGTATGCTGCTATTATAAGCATAATCCGAATAAATTTGAGCATGGCAACAGGTGAAAATATTTCATCATAATCAATATCCTATTTTTGCCTGAAATTCTTAGCCACTAATCTGGCCTTATAGATTTCAACTTGACTATCTACTCCAATCTTTTTCTTATAGACCCATTTGCACCTAATAGGATTCATACCCTCTAGTGTATCTACCAAAGTTCATACTTTGTTGGTGTACATGAAGTCCATTTCAGATTGCATGACAGTGAGCCATTTATCAGAGTTCCTACTCATGACTACTTTCGTATAGATTAGAGGTTCATCATTCTCAATGACTTGGGCTTTATTATTCTCAATAATGAACCCATACCTCACAGGTGCATGTCGCACTCTATCAGAACTATGGATAGGAGTTGTGTGTTCTGGTTCTTCCATATTTATGTATTTATTTGCTTGAGGAATATCTATTTATTTTTTTTGAACTTCAGTAAGTTTAATGTTTCTCCCACTGCCTCTTTCTAGAATAAATTTTTTTTCATGAAAGTGGCATGCCTACTAACAAACATCTTTTATTCAGTAGGATGGTAGAATAGATATCCCATACTATCTTTAAGATATCTTACAAATAGACATCTGTTTGCTCTAACATCTAGCTTATGTTCAAAATTTTTTTATATATATGCTAGATAATCCTATATCTTAAGATACTTAAGATTAAGTTTCTTTCTTCTCCATATCTCATATGGAGTGCTAGATATAGACTTAGAAGATACTCTATTTAAGATATATACTACGATTTTCAAGACATAACCTCAGAAGAAAATAGATAATTCTGTGAAGCACATCATGGTCCGTACCATATCTAATAAAGTATGATTTCTCTTTTCAGCTACACCATTTAATTATGGTATATAAGGAGGGGTCCATTCAGAGAGAATGCCCTTTACTTTAAGATAGTCTAGAAATTCACTGGACAAGCATTCTTCTTTTCGATCAGATCGAAGGATTTTTATACTCTTTTCAGTTTGTTTCTCGATCATACTTTGATATTCTTTAAATTTATCAAAGGCTTCAGATTTGTATTTTATAAGATACACATATCCAAACCTAAATAAATCATCAGTGAACATTATAAAATAAGAGTATCTGTCTCTAGCCTGAGTTGTCATAGAACCACATATATCTGTATGTATAAGTTCTAATAACTCACTTATCCTTTCTTCATGTTCACTAAATGGAGTCTTGGTTATTTTACCCATGAGACATGATTCACAAGTTCTTAATGATTCTTTTAATCCTTCAGATTTGTTAATCTATTCAGAATATGCTTGATCGGTAATATTATTTATGATGTTGTGTCCATTTATTGATTCAATCCTTAGTTAAGTCAGATCCACCACTTGCATGAATTGGATTTCTGATTGGATCTTCCACTATATCCAGAATATTGAGCCCAACTCATCCCCCAACCCATAGCATCCAATACATAATAGACATGGTTGCATCTTTTTGGTGCAACTGAACTACTGTATTTAGCCGAGAATAATCAATCTTGGAAAGAGCCCGCACATCTATAATGGTGGAAGATCTTAGACTTAATATTTTTTTAGGAAGATTTAATTTAGGTCTCTTTAAACTTGACTTGACTTAGTCATAACAATTATGACTAACCTAGTGGCATGGGTTGGCTCGAATTGTTAGCCATATCTAATCAGAAATGGATCAACACAAATGGCTAGGTAAGTGAGACTGGTAGAAGAGATATGCCATTAACTCGACAAAAATGTATTCAGGTCGAGTAGCTCCAAAATAAAAACCAGTCAGTCATATCTGCCAAACTTACCTTAGACACCAAATTATCAAATCAGAACCAAATGGGTTAGCCTACAATCAAGGCTCAAACTGCAGAGCCAAATTAGGTCTTGACTTAATCAAGTCATATCTCAATGTTATTCGACCTTAGCCCAGACTTAATCCTATCAGGCTAGTCAAATCTAAGCTTTCTTTGATCCCACCTAACTAACTCTTAATTTGGTTTGATCAACCGCTGGACCTAATTGAGCTATCCAAGCCCAAATCTAATTTTATGAAGGTGTCTTAGATCTAAAAATTTATAATTTTAAGATCTAACTAATTTTATAATCTTAATTCTTAATTAAATTTGGGTTCATGAACAAAACATATATCAAAATTCTAGGATTTTATGATCTAGGATTTTGCAGAAAATAAGTTCTGATTTCTAATTAAGGACGAACACGCAGCATTCCTACACATCATAAGAACACTCCATCAAATGGAAGGAGAGGATCTTTTAATTCTACTTTGTTCTTACGATCGGACGGCCAAGGAAAATGCTTTAATCAAAAATATATTTTCTAAAATAAAATAAGTTAGATCTAAATCATATATCACATATACAATCAATGATCTAACCTATATATGCCTTGCGTACATCTCATCTATCATAACTCAATCAACCATGCATGCTTTTAGATCTGATATATCACATATTATATCTAAAAAATAGAATTTTAAATTTGATCATATCAAAATAAAACTATTCTAGATAGTTTATAGAACTATTCTATAACTAGTCTAAGCATGCATTTTTCATATCTCATATAAATAAATTAAAAATTAAAAATTTTATTTTTTATTTTTTAGATCTGATTATAATATTTATAACATCAAAAATATAAAAATAAAATAGATCTAAAATTATATTTAATCAAAATAACAACATGATTACACTAGACTATACATAGAACTATTCTATTCCTAGTCTAGTCATGCATCTCATACATTATAGATCTAAATCATATAATTTTTAATTTTTAATTATAAATCTAACCATATCTGATGTGATATCTAAAATCTTTTGATATCAAATCATAAATAAAAATTAAATTAGATCTAAAAAAAGATCCAAAGAACTGTTAAAGTAGCTCTGATACCAGTTGAAGAAAAATCTCATTTTCCATCGCAAGATCATCCAGATCTGATCAGATCTAAGATGGATTTTTCTACAAAAAATTCTATGATCTGATTAGATCTAAAAGTTCTCAGATCTGATCGAGGTGATCTGATATTAAATTATAAAAAATAAATCTAAGTGAGGAACATCAAATGTACCTGATTAGGATAATTTGATTACCTTACGATGATCCTGATTGTTCCTGAGATTCTGGAATGAGCCACGCACGTGCCTGGCCTCTATCGGTATCTACTTAGGTAAGATCTAGACATCTTCTCTTCATAAACTTTTTTCAAAAGATCAGATTTGTAGATCCTTCAAAAAGATCTTGAATGCAGTGTGATCGTCTCATAAACACCGTCGCATAGATGCTGAAGTTTACATCAATTTCCTTGGACCTTCTTCTCTGATTTGTGTCCAACTTTTAGGCATGTAGAAGAGAGGGAGAGAGAGGATTAGAGGGGCATGGAGGATGATAGGGGCGGCAGCAACTTGGGTGTGGAAAAAATATTTCATGTGCTAAGATGCAATGGCATGAGAAAGGGTTTTAATCCTATGTGCCATCTAAGAGTCCCTCTTTGACCAAATAACCAATTATTTGATCAAAGGGACTTTAGGGATTAATCTCCATGTCAAATACAAGATTTCTATCTAGTTTTGATGCTAGAAAGCCCTCTAAAAATTAGCGACAAGAGAAGATAAGGAAGAGTCCATAGCACATAGGACTCTTCCCTTAAGAGTTTGATCCAAATCAAACTCTATCAAAACCTAGTCTAGGAATCTTCATAAATCACAAAATTTGGCACACTGATAGTATGACTCAAGCTCTATCACATATCCAAAAATTAGAAAAAAATAATTCTCAAAGAATTTTTTATGAGCCTCTGATCAGGTGACCCTCAATTCTCTCATTTAGGTCAACTTTTGACCCTAGTCCAATTACACTAGGAATGGATTTAATTTCTATAATTAATCTAATTTGGATAGGTTTTGGTTAGATAAAAATAAACCCATTCAAGATATAAGAATGAGTTAAATTAAATTTGACTCAGTTGTAAGGAATAGAAAGATTACAGAAGAAGAAAGTCAGGCTCAATCGTGTGCTAGCACGACTACCTTGAACCCAATTGGATCTTATCTAAATCAATCAAACTAGGTTAGCTTAAATGATGACATCCAAATCTAAACCCTTATTTGAGTGATTCAGTTAGATTCAGCTTTGTATGGAAATAAGACATGTCGTGATCTCTATCATTGATATCATCGAAATCCCTTTCGATGGACCAGAATTTTTCTGATTCATCCAATTAGAATGATCGATCATCAAGATTATTCTAATTGCTCCAAAAATCCATTAGTAACACCTAATAGTATATGATGGCAACCTATCAAAACTAAAAGTGAACCTCTTGGTGTAGCTATTGAAGGAAAATCCTGATTTTTCGAGGTCAGGTTCGTTCAGATCTGATTGGATCGAGAGGCATATTTCAAAAATTTTCTCTTCAATCTTAATCAGATTTGATATTTTTATAATCTAATTTTATGATTTGATAATCAAAAAAATTAAATTAAATCAAATCTAAATTAATTTTACCTTAGTTTTGGGTAATCTGATTACCTATTGATGATCGTGCTGAAGCCCTGAGGTTCTGGATCTAGCCATGCAAGCGCCTGACCTCTATCGATATCCACTCAGGCTGGATCTAGAGATCTTCTCATTCTTTATCTTGTCTTCAAAAATTAAATCTGGATCTAATTTGGAGGATCTTCAAAATTTCTTTCAAAGATCAGCAGTCATCTCTGCAGTAGTGCTGCCTTCTTCCTTTCTCGTCAGCCTTTTCTTGCCTAAATCGCATTAATCTGAAGGGCCCAAATTCCTTGGGCGTGGAGAGGAGAGAGAGGATTAGAAAGGTGGCATGGAGGGAGAGGGGCAGCTTTGGGGCATGGCAAAAGAAAAATTCTCTTGAAAGTTGGGCGCAGGCAGGTCTTTATATAGACCCTGCTGCGCCATGCAGTGCCATATCACTTCGGCCAATCACATTGCTTCATTCAATCAGATCTAAATCTGATTGGTGGGATGACATCACCTGATCCAATCAGATGAGAGACCCACAGATTCATCCTAAGGTGGTGCCAAAGACTGATCAAAGTCTATAGGTGAGGGTCACCTAGTTTGAATCCAAGAAGCAACCTGGAGTCCCATCCATATGGGACTCTAGGCATCCCTATCCATGGGCGCACGCCATCCTAGGCATGCATCCCTTTCTTTCCAATATTCAGGGAGGGGATAAGCCCCTATCTGCTCTTCAATAAGTGCATGACATATGGGCAGATGTCCAAGGGTCAAGGGTCAATATTTGACCAGAGTCAAAGGACAAGAATTAGCAGGTGATGGAAAATGGCAGATGTTGTCTTAAATTTATCTCATAAATTAAGACAACCCTTTTCTAGCATGGACAAGCTCTAGTTAGATCAGGTAAAGATACTTAAGTGAGTACAAACTCATTTGGCTCAGTTGAGATAACTTTTAATGATAGAAAAAGGAGAGTGTTAGGATCAATCATGTGCTAGCATGATTTCCTTGAACCTAATTGAATCTAATTCAAATCAATTGAACTGGGTTAGTCCAATTGATGATATCTAGATCCAAACCCTTATTTGTGTGACTTAGTTAGGTTCAGTTCTGTATGGTAATGGGATATGTCATGATCTCTATCATTGACATCATCAAAACTACTTTCGATGGATCAGAACTCTTCTGATTCAGACAACTAGAATGATCGATCATCTAAATCATTCTAATTGCTCCCAAAATCCACCAGTGACACCTAGCAGTATATGGTGGCAACCCATCAAAATTGAAAATGAACCTCTTGGTGCAGCTACTTGTGTGATTAAGTTCTTCTATCTTGAGCCCCGATCAGATTAGGGTTAAGGTGAACTCGTCAAACCCTAATTTCTATCATATGATTTAATCATTCGATTCAAGTCCGATGTGAAAACCTTAATAGAAACTCTTTCTATTATTTCACTCTCTACCATGGCCATGGGCTTATGGACTTGATTCTCATGATCATCATAGGGCTGCTCCTCATCCACCGAGGTAGATAGATTCCATCTTGGTGCAATCCAATTCCTACAATGAACATGCTATAGCCAACATACACCTCAGGATTTCGAATGGCTAGGAGATCGAGTCATGGTGTAGTCAAACTATAACACCCTCAAGGTGAACTGCCGATGCACCTCAGGTCAAAGAACCAGACACACCACTGCAGCATCGAGTCAGTCATCGATGAGAAGGTAGACTTCCTTATGACTACTCGAGGTGGTCACGCTCAGTGCCCTCGTTCTCTAACGAGTATCCTATACTCTCGCTCCGGTGTCTCTACACCATAGACTCAAGACTCATCTACTATAAAGAAGCGATTGTACACTAACCTTCTGGATCAATCACCATCCTCATGATGATCCTACGGTCAGGAGCATTTTATGAGTTAATAATGAAAATTCTTGTCTTAAATTTTCAACTCTTGAAAATAAGAATTATCATTACCATTAACTCAAGAGATGTATCACAGACACTAAATACACATATGTGATAGAAAATAATCCATTTTATTACTTATAATCAAAATTACATTTTTGCCCCTAGAAGTGTATTACAAGTGTTAGCTAATTCTGGCTTCTAGGGCACACATATCTAACAATCTTTCACTTGACCTAAAGCCAATTGGCTACAAATCTAAGTCCCATCTTCTCAAGGTGGGCTTCGATCTTCTGCTGGCCCAATGGCTTTGTAAGCGGGTCCACCGCATTGTCTGCGAAGTCGACTCTCTTGATCTCGATGTAACCCTTCTCGAGGTAATCAGGGATGAGGTTGTATCGCTGCTCGATGTGCTTAGATTTTTGGTGAGACCTCGACTCCTTAGCAAGGGCTATGGCACCATTATTATTGCAGTATAGAGAAATGGCATCTGATGGCATCACTCCGATCTCCGCAGCAAACTTCTTATACCAGAATGCCTCCTTCGCAGCTTCTGATGCAGCGATGTATTCTGCTTCCATGGTGGAATCTACTATCACTGTCTGCTTGAAATTTTTCCAACCGACAGCTCCATCATTGCACACAAACAGACTTCTAGATGTCGACTTTTGATCATCTACATCGGACATAAACTCCGAGTCTGTATATCCCTGGACTTGGAGTTCTCCATTACCAAAGATCAGTAACATATCCTTAGTTCTTCTTAAGTACTTAAGGATATATTTCACAGAAGTCTAGTGTTCTTCATCTGGATTCGATTGATATCTGCTTGTGACACTTATGGCATGGGCTATATCAGGTCGTGTACATAACATGGCATACATGAGGCTCCCTATTGCTGAAGCATAAGGGATCTTGCTCATGCGTTCTATTTCCTCAGGTGTGCTAGGGCACATCTTCTTGGAAAGATGAATGCCACGTCTGAAAGGTACTAAATCCCTGTTAGAGTTTTCCATACTAAACCTCTTTAGTACTTCTTCTATGTACATCTTCTGTGAAAGTCCTAGCATCCTATTTGGTCTATCTCTATAGACCTTAATTCCTAGAATAAAGGATGCTTCTCCTAGGTCTTTCATGGAGAATTTTTTAGATAACCATATTTTAACTATGGTCGACATGGGAATATCATTCCCAATAAGGAGGATGTCATCCACGTAAAATACGAGGAAGACAATAGCGCTCTTATTGACCTTTTTGAAGACACATGACTCCTCCTCATTTTTGATGAAATCAAATATTTTGATTACATCATTAAAATGAGTATTCCAGCTCCGAGATGCTTGCTTAAGTCCATATATGGACCTTTGCAGCTTGCATACCTTGTGATCATCATCACTGGATGTGAAACCTAGTAGGCTGTTCCATATAGATATCTTCCTCAAGATATCCATTTAAGAACACCATTTTCACGTCCATTTGCCATATTTCATAATCGAAATAGGCTGCAACGGCAAGCAATGTGCGGATGAATTTTAGCATAGCTATTGGCGAAAAGGTATCCTGATAGTCAATGCCTTCGCATTGACTATAACCTTTTGCCACTAATCTAGCCTTGAATGTCTCTACATTTCCATCTGCACCAATCTTTCTCTTGAAGATCCATTTACACCCAATAGGTACTATACCTTCTGGTGGATCTACCAAGGTCCAGACTTGGTTTGAGTGCATCGAGTCAATTTCTGACTTCATTGCCTCTAACCATTTCTCGGAGTCGATATCTGATATCGCCTCATTATAGATTTTGGGATCATCACCATGAACCCCATTACCTACGAGGAATATTTTCTCTACATCCTCTGAAATAGTACCTAAGTACCTCTCAAGGGGATGGAAAAACTCTTTTCGATCTATGAGGTGGAGGAGGTAGTGTATGGATTGGCTCAACCTGATTTGGTTCCATTTGGTCCTTAGCTCGTTGCTCTTGTGAGACTTTCTCTTCAAGCTTAATCTGCTTTCCAATGCCGCATCTTGAATAAACTATTTTTCAAGAAAAATGGCATGTCGACTCACAATCATATTGTGGTCTTCTGGAATGTAGAAATAATATCCTAATGACTCTTTAGGATATCCTATGAATCGAGCTCTAAAGGACCTAAACTCTAACTTGTCCGCTTATTGTCTTTTGACATGAGCCGGACAACCCCAAATTCTGAGATGACTCAGACTTGGTTTCTTACCATGCCATATCTCATACGGTGTGGTAGGAATAATTTTAGAAGGAACCCTATTCAGTAGAGTATATTGCAAGTTAACAATAGTGTCCCAAAGAAAATCAGGGAGGTCTGTGAAGCTCATCATGGATCGGAACCATATCTAATAGGGTCCGATTTCCTCCATTCTGAAAACTCCGTTGAGTTGAGGTATTTCAGGTGGAGTCCATTGAGAGACTATGCCATTTTTCCTTGAGATAGTCTAAGGAATTTCCGACTAAGGTATTCACCTCCTCGATCTGATCGAAGAACCTTAATAGGTTTTCTAGTTTGCTTTTCTACTTCATGTCTGAATTCTTTGAACTTTTCAAAATCTTCAGACTTGTGTCTCATAAGATACACATACCCATACCTAGATAAATCATCGATAAAGGTTATGAAGTAGACAAAGTTGCCTCTAGCCGGCACATCAAATGGGCTGCACACATCATTTGTATGTACTAGGGCAAGAAGATCTGTGGCCCTTTTCCCATGTCCTAAAAAAGAGAGCTTAGTCATTTTGCCATGAAGATAAGATTCATAAATTTGATATGACTCAAAAGTCAATGGAACTCAATAGCCATTTTTCTCCAATTTGTTAATCCTATCTTCTGCTATATGACCTAATCTTTAGTGCCATAGATACCTATTGTTTGGACTATCCCTAGCTTATTTTGATTTTATGGCATTCACATTTTGCTCGAAATTAAAAATAGATACATCAACATGTAACTGATAAAGATCATTAATAAGGAAACCACTTGCAATTTTATTTCTTTCATAAAGAATGTTACAATGGTCCTTAAGAAAACTAATTACATAGCCTTCTAATGCAAGGCAAGAAATAGAAATCAAATTCCTACTTGCTGCATGTACATAATAACAGTCTTTTAATACTAAGTCTAAACCAGATGGTAGTCAAAGAGGATATGTTCCCATGGCCATTGCAGCAACTCTTGCTCCATTTTCGACATGCAGGATCATCTCACCATCCCTCAGCCTCCTGCTATCCTCAAGATCCTGCATAGAAGTGCACAAGTGAGCACTAGAACCAGAGTCAAGCACCCAACTGGATGCAGAAGAAATCGTAAGGTTAGACTCAATAATGAGCATACCTCCGAAAGGATCTGCCTCCTTCTTTAGGGTGGCCAGGTAAGTAGGGCAGTTCCGCTTTCAGTGACCATCATTGTTGTAATGAAAATACTTTCCTTTGTCAGCGGCCTTCTTCTTTAGCTCTGCCTTTTTCTTTTTTCCTCCTTCCACCTTCTGCTTTTTCATAGACTTTTTCTTCTTTCCAAAAGACTTTCTCTTGGAAGAAGTCTGTTCTATAGCAAGTACTGAGCCTTTAAAACCTTTCATGAAAAACTCAGCATTAACCAGCATGTCCATAAGTTCGGCCAAGGAGTTTTGAAATTTATGCATATGGTAGTTCATGATGAACAGCCCATACACATCAGTCAAGGATTGCAGAATTATATCATTCTGCAGATCCAAGTCCAACCTCACTCCAAGCTTCTCAAGCTCTTCCAAATCCTTGATCATCATTAGACAATGATCTTGGAGTGACTGCCCATCATGCATCTTAGCCTTGAACAATCATTTAGTGATTTGATACTTGGCTGCGCGACTTTGTTCACCAAACATCTCCTATAGGTGAGCCAACATTTGGCGAGCAGTCCTGATATCTTCATGTTGGTGCTGAAGTTCATCAGACATCGAGCCCAACATGTAGTATCTGGCCTTGTTATCTTCGTCTGTCCACTTATCCAGAGATGCTCTCTGCTCAGTGGATGGACGAGCTGGTAAGGTGGGAGGGTCCTGGTCCAGTACATGAGTTAACTTTTTCAGAATCCAAAATGATTTTGAAGTTTTGGAGCCAATCCTTATAATTTGGTCCAGTCAGTCTATGGGTGTCTAGGATTCGTGCTAGTGGGTTGGATGCAGACATTTTTCTATAGAGAGTCAAAGTTTCTAGTTAGATACTGTAATTAAGACTTAACCAATTTATTTAAAAATTTTATTTTTTAAATAAATTAGTTCTCACTATTTTTTTGGATCCCTACACTTCCTATGTAGAGATGCAAAAATCTCTACGATTACTGATTTCTATTGGGTGATGCAGTCCCACTGACTTACTCATCACCTCACCTAATAGTTATTGGTGATGGGTTGGCCAATGAGCGAACAACTCTTGTTCATTGATTCTCTAATCATGATGCACCCAAACTTGGTATCTAATTCATGAATCTCACCATGTCCAAAATTTTGATCCACTCCTTGTTAAGTCAGACCAACCATTTGCACAGATTGGATTTCTAATTGAGTCTCTCACCTAATCTAAAATATTAAGCCCAATCCATCCTCCAGCCTGTAGCATCCAATGCCTAATAGACATGGTTTCATCTTCCCGATACAACTGAGCCACTATAACCAACCGAGAATAATCAACCCTGGGAAGGGCCCAGACATCTATAATGGTGGAAGACCTCTCAAGGAGATTTGATTTAGGTCTCATTAAACTAGACTTGACATAGTCATAACTATTATGACTAACCAAGTGGCATGGGTTAGCTCGGATTATTGGCCACCTCAGATCAAAATTGAGTCAACAAACATGGCCAGATAAGTGAGACCAATGGAAGGGATATGCCATTAACTCGACAAGAATGCATTCGAGTCGAGTAGCTCCCAATTAAAAATCAGTCGATCGTACCTGCCAAACTTACCTTAAACATCAAATTATTGAGCCAGAACCAATCAGATTAGCCTACAATCCAGACTCTAACCACTGAGCCTAATTAGGTCTTAGCTTGATCGATCACTCACGTGACTCGATCTTGACCCAGACTTAATCCTATTAGGCTGGTCAATTTAAGCATTGTTGATCCCATCTAACCAACTCTTGATTCGATTTGATCAACCGCTAGACCTAATTAAGCTACCCAAGTCCGAACCCAATTTTATGAACATGTCTTAGATCTAAAAATTCTCAATTTTAGACCTAATATATTTCATAATCTTAATTCTTAATTATGTTTAGGGTTCATAAACAAAATATGCAAATAAGATCCTAGGGTTTCAGGATCTAGGATTTTGCAGAAAGTAAGTTTTCAATTTTTGATTAAGGACGAATGCGCAACACCCCTACACATCATAAGAACACCCCATTGAATGGAAGGAAAGGGTCTTCAAGCCCTACTTTGTTCTTATGATCGGACAGCCAAGGGGAACGCCTTAATAAAAAATATAACTAATTCACAAAAACTAATTAGACCTAAGCATATATCTCATATAAGAAAATAGATCTAATTAAAATATGTTTTGTATACATCATATCATGCATGATTTTCAAATCTAAATTATCTCATAATCATCTAAAAATTAAATTTAAATTTGATCTCATCAAATAAAAATTTAATCTAGACCTATTTGTTGAACTATTCTACAACTAGTCTAAACATGCAACTATCATATCTCATACGAATAAATTAAATTTAATTTATTTTCTATTTTTAGATCTGATTATAAAATTTATAAGATCAAAAAATAGTAAATAAATAGATCTAAAAATTATATTTAATTAAATAAAAATTATGATTATACTAGACTACACATAGAATAATTCTATTCCTAGTCTAGTCATGTATCTCATACATTTTAGATCTAGATTAATTAATTTTAATTTTTTAATTTTTTTATTTTAGATCTAATTATATCTCATGTGATATCTAAAATTATTAATTTATTAGATTAAATCAGATCTAAATAAATTCTATAAGAACCTGGATCTAATACCAGTTGAAGAAAAATCCTGATTTTTCGGGGTCAGGTTTGTTCAGATCTGATTGGATCGAGAGGCATATTTCAAAAATTTCTTCTTAGATCTTAATCAAATCTGACATTTTCCAAATCTAATTTTATGATTTGATAATTAAAAAAATTAAATTAAATCAAATCTAAATTAATTTTATCTTGATTCTGGGTAATCTGATTATCCATTGATGATCGTGCTGAAGCCTTAAGGTTCTGGATCTAGCCACGCAAGTGCTTGGCCTCTACCGATATCCACTTAGGCTGGATCTGGAGATCTTCTTCTTCTTTATCTTATCTCCAAAAATTTGATCTAAATCTGATTTGGAGGATCTTCGAAACTCCTTTCGAAGATCAGCAGTCATCTCTGCTGCAGTGCTGCCTTCTTCCTTTCTCGTTAGCCTTTTCTTGTCTTAATCGCACTAATCTGAAGGGCCCAACTTCATTGGGCATGGAGAGGAGAGAGAGGATCAGAAAGGTGGCATGGAGGAGGGAGAACGGCAGCCTTGGGGCATGGCAAAGAAAAAATTCTCTTGAAAGTTTGGCGCAGGCAGGTCTTTATATAGACCCTGCTGCGCCATGTTGTGCCACATCACTCTAACCAATCACGTTGCTTCATTCAGATCTAAATCTGATTTATGGGATGACATCACTTGATCCAATTAGATGAGAGACCCATAGATTCATCTTAAGGTGGTGCATAAGACTGGTCAAAGTCTATAGGTGAGGGTCACCTAGTTTGAATCCAAGAAGCAACCTGGAGTCCCATCCGCATGGGACTCCAGACATCCCTATCGATCGATGCACGCCATCCTAGGCATGCACCCCTTTCTTTCTAATTTTTAAGGAGGGAACAAGCCCTATCTGCTCTCCAATAAGTGCATTACACATGGGCAGATGTCCAAGAGTCAAAGGTCAATGTTTGACCAAAGTCAAAGGACAAGAATTAGCAGGTGATGGAAAATGGTAGATGTTGTCTTAAATTTATCTCATAAATTAAGACAATCCTTTTTTGACATGGACAAGCTCCAATCAGACCATGTAAAGGTACCTGAGTGAGCACAAACTCATTTGGCTCAGTCGAGACACCTTTTAATGATAGAAAAAGGAGAATGTTAGGCTCAATTGTGTGCTAGCACGATTTTCTTAAACCTAATTGAATCTAATTCAAATCAATTAAATTGGGTTAGTCTAATTGATGATATCTAGATCTAAACCCTTATTTGTGTAAGCTAGTTAGGTTCAATTCTGTATGGTAATGGGATATGTCATGATCTCTATCATTGATATCATCGAAACTCCTTTTGATGGATCAGAACTCTTCTGATTCAGACAACTAGAATGATCGATCATCTAAATCATTCTAATTGCTCCCAAAATCCATCAGTGACACCTAGCAGTATATGGTGGCAATCCATCAAAACTAAAAATGAACCTCTTGGTGCAGCTACTTGTGTGATTAAGTTCTTCTATCTTGAGCCCCGATCAGATTAGGGTTAAGGTGAACTCGTAAACCCTAATTTCTATCATATGATTTAATCATTTGATTCAAGTTTGATGTGAAAATCTTAATAGAAACTCTTTCTATTATTTCACTCTCTGCCATGGCCATGGGCTTATGGACTTAATTCTTATGATCATCATAGGGCTGCTCCTCATCCACCGAGGTAGATAGATTCTATCTTGGTGTAATTAATTCCTATAATAAATATGCTATAGCCAACATACACCTTAGGGTTTCGAATGGGTAGAAGATCGAGTCATGGTATAGTCAAACTATAACACCCTCAAGATGAACTATCAATGCACCTCAGGTCAAAGAACCAGACATACCACTGTAGCTTTGAGTCAGTCATCGATGAGAAGGTAGACTTTCTTATGACTACTCAAGATGGTCATGCTCAGTGTCCTCGTTCTCTAACGAGTACCTGTACTCTCATTTTGGTGTCTCTACTGATGGAAAATCCTAATTTCCCGGTCCAGATTCGTTCAGATCTGATCAGATCAAGAGATATATTTCAAAATTTTTTCTCTTGATCCCAATCAGATCTTGATATGTTTCAGATCTGATTCTTATTATTTTAATAAAATAAGATTAAAAGATAAATTAAATCAAATTTAATTTACCTGATCTGGATAATCCTATTATCCTATTGATAATCCTGTTTGCAGCGGAAGGTTCTAGATCTTAGCCACGCAAGCGCCTGGCCTCTACCGGTATCCACTCGGGTTGGATCTGGAGATCCTCTTCTTCTCTATCATGCCTCCAAAAATTAGATCTGGATCTGATCTGGAGGATCTTCAAAACTCTTTTGAAGATGAGCAGTCGTCCTTTGCAGCAGTGCAGCCTTCTTACTTTTGATCGCCTTTCTTTGATCTAAATTGCACCAACCAAGGTCCAAAACTCCTTTTGGATGTGGAGAGCAAGGGGAGAAGGTGGTTTGGTATGGAGAGAGAGGGGGGAGGCAGCCTTGGGGCGTGGAGAAACTATGATCTCATCATATCTCTATTAATCTGAGTTGGGTACAGGGTCTTATTTATAGACTAACCGTGATCCAACTCCTCTTCTTCCTAACCAATCACAACCCTTTGTGAAATCAGATCTAAATCTGATTGGTGGGAATAGAGACCCCTGGATTCCCCCTTAGAGGGTGCCTAAGACCAGTCAAAGTTGGTTCTTAGAAGAACTCTAATTGGAATCCAAAAAGGAGATGGAGTCCTTGTCCAACAAGGACTCCTAGGCGCCTCCAACTTGGGCACACGCCTAGGGTGGCGTGTGCCCTTCTCCTTATCAGGTTCTAGCAAGGGGACAGGCCCCCACCAGCTCTCCAATAGGTGCATGACATGTGGTCGAAAGTCAAAGTGTCAATGGTCAACATTTGACCAGTCAAAGGTAGACTTTTGACCAAAGTCAAAGAATAAGAAATGGCAGGTAATGTCTTACAAATAAGACAACCTTTTTTGACTTGGACAACCTCCTGTCAGACCATATGAAGGCCTCTGATTGAGCACAAACTCCTTTGGCTCAGACAGGACAACTTATTTATGATAGAAAAAGAAGAACGTTAGGTTCAATCGAGTGCTAGCACGATTTCCTTGAACCTAATTGAATCTCATTCAGATCAATTGAACTAGATCAAGTTCAATTGATGATCACCAGATTCAAACCCTTGTTTGTGTAACCCAGTTAGATTCAGTTCTGTATGGTAATGGGATATGTCATGATCTTCTATCATCGACATCATCGAAACTCCTTTCGATGGATCAGAACTCTTCTGATTCGAACAACTAGAATGATCGATCATCTAAATCATTCTAATTGCTCCCAAAATCCACCAGTGACACCTAGCAGTATATGGTGGCAACCCATCAGAGCTAAATGCGAACCTCTTGGTGCAGCTACCTGTGTGATTCAGTTCTTCTATCTTGAGCCCCGATCAGATTAGGGTTAAGGTGAACTCATCAAACCCTAGTCTCTGTCATATGATGTAATCATTTGATTCGAGTCCAATGTGAAAATCTAAATAGAAACTCTTTCTATTATTTCACTCTACCATGGCCATGGATTTCTGGACTTGATTCTCATGATCATCATAGGGCTACTCCTCTACCACCGAGGTAGATAGATTCCATCTTGATGCAATCCAGTTCCTACAATGAACATGTCATAGCCAACATACACCTCAGGGTTCCATATGGCTAGGAGACCGAGTAATGGTGTAGTCAAACTTATAACACCCTCAAGGTAAACTACCGATGCATCTCAGGTCAAAGAACCAGACACACTACTGCAGCATCGAGTCAGTCATTGGCGAGAAGGTAGACTCCCTAATGACTACTCGAGGTGGTCACGCTCAGTGCCCTCGTTCTCTAACGAGTACCTATACTCTCGCTTCGGTGTCTCCACACCGTAGACTCAAGACTCATCTACTAAAGAGAAGCGATTGTACACCAACCTTCCGGATCAATCACCATCCTCGTGATGATCCTATGGTCAGGAGCAATTTATGAGTTAATAATGATTATTCATGTCTTAAATTTTCAACTCTTGAAAATATGAATTATCATTACCATTAACTCAAAGGATGTATCACAGACACTAAATACACATATGTGATAGAAAATAACCCATTTATTGCTTTTAGTCAAAATTACAATTTTGCCACTAAAAGTGTATTACAAGTGTCAGCCAATTCTGGCTTCTAGGGCACATATATCTAACATCTACACCATAGACTCAAGACTCATCTACTATAAAGAAGCGATTGTACACTAATCTTTTGCATCAATCACCATCTTTATGATGATCCTATAGTCAGGAGCATTTTATGAGTTAATAATGAAAATTCTTGTCTTAAATTTTCAAGTCTTGAAAATAAGAATTATCATTACCATTAACTCAAGGGATGTATCACAGACACTAAATACACATATGTGATAGAAAATAACCCATTTTATTATTTATTATCAAAATTATAATTTTATCCCTAAAAGTGTATTACAAGTGTCAGCCAATTCTGGCTTCTAGGGCATACATATCTAACAGCTACCTGTATGATTGGGTTCTTCTATCTTGAGTCTCGATAGGACTAGGGTTAAGGTGAACTCGTCAAACCCAACATCCATCATATGAATTAATCATTCGATTTGAATCCTATGTGAAACCTTAATAGAAACTCTATCTATCATCTTCACTCTGCTATAGCTATAGGCTTATGGACTCGATTCTCATGATCATCATAGGGCTACTACTCATCTACTGAGGTAGATAGATCTCTTATTAGTGCAATCCAATTTCTATAATGAACATGCTATATCCAACATACACCTCAGGATTTTGAATAGCTAGGGGATTGAGTTATGATATAGTCAAACTATAACATCCTTAAGGTGAACTGCCGATGCACCTCAGGTCAAAGAACCAGACACACTACTGCAGCATCGAGCTAGTTATTAACGAGAAGGTAGACTCCCTTATGACTGCTTGAGGTGATCATGTTTAGTGCCCTTGTTCTCTAACAAGTATCTATACTCTTGCTCCAGTGTCTCCACACCATAGACTCAAGACTCATCTATCCGAAGAAAGTAATCATACACCAACCTTCTGCATTGATCACCATCCTTGTGATGATCTTATGGTCAGGAGCAATTTATGAGTTAATTAAGAAAATTCATGTCTTAAATTTTTAACTCTTGAAAATATGAATTATCATTACTATTAACTTAAAGGATGTATCATAAACACTTTAAATACATGCTATGATAGAAAATAACTTTTTTATTAATTTATAGTTAAAATTATAAAATTATCCTTAGAAGTGTATTATAAGTGTTTAGCCAATCTGGCTTCTAGGGCACACATCTCTCCAAAAGGGGTTTAGCATGAAAAACTCCAAAAAGAGTTTAGTATCCTTTAGCCATCGCATTCATCTCTCCAAGAAGATGTGCCCTAGTGCACCTGAGAAGATTGAATGCATGAGCAAGATCCCTTATGCTTTGGTAATAGGGAGCCTCATGTATGCCATGCTATGTACACGACCTGATATTGCCCATGCTGTGAGTGTTATGAGCAGGTATTAGTCAAATCCAGGTGAAGGGCGCTGGACTTTTGTGAAGTGTATCCTTAAGTATTTGAGAAGAACTAAGGATATATTTCTAGTCTTTGGAAATGGAAAACTCCAGGTCTAAAAATATACAGACTTGAATTTTATGTCGAACATAGATGATCGAAAGTTGACATTGGAGAGTCTGTTTGTACGCAATGATGGTGCTGTTAGCTGGAAGAGTTCCAAGTAGATAGAGATAGTAGATTCTATCATGAAAGCAGAATACATTGCTGCATCGAAGGCTGTGAAGAAGACATTTTGGTACAAGAAATTTGTTGTAGAGTTTGGAGTGATGCCATCGAATGCCGTTCCATTATGCTATGACAACAATGGCACTATAGGTCTTGCTAAGTAGTCGAGTTCTCACTAGAAATCCAAGCATATCGAGTGGTGATTCCATCTGATCTGCGATTATCTTGTGAAGGAATACGTCAAGATCAAGAGAGTCGACAACGTAGACAATGTGGCTGACACACTAACGAAGCCATTGGGATAGTAGAAGATCGAAGCCCATCTTAAGAAGATGTGGCTTAGATTTGTCTTATGAAGGAATACATCAAGATCAAGAGAGTCGACAGCATAGACAATGTGGCTGACACACTAACGAAGCCATTGGGGTAGTAGAAGATCGAAGCCCATCTTAAGAAGATGTGGCTTAGATTTGTAGCTAATTGGCTTTAGGTCAAGTGAAAGTTTGTTAGATGTGTGTCCTAGAAGTTAGATTGACTGACACTTGTAATATACTTGTAATACACTTCTAGGAGTAATTTTATAATTTTGACTATAAATTAATAAAAAAATTATTTTCAATCACAGTGTCTGTATTTAAAGTATCTGTATACATCCTATGAGTTAATGGTAATGATAATTCATATTTTCAAGAGTTAAAAATTTAAGACATAAATTTTTATAATTAACTCATAAATTACTCCTGACCATAGGATCATCATAAGGATGATGATAGATCCGGAAGGTTGGTGTATGATCGCTTTCTTAGGATAGAGGAGTCTTGAGTCTATAATATGGAGATATCGGAGCAAGAGTATAAGTATTCGTTAAAGAACGAGAGCACTGAGCATGACCACCTCGAGCAGTCATAAGAAAGTCTACCTTCTCATCGATGACTAGCTCGATGCTATAGTGGTCTGTTTGGTTCTTTAACCTAAGGTGCATCGAAAGTTCACCTTGAGGGTGTTATAGCTTGATTATACCATAACTCGATCTCTTATCCAATTAAAACTCTGAGGTGTATGTTGGCTATAGCATGATCATTGTAGGAATTAGATTGCACAATAGGAGATCTATCCACCTCGATAGATGATGAGTAGTCCTATGATGATCATGAGAATCAAGTTTATAAGCCCATGGCCATGGTAGAGTGAAGATGATAGAAAGAGTTTCTATTAGGATTTTACATTGGACTCAAATCGAATGATTAATTTATATGACGGATGTTGGGTTTGATGAGTTCATCTTAACCCTAATCCTATTGAGACTTAAGATAGAAGAACCCAATCACACAGATAGCTGCACTGAGAGGTTTGCTTTGAGTTTTGATGGATTGTCACCATATACTACTTGGAGTCACTAGTAGATTTTGGGAGTAATTAGAATGATCTTGATGATTGATCATTCTAATTGTCTGAATCGAAAAAGTTATGGTCTATCTAAAGATATTTTGATGATGTCGATGATAGAGATCATGACATATCCTATTATCATATAGAATTGAATCTAACTAAATTGCACAAATAAAGGTTTGGATCTGGATGTGATCAATAAGGCTTACTTAGTTCGATTGATTTAGATTAGATCCAATCAGGTTCAAGAAAATCATGTTAGCACACAATTGAGCCTAACATTCTCCTTCTGTAGATTTTTTGATCTATCTCTATTGAGTCAAATTTGATTTGACTCATCCTTAGATTGTAAATGGATTTATTCATCTAGCTGGAACTTGTTCAGGTCAGATTAATTCTAAAAATAAATCAAATGCAATTGGACTAGGATCAATAGTTGATCCAATTGAGAGAATTGAGGGTCACAGGATCAGAGCATTCTAGAAATTTTTTTAGGAACTTTTTTTCTTTGATTTTTGGATATGTGATAGGACTCAAGTCATAATTTGGGTCTGCCAAATTTGGTGATTTTTGGAGGTATCTAGATTGGGTTAAGATAGAGTTTGATTTTGAGGGAAGAGTCCAAGGTGCCCTAGACTCTTCCTTATCCCTTCATGCCGCCACCTTTGGAGATGTTTATGGTCAACCAAACCTGATAGAAATTAGGTTGGGGACATGGGCTGTCAGCTCTAGAGTCCAAAGTTATCAAGCAATTTGATTGCTTGAAGAAATGGGACTCTAAGGTGGCATAGGAGTCTATTTAAAGATCCTGCACCCTTGGGCTTTAATCCTTTGATCACAATGCCCATATGTTGCCGCCATAATCCTCCTCCATGCTCCATCTAGAGCTCCTCCCTCTCTTCCCCACGTCCACACTAGAATTGGTGAGGTTTCAACCATCAAAAGTTGAGAAAAGCTGAAGATAAAATAAGACAGGGCGATCTAGATCAAGAGATAGGGTCTTGCCTTCAAAGTTTGTTTGATGGCTTCACAAATTAGATCCAAATCTAATCTTTTGAGATTAGATCCATGAGGAGAGCACATCTAGATTCTACTTAAGTGGACTCCGGTAGAGGTCAGGCAATTGCATAGCTACATCTAGAATCCCGAGTGATAATAGATCATCGGCAGGATAAAAGCTGTTTACCCAAACAAAATAAAAAAATTAAATCAAATTTAATTTTAATTTTTAGTTTTAATATTAGATCTATAGGATTAGATTTGAGATATCTCAAATTTGATTAAAATTTTTAAATTTTTTTTAAAAATATTCCTTCAGATTCAATCAGATCTGAACGATCCTATGGTGGAAACTAGGATTTTTTCTTCGACTGGTATCAAAGCTGCGTTAGCAGTTCTTTAGATCTATTTTAGATCTAATTTTATTTTTATTTATGATTTAATATTAAAGAGTTTTAGATATCACATCAGATGTGATTATATCTAAAATTTAAAAATTAAAAATTAAATAATTTAGATCTATAGTGTATGAGATGCATGACTAGACTAGGTATAGAATAGTTCTTTATGTAGTCTAGTGTAATCATATTTTTAATTGAATTAATATAATTTTAAATTTATTTTATTTATATTTTTTTGATATTATAAATATTATAATTAGATCTAAAAAATAGAAAATATAATTTTTTATTTTTAATTTATTCATATAAGATATGAAAGATGCATGTTTAGACTAGTTATAGAATAGTTCTATGAACTATCTAGAATAGTTTTATTTTGATATAATTAATTTAAATTCTATTTTTTAGATATTATATATGATATATCAGATCTAAAATCATTCATGTTTAATTAAGTTATGATACATGAGATATATGCAAGGCATGTATAGATTGATCATTAATTGTATATATGATATATGATTTAGATCTAACTTATTTTATAGTAGAAAATATATTTTTGATTAAGGCATTCTTCTTAACTGTCTGATCATAAGAATAAAATAGGATTTAAAGACCCTCTCCTTTCAATTGATGGGATGTTCTTATGATGTGTAGGGGTGCTGCGCATTCATCCTTAATTAGAAATTAGAACTTATTTTCTACAAAATCCTAGATCTTGAAATCCAAGAATTTTGATACATATTTTATTCATGAACCCAAACTTAATTAAGAATTAAGATTATAAAATTAGTTAGATATTAAAATTATGAATTTTTAGATCTAAGACACCTTCATAGAATTGGGTTCGGGCTTGGATAGCTTAATTAGGTCTAGCGGTTGATCAAAACGAATCAAGAGTTGGTTAGGTGGGATCAAAAGTGCTTAGAATTGACTAGCTTAATAGAATTAAGTCTGGGTCAAGGTCAACTCACATTCACATGTAGTTGACCAAGTCAAAACCTAATTTGGCTCCGTGGTTTGAGCCTGGATTGTAGGCTAACCCAATTGTTCTAATTTGATAATTTGATGTCTAAGGTAGGTTTGACAGATATGACCGACTGATTTTTAATTGGGAACTACTCAATCTAAATGCATTCTTATCAAGTTAATGGCATATCTCTTCCACCAGTCTTACTTACCTGGCCATTTATGTCGATCCAGTTCTGATTTAAGGTGGCTAACAATTCGAGCTAACCCATATCACTAGATTAGTCATAATTGTTATGACTAAGTCAAGTCAAGTTTAAAGAGATCTGAATCAAATCCTTCTAAGAAAATATTAAGTCATAGGTCTTCTACCATTATAGATGTGTGGGTCCTTCCTGGGGTTGATTGTTCTCGGCTGGATACAGTAGTTTAGTTGCATCAAGAAGATACAATCATGTTTATTAGGCATTGGATGCTATGAGTTGGAGCATGGGTTGGGCTCAATATTTTGGATACGGTGAGGATCCCAATCAAAAATCTAATTTGTGCAAATGGTGGGTCTGACTTAACTAAGGAGTGGAGCAATATTTCGGGTATAGTGAGCTTCATGAATTAGAGATCAAGTTTGGTGCATCATGATTAGAAAATCATTAGACAAGAGTTGTCTACTCATCGGTTGATCCATCACCAATAACTATTAGGTGAGGTGGTTAGCCAGTCAGTGGGACCGCACTATCCACTAGAAATGAATTGATCATAGAGATTTTTGCATCTCTATCAACGGAGTGCAGGGATCTAAGTAAATAGTGGAAGCTTAATTTATTTAAAAATAAAACTTCTAAATAAATTAATTAAGTCTAATTATAAAATCTAATTAGAAACTTTGACTCTCTACAGAAAAATATCTGCGTCTAACCCACTAGCTCGTATCCTAGACACCCATAGACTGACTGGACCCAACTACAAGAATTGGCTCCAGAACTTCAAAATTATTTTGGATTTTGAAAAGTTGACTCATGTGTTGGAGCAGGATCCTCCCACTTACTAGTCCATTTATTCACTGATCAGAGAGCATTTCTAGAAAAGTGGATGGAAGATGATAATTGAGTTAGGTATTACATGTTGGGCTCGATGTTCGATAAGCTCTAATTCCAATATGAAGACATAAAGACTAGCCACCAAATATTGGCTGACCTATAAGAGTTGTTTGGTGAATAGAGTCGTGCAGCCAAATATCAAGTCACTAGGAGACTTTTTAAGGCTCAGATGCATGATGGGTAGTCAGTCCAAAATCATTATCTAATGATGATCAAGGACTTAGAAGAGTTTGAGAAGCTCGATGTCAAGTTAGATCAAGATTTGTAGATTAATATAATTTTGTAGGCCTCGACTGATGCATATGAGCAGTTCATCATGAACTACCATATGCATAAACTATAAAATATCTTAGTTGAGCTTATGACCATATTGGTCACTGCTGAGTTTTTCATGAAAGGTTCTAAAGGCTCAGTACTTACTATAGAGTGGACTTCTTCTAAGAGAAAGTTTTTTGGAAAGAAGAAGAAGACCATGAAGAAGCAGAAGATGGAAAATGGGAAGATGAAGAAGGCAGAGCCGAAGAAGAAGGCCATTGAGAAGAAAAAATATTTCCATTCCAACACCGATGGCCATTGAAAGTGGAACTGCCCTTTATACCTGGACAGCCTGAAGAATAAGGAGGCAGGTCCTTTTGGAGGTATGCATGTTATTGAATCTAATCTAATGGTTTTTTCTGCACCTAGTTGGGTGCTTGACTCTGGTTCTAGTGCTTATTTGTGCACTTCTATGCTGGGTCTTAAGGAGAGCAAGAGCCTGAGGGATGGTGAGATGATTCTATGCATCAAAAATGAAGTAAGAGTTGCTACTGTGGTCATGGAAATCTATCCTCTTCGACGACCATTAGGATTAGATTTAGTACTTAGGGATTATTTTTATGTGCCTATAGTAAGCAGAAATTTAATTTTTGTTTCATGTTTAGGATAGAAAGGATATGCAATTAATTTTCTTAAGGACCATTATAATATTTTTTTTGAAAGAAATAAAATTACAAGTGGTTTCCTTATTAATGATCTCTACCAGTTACATATCGATGTTTTTGTTTTTAATATCAAGCAAAACATGAATGCCAAAGGATCAAAGTGACCTAGGGATAGTCTAAACAATAGGTATCTTTGGCACTTAAGGCTGAGTCATATAGTAGAAGATAGGATTAATAAATTAAAAAAAATTGGGCTATTGAGTCCATTGACTTTTGAGTCATATCTAATTTATGAATCATGCCTTCATAGCAAAATGACCAAACTTTCTTTTGTAAGACATGGGAAAAGGGTCATAGACCTACTTGCCCTGGTACACACAAATGTGTGTGGCCCATTTTATCTACCAGCCAGGGGCAATTATATCTACTTCATCATCTTTACTGATGATTTATCTTGGTATGGGTATGTGTATTTGATGCAACATAAGTTTGAAGTCTTTAAAAAATTTAAGAAATTCAGAGTCAAAGTAGAAAAGCAAAGAGAAAAATTCATTAAGATTCTTCGATCAGATCGAGGAGGTAAATACCTTAGTTAGAAATTTCTAGACCATCTTAAGGATAATGGCATAGTCTCACAGTGGACTCCACCTGGAATGCTTCAACTCAATGAAATTTTAGAACAGAGAAACCAGACCCTATTAGATATGGTCCGATCCATGATGAGCTTCATAGACCTCCCAAAATTTCTTTAGGGATATAGTCTAATGACTGCTGTATATTTATTGAATAAGATTCTTTCTAAAATCATTCCTACCACACCATATGAGATATGACATGGTAAGAAGTCATGTCTGAGTCACCTCAGAATTTGGGATTGTCCAGCTCATGTCAAGAGACAGCAGGCGGACAAGTTAGAATCTTGATCCTTTAGAGCTTGGTTCATTGGATATCCTAAAGAGTCATTAGGATATTATTTCTATCTTTCAAAAGACCATAATGTGATTGTGTGTTGACATGCCATTTTTCTTGAAAAATAATTCATTCAAGATGGTAGCATTGGAAGACAGATCAGGCTCAAGGAGAAAGTCTCTCAAGAGCAACGAGCTAAGGAATCTATGAAACCCAATCAGATTGAGCCAGTCCAAAATCTACCTTCTCCATCTCGTAAATCAACTAGGATTTTTCATTCTCCTGAAAGATACTTAGATACTATTCAAAGGATGTAAAGAAAATATTCCTTATAGGAAATGAGGTTCATAGTGATGATCTCAAGACCAATGATGAGATGATATCAGATATCGACTCCAAAAAATGGTTAGAGGTAATTAGATTAGAAATTGACTTGATGCACTCAAAACAAGTTTGGACTTTAGTAGATCCACCTGAAGGTATAGTACCTATTGGGTGTAAATAGATCTTCAAGAGAAAGGTTGGTGCCGATGGGAATATAGAGACATTCAAAGCCAAGATCATAGTGAAAGAGCATAGTCAGTATGAAGGCATTGACTATCAGTATACTGTGAGCTCAGAAGTGGCACTCCCTAGTCTTAGAAACATGAGAAGATAGGTCATGAGAAAATGGGAGTGAGCTAGAAGAAGAATCAGTCTTAATAGTAAAGTTTAGAAACTAGGTTGACTCACTCTGAGACTGAGCCGACTCAGTTGAAAACTAGGTCGGTTAGGTCTCAGAGAAAAATCTAGATAGAGAGCAGCATTTTTGGACTATTCAGACTGAGCCGACCCAGTCGTAGGTTAGCTGGCTCAGTCTGAAATTGGGTCGATTCAGTTTTCATGGATTCTTATTTTATGTACATAGGTTATTTGGGTTTGGAAAGTTTTTCTATGAGCTTGGGCTTGATCCTTTGTAAGGTATATATACTGAAAATAGGTCAAGATTGTTAGAATGCTGAAATGTGCTGAATAAAAGCTCTTTTCTTTCAAAAATCTCTTCTTCTCTTCTTCTGTATTCTTTGATTTATTTGATCTTGCTTTCATAGAGATCTCTAAGAAGTACTTCTTTGATTGCTTGGCTAATCACCAATGGCTATGCCGATCTATATGGAAAGAGCGTATATTACCAACATTTGGTATCAGAGCGGTGTTGCATGGAAGGAAGGAAGGCACCTAGAATTTACTACATCTAGGATCTGTTGCACCATGTTTTATCCTAAAACTTTTAGTTTGCTTCGTGGTTGTCTCTAGATTGAGGTGGAGATTGTTTACATGGAGGAATGGTGATACAAAAGTTTGGAAAGAGGATCTAAGGCTAGTTAGATCTTTTATGAAGGATAGTTTTATTGGTGTGTGATCGTGAAGGATGTTAGGGATCTGTTTTTGACTTGTTTGAAGTCATGGGATCAAGTGGATTCAAGATGGATTTTGAGAAGTTTGACGACAAGCGAAACTTTACCCTATGGTAGCAAAGAGTAAAGGACTTGTTGGTTTAGCAGAGGATCTACAAGGTCTTGACAAAAGAAAGGTTGGAGAAGATCAGTGCTGAGGATTGGAAAGAGTTGGAGAAAATTACTTTTAGCATAATCCTGATGTTCTTGGCCGATCAGGTTTTGCCCGAGGTTTCATAGAGACTATGACAAAGGGGCTCTGGGAGAGACTAGAGAACACATACATGAGGAAGAACATGACGAACAAGCTATGGTTGAAGAAATAGCTATATAGTCTGAGGATGCCCGAAGATGGAGATCTTGTTGCACATATCCAAAGGTTCAATCAGGTATGTTCTGAGGTGATGAGTTTGGATGTGAAGATCGACGAGGAGGATCAGACATTGTTGCTATTATGTTCTCTCCTAGGTTTGTATGATGGTCTTATAACAACTCTAGTTTATAGAAAGAAAACCCTAAACTATGAAGAGGTTGTTGGTGTGTTTAGATCAAATGAGCAAAGAGAGAAGATCTGCAAGGAAGATCCTAAGTCTGAGATCTTGGTTGTGAACAAAAGATAGGAAAGATCAAATAAGAAGACAAGAGGGAAATCCAAGGGGAGGTCAAAGTCTTGCGATCAGAGGAAGATGATATTAAAATGTTATAAATGTCATCAGCTTGGACACCTAAAGAGAGATTGTCCCCTTTTAGGATCAGAAAAAGTGAAGGCCAGCAAGGGAGATGATACAGCTTCTGTGAGTAGTGGAGAAGACCTGCTAGTTGTATTAGATGGATCCACAGAGTGTGATATTATGTAGATATTAGATTCAGCATGCTCGCACCACTATACTTCTCATCGAAAGTAGTTTGCTATCTATCAGAAGGCCGATGGTGGAAGTGTCAGCCTTGGAGATGATCACCCATGCAAAGTAGCTGAAATTGGCTCTATCAGGATGAGGATGTATGATGGGATCATTCATACATTATCAAATGTCAGGCATGTACCGGAGTGGAAAGAAAATTTGATTTCTTTGGGCTACTTGGAGGAGTAGGGTTATGCTTTTAGTAGATAGGCTGGGAGTGGATGTCTGAAAATTTTTAAGAAAGCTTTGGTGGTGATGAGAGGTAGAAGACTGCGCAACAATCTTTACGGAATGGAAGGCTTAGTGGTAAATGATAGTGCAGAGGTGCTAGCAGCGGCATAGGAGGAGCAGATTTTATATCGACTATGGTACTATCGGATGGATCATATGAGTGACCATGGGCTCACCGAACTAAGCAAAAGAGGTATGATCCCAATCCTAAAGAAGGAGGGCACAGATCTTTGTGAGCCGTGTATCTTTGGCAAACAACATAGGATGAAGTTTGCTAGAAGTACCAAGCACAGGGAGGGAGTGCTGGATTTAGTGCACTCGGATGTATGGAGACCAGCTCCTGTATCAGGTAGAGGTGGGGCAAAATACTTTATCACTTTTATTGATGATTTCTTAAGGAAGGTGTGAGTTTATCTGATCAGAAAAAAATTAGAGATGTTTGCTCGATTCAAAGCCTGGAGAGCTAAAGTAAAAAGGAGTCAGGGAGATAAGTAAAGTATCTGAGATCGGATAATGGAGGGGAGTATACTAGCCTGGAGTTCAGGAGTGTGAGAAAAATGGCATCAAATGCCATTACACGGTGAGGATGACTCTCCAACAGAATGGTGTTGCAAAAAGGATGAATCGGACACTGACCGAGAAGGCATGGAGTTTGAGGCTGTAGACATCACTCCCAAAGTCCTTTTAGGGTGATGCTCTAACTTTTTCTAGTTTTCTTGTGAACAAGTCTCCTCATTATAAACTGAATGGAGGCATTTTAGAAGAGGTCTAGAGTGAAAAGAAGATGGAGCTTGGCCATCTGAAAGTTTTTAGTTGCACAGCCTATGCACATATTGAGGCAATCGAGAGGAGCAAATTGAATCCGAAATCTCAAAAGATGACATTCATAGGGTATCCACAAGGAGTCAAGGGATACCTACTGTTGAACTCTCAGGCATAGAAGTTAGTGATTAATAGAAACATTATCTTTGATGAGAAGATTATCTTGAGGAGGTTTGGGATAGATGAAACTGGGGAAACAAAGGTGAACAGCGGTGGCCAGTTAGAGAATGATGGCATGCAGGTTACATCCACTTACAGGAGTATTCCTATTGAGGTGGAGCTAGATAGAAAAGTATTATCTCAGATTAAAAATCAGCATGAAAGGTCGATAGTTCAGACATATGTGCAGGAGCAACCACAGACATCAGGTAGAGATGTGCCAGTGGGAGTAGCTTTGCACAAGCCCCAGCATACTATTAGGAGATCGGTCAGATATGGCATTAATGAGGTTATCTCCTATGCACTCATCACTACTAATGAAGATCCAAAGAATTATGCAGAGGCCATGGAGAGTGAGGATCATGATTCATGGATGCAGACCATGATGGAGGAGATAGAATCACTTGAGAAGAATCAGACATGGCAGCTGGTGGATCTTCCAGAGGGTGCTCAACCTATTGACTCAATGTGGGTGTTCATAAAGAAAGAAGCACCTTTAGATAAGGTGGAGTCAGATTCAAACCAAGGCTGGTAGCAAAGGGATACTCACAAAGGAAAGAGATTGATTACACAAAATTTTCTCTCATGTGGTGCATCATACATCTATTTGAGTTTTGCTGTAATTGGTGGCACAGTATAACATGGAATTGGAATAGATGGATGTGAAGACGGCCTTCCTTTATGGGACTTTGGAGGTAAGAATCTACATGAAGCAGCTAGATGATTTCATGAAGATGGAACAGGAAGAAAAGGTGTGTTTACTTAGAAAGTCTTTGTATGATTTGAAATAATTCACTCGTTAGTGGTATCGAATGTTTGATAGCTTTGTCTTGAGCCTGGATTTCAGTAGATGTGAACATGATTGTTGTGTCTACATCAAGAATGTAGATGAGAAGGATGTCCTGTACCTATTATTGTATGTAGATGATATGCTCATAGCCAGTAGAAGTATGGATGCTGTGAAAAGATTGAAAAGGACATTATCATCTAAATTTGAGATAAAAGATTTGGATCCAGCTAAGAAAATCCTTGGAATGGAGATTTGCAGAGATAGGTGCAAAGGAGTGTTCCAATTGTCACAAGAAAAGTATGTCCAAAAGGTTTTGGAGAGATTTGGGATGGAGAAGGCCAAACCTACAGAGATGCCATTACCGAGCCATATGTCTCTCTCCAAGTTATAGTGCCCCCAGTCAGAAGAGGAGAGAGAGTACATGGAATGAGTTTCTTATGCAAATGCTATAGGCAATATGATATATACTATGGTGTGCTATAGATAAGATATAGCAGATGCTGTGAGCACAGTTAGTAGATATATGGTTAACCCTTGGAAGGAACATTGGAAAGCATTGAAATGGATATTGAGATATCTGCATGGAACAAGGGATTATGGTTTGGTGTTTGGTAGGCAGCTAGGAGGGTTTGGAGAACAATCTGTGAAGATGTGTGAAGGTTCAAGTCCTTTGGAAGAGTTTGTTGATGCAAATTATGCTGGTGATCTTGATACAGGAAGGTCTACTACTGGATACCTCTTCTGCGTATATGGTGGACCGGTGTCTTGGAGATCAATCCTTCAGCGAATCACGGCCTTGTCTACCATAGAGGCCGAGTACATTGGGATAACGAAGGCTGCAAAGGAAGCCCTTTGGCTTAGGAGGCTGATTGATGAGTTGGGGGTGGAGCATAGCAAGGTTACACTATTCAGCGATAGTCAGAGTGCTCTATTGTTGGCATAGAACCCAGTCTATCATGCACTTACAAAGCATATAGATGTGAGATACCACGAAATCAGAGAGCTAGTGGGGGAAGGTGAAGTAGAACTGATGAAGATCCATACCAAGGAGAATCAATCTGATGCACTCATGAAGGTACTCCCCAAAGACAGCTTTTAGAGATGTGTGGCATGGATGGATCTGTTGAGAAGAGATGAGTTCACAAGGACTTGGAAGCACCAAGGTGGAGAATGTGAGCTCAGAAGTGGCACTCCCAAGTTTTGAAAACATGAGAAGATAGATCATGAGAAGACGAGAGCGAGCTAGAAGAAGAATCGGTCTCAATAGTAAAGTTCAGAAACTGGGCCGGCTCACTCTGAGACTGAGTCGGCTCTGTTGGAAACTGGGTCGGCTCAGTCCAGAACTGGGTCAGCTAGGTCTTAAAGAAAAATCTAGATAGAGAGCAGCATTTTTGGACTGTTGGCATGGTACACAACTGGGTCGGCTTAGTCCCTAGCTGGCTCAGTTTGAAACTAGGTCGGCTTAATTTTCGTGGGTAATTATTTTGTATACGTGGGTTGTTTGGATTTGGAGAGTTTTTCTATGAGCTTGGGCTTGACCCTTTGTAAAGTATATATATTGAAAATAGGTCAAGGTTGTTAGAGTGCTAAAATATGCTAAATAAAAGCTCTTTTCTTTTGAAAATCTCTTCTTCTCTTCTTCTCTATTCCTTGATTTATTTGATCATGCTTCCGTAGAGATCTCTAAGAAGTACTTTCTTGATTGCTTGGCTAATTACCGACGGTCATGCCGATCCATATGGAAAGAGCGCATATTACCAATAGATACCTTTTTGCCAGTAATCATGCTTAAATTCATCTGCACATTGCTTGCTATTGCAGTCTATTTCGATTATGAAATATGGTAGATGGATGTGAAAATGATATTTTTAAATGGATATCTTGAGAAAAATATTTATATGGAATAGCCACTTGATTTCACATCGAGTGATGGTGGTCACAAGGTGTGCAAGCTGCAAAGATCTGTATATGGACTTAAGCAAGCATCCCGGAGCTGGAATGCTCATTTCAATAATGTGATTAAATCATTTGGTTTCATAAAAAATAAAGAGGAACCATGTGTTTTCAAAAAGATCAGTGGGAGCGTTCTTGTCTTTTTTATATTGTACGTGGATGATATCCTGCTAATTAGAAATGATATTCCCATATTGACCTCGATTAAAATATGATTATTTAAATAGTTCTCTATGAAAGATCTAGGAAAAGCATCCTTTATTTTGAAAATTAAGATATATAGAGATAGATCGAATAGGATGGTAGGACTTTCATAAATGATGTACATAGAGGAGGTGCTAAAGAGGTTTAGCATGAAAAACTTCAAAAAAAGTTTAGTACCCTTTAAACATGGCATTCATCTCTCCAAGAAGATGTGCCCTAGCACATCTGAGGAGATTGAATGCATAAGTAAGTTTCCTTATGCATTGGCAATAGGAAGCCTCATGTATGCCATGCTATATACATGACCTGATATTGCCCATGCTGTGAGTGTCATGAGCAGGTATCAGTTGAATCCAGGTGAAAAGCATTGGACTTCTGTGAAGTGTATCCTTAAGTACTTGAGAAGGACTAAGGATATGTTTCTAGTCTTTGGTAATGAAGAACTCCAGGTCCAGAGATATACAGACTCGAATTTTATGTCTGATATAGATGATCGAAAGTCGACATCTAGGAGTCTGTTTATATATAATGGTAGTGCTGTTAGCTGAAAGAGTTTCAAGCAGATGGTGAGAGCAGATTCCACCATGGAAGCAGAATATATCACTACATTGCAGGCTATGAAGGAGGTATTATGGTACAAGAAATTTGCCATAAAGTTTGGAGTGATGCCATCGGATGCCGTCCGTCTGTACTGCGACAACAGTGGTGCCATAGCCTTTGCTAAGTAGTCGAGGTCTCACCAAAAATCCAAGCATATCGAGTGGTGATTCCATCTAATCTACGATTACCTCGAGAAGGAATATGTCGAGGTTAAGAGGGTTGACATTGCAAGCAATGCGACTGACCCACTAACAAAGCCATTAGGACAGCAGAAGATCGAAGCCCACCTTGAGAAGATAGGGCTTAGATTTGTAGCCAATTGGCTTTAGGTCAAGTGGAAGTTTGTTAGATGTGTGCCCCAGAAGCTTGATTAGCTGACACTTGTAATACACTTCTAGGAGCAATTTTATTATTTTGACTATAAATTAATAAAAAAATTATTTTCTATCACAGTGTGTGTATTTAAAGTGTCTATGATGCATCCTAAGTTAATGGTAATGAAAATTCATATTTTCAAGCATTGAAAATTTAAGACATGAATTTTCATAATTAACTCATAAATTACTCTTGACCATTGGATCATCACAAGGATGGTGATCGATCTAGAAGATTGGTGTATGATTATTTTCCTAGGACAGATGAGTCTTGAGTCTATGGTGTGGAGACACCAGAGCGAGAGTACAGGTACTCGTTAGAGAATGAGGGCACTGAGCATGACCACCTCGAGCAGTCATAAGGGAGTCTACCTTCTTATCGATGGCTAGCTTGATGCAGTAGTGGTGTGTTTTGTTCTTTGATCTGAGGTACATCGATGGTTCATCTTAAGGGTGTTATAGTTTGACTACACCATGACTTGATCTTCTAGCCATTTGGAATCCTGAGATGTATGTTGGCTGTAGCATGCTCATTGTAGAAATTAGATTGCACCAATAGGGGATCCATCTATGTCGGTAGATGAGGAGTAGTCCTATAATGATCATGAAATTGAGTTCATAAGCCCATGGCCATGGTAGTGTGAAAATAATAGAAAGAGTTTCTATTAGGGTTTTACATTGAACTCGAATTAAATAATTAATTTATATGATGGATGTTGGGTTTGATGAGTTCACCTTAACCCTAATCCTATCGGGGCTCAAGATAGAAGAGCTCAATCACATAGGTAGCTGCACTAAGAGGTTCACTTTTAGTTCTAATGGGTTGCCACCATATACTGCTAGGTGTCACTGATTGATTTTGGGAGCAATTAGAATGATCTTAATAATTGATCATTTTAATTATGTGAATCAGAAAAGTTTTGGTCCATCAAAAGATGTTTCGAGGATGTCGATGATAGAGATCATGACATATCCCATTACTATATAGAACTGAACCTAACTAAATCATACAAACAAAGGTTTGGATCTGGATGTGATCAATTGGGCTTACTTAGTTCGATTGATTTGGATTAGATCCAATTAGGTTCAAGAAAATCATGCTAGCACACGATTGAGCCTGACATTCTCCTTCTATAGTTTTTCTGATCTATCTCTATTGAATCAAATTTGATTTGACTTATCTCTAGATTGTAAATGAATTTATTTTTATTTGGTTGGAACTTATCCAGGTCAGATTAATTCTAGAAATAAATCTATTCTGAAATGCAATTGGACTAGGGTTAATAGTTGACCCAATTGAAAGAATTGAGGGTCATAGGATCAGAGCCTTCTAAAAAATTTTTTAGGAATTCTTTTTCTCTAATTTTTGGATATGTGATAGGGCTCAAGTCATACTTTGGGTGTGCCAAATTTGGTGATTTTTGGAGGTGCCTATATTGGGTTATGATAGAGTTTGATTAGGATCAAACTCTTAAGGGAAGAGTCCTAGGCGCCCTGGATGCTTCCTTATCCCTTCATGCCGCCACCTTTGGAGATGTTTTTGGTTGATCAAACCTGATAGAAATCAGGTTGGGGACATGGGCTATCAGCTCTAGAGTCCTAAGTTATCAAGCAATTTGATTGCTTGATGAAATGGGACCCTAAGGTGGCGTAGGAGTCTATTTAAAGACCTTGTGCCCTAGGGCTTTAATCCTTTGATCACCATGCCCATATGATGCCGCCATAAACCTCCTTCACACCCCATCTAAAGCTCCTCCCTCTCTTCTCCATGTCTGCACTAAAGTTGGTGAAGTTTCAACCATCACAAGTTGAGAAAAGCTAAAGATAAAATAAGACAGGGTGATCTAGATCAAGAGACAAGGTGCTGCCTTCAAAGTTTGTTTGAAGGCTTCACAAATCAGGTCTAGTTCTAATCTTTTGAGATTAGATCCACAAGAGAGCATGTCCAGATCCTACCTGAGTGGACTCTAGTAGAGGCCAGGTAATTGCATGGCTACATCCAGAACCCTGGGTGACAATAGATCATCAATAAGATAAAAGCTATTTACCTTACCAAGGTATGAAAATTAAATTAGATTTAATTTCAATTTTTAATTTTAATATTAGATCTATAGGATCAAATCTGAGATATCTCATATCTAATTAGGATTTTTAGAAATTATTTTTGAAATATTCCTTCAGATCCAATCAATTCTGAACAATCTTATGGTGGAAAATAGGATTTTTTTTTATTAAGTTAATATAATTGAGACTAATTAAACCAGTTGGTGTCTAAGATAAACTGGATCGGTGGTCTTTAATTGGTAGCCCGCTTACTTGATCATTTTTTATGGTGTCTAAGGTATTGGCAGACCCTCCCATCGATTAAACTTACCTAGCCTCTTGGTGAAATTATATTTTTGATCGGATCACTTGACTATTTGAGCTAACCCATGTTAGCTAGATAAATTAGTGCAACTAATTTAGGTACTCCTAGATTAGCCTAGTAATGATCTCCCTTAAGCTGACTTGATGAAGCCAGTGGGAGGATCATGACAAGCTAGTTCATCTGACCTTCTCTCTTTCTTAAATTAAAATCCTCTAAAATTATTAGATCCTTAAAGTGAAATAGTTATGGTGATAACTAGATCATAGGCTTCCATTAAATGGGCGATAATGAGTCCATTAGTTAGATAATCATTGGAGGCCCATAGGCTTGGTGCTTATTTGCTAATAGAATTATCATTCATAATATGATTTCTTGATCGCATCTCTCTAAATGGTGGTTAGGTTGACCAACCATAGTTGGGTTTAATCATTCATTAGTTAGATGGATCAAGTATGATCATGTTAATGGTTGGACCTAACCAGAATTTTTAGTGGAGGTCCTAGCCTACTGAAAAGATACCTAGGGCAAAATTAAATTACTAAAAATTATTTGAAGAAATAATTGATTATGAACCTATCTTTAGATATACATGGATTGACCAACCATAGTTGGGCTTATGTGCAATCTATGTGGATTCTAGTATCCACTAAGAAATTAGGATAATTCCTCGAATTGAAGGTAGAGGCTACCAATTCGAATAAAATAGTGGAAGAATCTTTTTGATTAAAGTCCAAATCTTAAGAATTAATAAATCAATTACTAATTAGACTTTTGGTTCTCTTTATGCAATTAAATCCAAATCACAGTTGCTCCATTTACTATTAGACAGTGATGTACTTATGGGATCTAACTTTGATAATAAATATCGAAAGTTGAATGTTGTTCAGCAGCACGAAGTGGTTCATGCTGGGATCTCTATGTCTAGATTAAACATAAGATCCAAGAATAATCTAGATCAGGCAGAGTATTGTAATAAGCAGGGGCATTGGAAGAGAAACTATCCTCAGTATCTTGATGACCCCAACAGACTGAATAAGAGAGATGAGCAAGTAGTTGCTGATCAAGAATGTTATATGATAACACCTTATAATTTTTTTATTTGTGATATTTCTACTTGGATATTGAATACTAGAAGTTCAGAGCATATTTGCAATACGTTGTAAGGACTTCAAATTAGTAGAAGATTTGAAAATAATGAGCGATTCTTGAATGTTGGGGATGGATGGTCTGTTCTAGTTCTAGCTATGGAAATAGTTCAACTTATTCTCAATACTAATATCATTTCTTTAAATGAATTTCATTATTATCCTTCCTTTCTAATGAATATAATCTCTGTTGGTCTTTTGGCCAAAGATAGTTATCATTTATCTATAAAAGATGATTATTGTGATATTATTATGAATGATGTTACAATAATGCAAGGATAATAAAGAAATGATATTTACATTTTATCATAGCCTGTGAGTATAATGTACACTTCTAAAAAATATCCTAGATTAGATAATGTCTCTGATATCTACTTATGGCATTATAGGCTAGGTCACATTAACAAGAATAGGATAAACAGGTTGATCCAAGAGAAAATCCACAAAGTTAATGATTATGAATCACTTCCAACTTGTGAGTCCTATCTTCTTGAAAAAATGACCAAGTCACCTCTTATTGGAAAAGGTGAAAGAGCCATTGAGCTCTTAGGTCTAATACATACTGATGTATGTGGACCTATGAGTACAAGTGCTAAAGATGGATAATTCTACTTCATCACTTTTATAGATGATCTATCTACGTATGAATATGTCTATCTGATGAAACATAAGTCATATTCATTTGAAATATTCAAAAGATTCCGAAGTGAAGTAAAAAATAAACTGAAAAGAGTATCAAAACTCTTTGATCGGATCGAGGAGGTGAATATCTATCCAATAAGTTCTTGACATATCTAGGAGAGAATGAGATTCTCTCATAGTGGACTCCTCCAGGAACACCTTAGTATAATGGTACATCGAAAAGAAGAAATCAAATCTTGTTAGACATGGTTTGATCCATGATGGGATTTCCTAATTTGCCTATTTCATTTTGGGGTTATGCTTTAGAGATTGTATGTTATATATTGAACAATGTACAAGTAAATCTATCGTAAAGATTCCATATGAGATATGGATTGGGGTTAGGCCTACACTCTCTCACCTATGGGTTTGGGGTTGTCCAGTCTATTGGAAAATGTGTCCTAAATCCAATCATCTAAGTAGTAGATGATTGAAATTAGTATATAAATTATCTAATAATAATAGTAATTTGGCTGTTTCATCATAAAAGTTCTATCTTTCTTAAATGAACTCCTAAATTATGATGAAGTTCTTAGAACCATAATTAATCGATAAAAGAGGATTTATTGGATGGTTCTTAAATTGTTCACGACCAAATGATAAGTTATTAATAAGGATGATAACTTATCGAGTGTAGGTCGCTATATGCCATATGCGTTGATTGTCCTCATAACCAAGTGGTGTGGAGACACTGGTATGGCATGTAGGGAGATGTGGGAGAATATCTGTACTGAACGTGACCAATGTAGCACTCTACTATCAAGAATAGCTAGCTAAGGCCAGTGGGTATAAGTGTCCCTCTGATCTGAGATCGCCACGGTGACTTATAAGCAACTCACTGTACTTTGATGCTGGACTGTCTATATTTCTAATATAGGTGACAGAAGGTTTTTGGTATAGTCAAGTACTTATAGAGTCGGTGTGTGAGTCAAGATGGGATTGACCACTCTTGATTAACTTCAGGAAAAGAATGTCTCGTGGTGTTTTAATTTAGCAAAACCTAGGCCTGGGTAATCCACGTAAGGTGTCACGGGATTTGCAAAATTTTGAGAAACAATAGAAATGACTTGTATGAGTATTTGACAACATACTCAAAGTTGTCTTGAGCATTATTGATCATAGGGATGAATTATACGGTAACCATGGGCTAGGGTTCTAAGAATGTTGCTTTGCATACATTTGACCTATCCGGACGTCGGGAACCATTGCTAGATGGTAACTTCGATTGGTACAAAAATTAGTTTCTATACTATCGGCTTAGATTCGAACCTATCGAATCATATACATTAGAGCTTGTAATCTGATCGAATGGTTAATTGATGATTGAGAATCATTTCGAGGTCAAACATTCAATGCGATTGATGTTTGACCTAATGCAAGTATTATAGGAGGATCGATTAGTAATTGGATTGCTAATTAGCTCAATTTGATTGAGCAATCCAGCCCAGATCAAGTATAATTGAATTAGATTCAATTAGAATTAGTTTGGATTTAATTAGATTAAGTCTAATTGGTTTATTGGATAAGCCAATTGCAAGAAAAGAATAATTTCTTGTTTGACTAGGACTTGGGTGCACCTGATTGACTTAGGATTTAAATCTAATTTAAATCTTAATTTAATCTAATTTAATTAGACTCCTAGTTATACTAGGATCATCCTTAATTTGGTTACATTTGATCTAGTTTAAATAGGATTTAAATTGGATTTAAAATAATTTTGACCTAGTCAAATAAGAGGAGTCCTAGTTGGACTGGGACTCTCTCTCTTTCACTTATGCCTAAGAAAGCCCACACCATTTTTTAATTCTAGATTTTTTTTTATGATTTTCATGCCTAAGAAATGATTTCTCGCATCCCATTATCTCAGGAATTGGATTTAAAATTGATTTGGTCAAAATTAGAAGTAAGTTAGAAATTGTTTCCTACTTGGACGAGTCTTCTTTGACCCAAACTCCTTCCTCCCTTGTGCGCCAACTCTACCCACACTCCTCTATCTTATTTGGCCCTTTTTCCCTTGGTTTTATGCATGAGAATCAGTGGTTACATGACAAAATAAGTGGGAGGGGCAATGAAGAGTTGGACGCCTCATAGAAGTCCACCTTTGACTAGGTTTTGACCTAGTTTTGCAATAAAAGGTGGGTGCCTCTTATGAGATGGTTTAAGGATGTAAAAAATACTAAAAAGATAATTAAATATTAGAGGAGAAGGAGGAGAAGGCATGGAGGATTTGTGGTGCCAAGATTCTTGGAGAAGAGCACCTCAATTAAGACATCAAAGGTTGATGTCTTGAAGTAACAAGGTAAGAGAAGATTGTCTTCTCTTATATTTTTCTTTTATGTTTCTCTCTTCCATTTTATTATAATTTTATATATAAATCGAAGAAAAGAATTGAGGAGACCAATTCAAAAGAGGTTTCATGGATATAGGTTGAGTCATGAGGACAAAATTGAAGGAAAATCCTGATTTTCCCGATCCAGGTTCGTTCAGATCTGATCAGATCAAGAGATATATTTCAAAATTTTTTTTCTTTGATCTCAATCAGATCTTGATATTTTCAGATCTGATTCTTATTATTTTAATAAATAAAATAAAATTAAGATAAATTAAATCAAATTTAATTTACCTGATTTGGGTAATCCTATTACCCTGTTGATGATCCTGTATTGCAGCGGAAGGTTCTGGATCTAGCCACGCAAGCGCCTGGCCTCTACCGGTATCCACTCAGGCTTGGATCTGGAGATCCTCTTCTTCTCTATCACATCTCCAAAAATCAGATCTGGATCTGATCTGGAGGATCTTCAAAACTCCTTTTGAAGATCAGCAGTCGTCCTTTGCAGCAGCGCAGCCTTCTTGCTTTTGATCGCCTTTCTCTTGATCTGGAATCGCACCAACCAAGGTCCAAAACTCCTTTTGGACGTGGAGAGGAGAGGGAGAAGGTGGTTTGGCATGGAGGAAGGAGGGGAGAGGCAGCCTTGGGGCATGGGAATTGTGATTCAATCATTCTTTGAGTTGGGCGCAGGGTCTTATTTATAGACTAAGCGTGATCCAACTCCTCTTCTTCCCAACCAATCACAACCCTTTGTGAAATCAGATCTAAATCTGATTGGTGAGAATAGAGTCCCCTGGATTCCTCCTTAGAGGGTGCCTAAGACCAGTCAAAGTTGGTTCTTAGGAGAACTCTAATTGGAATCCAAAAAGGAGATGGAGTCCTTGTCCAACAAGGACTCCTAGGCGCCTCCAACTTGGGCACACGCCAAGGGTGGCGTGCGCCCTTCTCCTTGCCAGGTTCTGGCAGGGGGACAGGCCCCCACCAGCTCTCCAATAGGTGCATGACATGTGGTCAAAAGTCAAAGTGTCAATGGTCAACGTTTGACCAGTCAAAGGTAGACTTTTGACCAAAGTCAAAGAACAAGAAATGGCAGGTGACCAAAAATGGCAGGTAATGTCTTACAAAATAAGACAACCTTTTCTGACTTGGACAACCTCCAGTCAGACCATATGAAGGCCTCTGATTGAGCACAAACTCCTTTGGCTCAGTCAGGACAACTTATTTATGATAGTAAAAGAAGAACATTAGGTTCAATCGAGTGCTAGCATGATTTCCTTGAACCTAATTGAATCTCATTCAGATCAATTGAACTAGATCATCAGTTCAATTGATGATCACCAGATTCAAACCCTTGTTTGTGTGACCCAGTTAGGTTCAGTTCTGTATGGTAATGGGATATGTCATGATCTCTATCATCGACATCATCGAAACTCCTTTCGATGGATCAGAACTCTTCTGATTCGAACAGCTAGAATGATCGATCATCTAAATCATTCTAATTGCTCCCAAAATCCACCAGTGACACCTAGCAGTATATGGTGGCAACCCATCAGAGCTGAATGCGAACCTCTTGGTGCAGCTACCTGTGTGATTAAGTTCTTCTATCTTGAGCCCCGATCAGATCAGATTAGGGTTAAGGTAAACTCGTCAAACCCTAGTCTCTATCATATGATGTAATCATTCAATTCGAGTCCAATGTGAAAATCTAAATAGAAACTCTTTCTATTATTTCACTCTGCCATGGCCATGGGCTTCTGGACTTGATTCTCATGATCATCATAGGGCTGCTCCTCTACCACCGAGGTAGATAGATTCCATCTTGATGCAATCCAGTTCCTACAATGAACATGCTATAGCCAACATACACCTCAGGGTTCCATATGGCTAGGAGACCGAGTAATGGTGTAGTCAAACTATAACACCCTCAAGGTGAACTGCCGATGCATCCTCAGGTCAAAGAACCAGACACACTACTGCAGCATCGAGTCAGTCATTGACGAGAAGGTAGACTCCCTAATGACTACTCGAGGTGGTCACGCTCAGTGCCCTCGTTCTCTAACGAGTACCTGTACTCTCGCTCCGGTGTCTCCACACCGTAGACTCAAGACTCATCTACTAAAGAGAAGCGATTGTACACCAACCTTCCGGATCAATCACCATCCTCGTGATGATCCTATGGTCGGGAGCATTTTATGAGTTAATAATGATTATTCATGTCTTAAATTTTCAACTCTTGAAAATATGAATTATCATTACCATTAACTCAAAGGATGTATCACAGACACTAAATACACATATGTGATAGAAAATAACCCATTTTATTGATTATTAGTCAAAATTATAATTTTGCCCCTAGAAGTGTATTACAAGTGTCAGCCAATTCTGGCTTCTAGGGCACATATATCTAACAATCTCCCACTTGTCCTAAAGCCAATTGGCTACAAGTCTAAGTCCCATCTTCTCAAGGTGGGCTTCGATCTTCTGCTGGCCCAACGGCTTTGTAAGTGGGTCTGCCACATTATCTGTGGAGTTGACTCTCTTGACCTCGACGTAACCCTTCTCGAGGTAATTGCGGATGAGGTGGTATCGCCGCTCAATGTGCTTGGATTTCTGGTGAGACCTTGGCTCCTTAGCAAGGGCTATGGCGCCATTGTTGTCGCAGTATAGAGGAATGGCATCTGATGGCATTACTCCAATTTCTGCAGCAAACTTCTTGTACCAGAATGCTTCCTTCGCAGCCTCTGATGCAGCGATATATTCTGCTTCCATGGTGGAATCTGCTATCACATTTTGCTTGGAACTCTTCCAGCTGACAGCACCACCATTGCACACAAACAGACTCCCAGATGTCGACTTTCGATCATCTATATCGGACATGAAATCCGAGTCTGTGTATCCCTGGACTTGGAGTTCTCCATTACCAAAGACCAACATCATATCCTTAGTTCTTCTCAAGTACTTAAGGATACATTTCACAGAAGTCCAGTGTTCTTCACCTGGATTTGACTGATATCTGCTTGTGACACTCACAGCATGGGCTATATCAGGTCGTGTACATAGCATGGCATACATGAGGCTCCCTATTGCAGAAGCATAAGGGATCTTGCTCATGCGTTCTATTTCCTCAGGTGTGCTAGGGGCACATCTTCTTGGAAAGATGAATACCATGTCTGAAGGGTATTAATCCCCTCTTAGAGTTTTCCATACTAAACCTCTTTAGTACTTTCCTCTATGTACATCTTCTGTGAAAGTCCTAGCATCCTATTCGGTCTATCCCTATAGACCTTAATTCCTAGAATAAAGGATGCTTCACCTAGGTCTTTCATGGAGAATTCCTTGGACAACCATAATTTGACTGTTGTCAACATGGGAATATCATTCCCAATAAGGAGGATGTCATCCACGTACAATACGAGGAAGACAACAGCGCTCCCACTGACCTTTTTGAAAACACATGGTTCCTCTTCATTTTTGATGAAACCAAACTTTTTGATCACATCATTGAAACGAGTGTTCCAGCTCCGAGATGCTTGCTTAAGTCCATATATGGACCTTTGCAGCTTGCAAACCTTGTGATCAGTATCACTGGATGTGAAACCTAGCGGCTGTTCCATATAGATATCTTCCTCAAGATATCCATTTAAGGAATGCCGTTTTCACGTCCATTTGCCATATTTCATAATCGAAATAGGCTGCAACGGCAAGCAATGTGCGGATGGATTTTAGCATAGCCACTGGGAAAAAGGTATCCTGATAGTCAATGCCTTCGCGTTGACTATAACCTTTTGCCACTAGTCTAGCCTTGAATGTCTCCACATTCCCATCTGCACCAATCTTTCTCTTGAAGATCCATTTACACCCAATAGGTACTATACCTTCTGGTGGATCTACCAAGGTCCAGACTTGGTTTGAGTGCATCGAGTCAATTTCTGACTGCATTGCCTCTAGCCATTTCTCGGAGTCGATATCTGATATCGCCTCGTTGTAGGTTTTGGGATCATCACCATGAGCACCATTACCTACGAGGAACATTTTCCTCTACTTCCTCTGAAATAATACCTAAGTATCTTTCAGGGGGACGGAAAACTCTTTCCGATCTACGAGGTGGAGGAGGTAGTGTTCTTATTGGCTCAACCTGATTTGGTTCCAATTGGTCCTTAGCTCGTTGTACTTGTGAGACTTTCTCATCAAGCTTGAATCTGCTTTCCAATGCCGCTATCTTGAATAAACTATTTTTCAAGAAAGATGGCATGTCGACTCACAATCACATTGTGGTCTTCTGGAATGTAGAAATAGTATCCTAATGACTCTTTAGGATATCCTATGAATCGAGCTCTGAAAGGACCTAAACTCTAACTTGTCCGCTTGTTGTCTTTTGACATGAGCCGGACAACCCCAAATTCTGAGATGACTCAGACTTGGTTTCTTACCGTGCCATATCTCATACGGTGTGGTAGGAACGGTTTTAGAGGGAACCCTATTCAGTAGATAAATTGAAGTTAACAATGAGTGTCCCCAAAGAAAATCAGGGAGGTCTGTGAAGCTCATCATGGATCGAACCATATCCAATAGAGTCCGATTTCTCCATTCTGAAACCCCGTTGAGTTGAGGTGTTCCTGGTGGAGTCCATTGAGAGACTATGCCATTTTCCTTGAGAGATAGTCTAGGAATTCCCGGCTAAGGTATTCACCTCCTCGATCTGATCGAAGAACCTTAATGGGTTTTTCCAGTTTGTTTTTCTACTTCATGTCTGAATTCTTTGAACTTTTCAAAAGCTTCAGACTTGTGTCTCATAAGATACACATACCCATACCTAGACAGATCATCGGTAAAGGTAATGAAGTAGACAAAATTGCCTCTAGCCGGCACATCAAATGGGCCGCACACATCAGTATGTACTAGGGCAAGGAGATCTGTGGCCCTCTCCCCATGTCCAACAAAAGGGAGTTTAGTCATTTTGCCTTGAAGACAAGATTCACAAGTTGGATATGACTCGGAAAGTCAATGGACTCAATAGCCCATTTTTCTCCAATTTGTTGATCCTATCTTCTGCTATATGACCTAATCTCAGGTGCCATAGATATCTGTCGTTTGGACTATCCCTAGGTCGTTTGGCATTCACGTTTTGCTCGATAGTTAGAACAGGTACATCAATATGTAGCTGATAAAGACCATTAATAAGGAAACCATTTGCAATTTTATTTCTTTCATAAAGAATGTTACAATGGTCCTTAAAGAAGGTAATCACATAACCTTCTTGTGCTAAGCATGAAACAGAAATCAAATTCCTGCTAGCTGCAGGCACATAATAACAGTCTTTCAAAACTAAGTCTAAACCAGATGGTAATCGAAGAGGGTATGTTCCCACGGCTACTGCAGCAACTCTTGCTCCATTACCGATGCGTAGGATCATGTCTCCATCCCTCAGCCTCCTGCTATCCTCAAGACCCTGCATGAAAGTGCACAGATGAGCACTAGAACCAGAGTCAAGCACCCAACTGGATGCAGAAGAAACCGTAAGGTTAGACTCAATAACGAGCATACCTCCAGAAGGACCTTCCTTCTTGTTCTTCAGGGTGGCCAGGTAAGTAGGGCAGTTCCGCTTCCAATGGCCGTCGCTGTTGCAATGGAAACACTTTCCTTTGACATCGGCCTTTTTCTTCGGCTTCTGCCTTCTTCTTCTTTGATCCTTCCACCTTTTGCTTTTTCACAGACTTCTTTTTCTTTCCATAAGACTTTCTTTTGGAAGAAGTCCGTTCCATAGCAAGAACTGAGCCTTTAGAACCTTTCATAGAAAGCTCAGCGGTAACCAGCATATTCATTAATTCGGCCAAGGAATTTTGAAGTTTATGCATGTGGTAATTCATGATGAATTGCCCATATGCATCAGTCAAGGATTGCAGAATAATATCGTTCTGCAGGTCCAAGTCTAACTTCACACCGAGCTTCTCAAGCTCTTCCATGTCCTTGATCATTGTCAGACAGTGATCTTGGACTGACTGCCCATCACGCATCTTAGCCTTAAAAAGTCATTTCGTGACTTGATATTTGGCTGCGCGACTCTGTTCACCAAACATCTCCTGCAGGTGAGCCAACATTTGGCGAGCAGTCCCGATATCTTCATGTTGGCGCTGGAGCTCATCAGACATCGAGCCCAACATGTAATATCTGGCCTTATTATCTTCGTCTATCCATTTTTTCCAGAGACGCTCTCTGTTCAATGGATGGACGGGCTGGTAAGGTGGGAGGGTCCTGGTCCAATAACATGGGTTAACTTCTCGAACCCAAAATAATTTTGTAGTTCCTGAGCCAATCTTTATAATTGGGTCCAGTCAGTCTATGTGTGTCCAGGATACGTGCCAATGGGTTGGACGCAGACATTTTTCCTGTAGAGAGTCAAAGATTCTAGTTAGATACTGTAATTATTGACTTGACCAATTTATTTAGGAATTTTATTTTTAAACAAATTAGCTCCCACTATTTTCTCGGATCCCTACACTCCCTCTGTAGAGATGCAAAAATCTCCATGATTAATGATTTCTAGTGGGTGGTGCGGTCTCACCAACTGACTCATCACCTCACCTAACAGTTATTGGTGATGGGTTAGCCAATGAGTGAACAACTCTTGTTCAATGATTCTCTAATCATGGTGCACCCAAACTTGGTCTCTAATTCATGAATCTCACCGTATCCGGAAATATTGATCCACTCCTTAGTTAAGTCAGACCCACCATTTGCATAGACTGGGTTCCTAATTGAGTCTCTCACCGTATCCGAAATATTGAGCCAACTCATCCTCCAGCCCATAGCATCCAATGCCTAATAGACATGGTTGCATCTTCCCGGTGCAACTGAGCCACTGTATCCAGCCGAGAACAATCAACCCCGGGAAGGGCCCGCACATCTACAATGGTGGAAGACCTCAGACTTAATCTTTTCTTAGGGAGAATTGATTCAGGTCTCATTAAACTAGACTTGGCATTAGTCATAACAATTATGACTAACCTAGTGGCATGGGTTAGCTCGGATTATTGACCACCTCAGATCAGAACTGTGTCAACAGATATGGCCAGGTAAGTGAGACCGGTGGAAGGAATATGCCATTAACTCGTACAAGAATGCATTCAGGTCGAGTAGCTTCCAATTAAAAACCAGTCGGTCGTATGTGCCAAACTTACCTTAGACACCAAATTGTTGAGTCCAGAACCAATTGGGTTAGCCTACAATCCAGACTCTAACCTCTGAGCCTAATTAGGTCTTGCTTGATCGTGACTCGATCTTGACCCAGACTTAATCCTATTAGGCTGGTCAATTTAAGCATTGTTGATCCCATCTAACCAACTCTTGATTCGGTTTGATCAACCGCTTAGACCTAATTGAGCTACCCAAGCCCGAACCCAGTATTATGAATATGTCTTAGATCTAAAATTCTCAATTTTAGACCTAATTAATATTCCATAATCTTAATTCTTAATTAAGTAGGGTTCATAAACAAAATATGCACAATAAATCCTAGGGTTTCAGGATCTAGGGTTTTGCAGAAAGTAAGTTTTGGGTTTCTGATTAAGGACGAACACGCAGCACCCCTACACATCATAAGAACACCCCATCGAATGGGAAGAGAGGGCCTTTAAACCCTTCTTCATTCTTATGACCGGACGGCCAAGAGGAACGCCTTAATCAGGAACATGCAATACTACAAAACAGTTTTAGATCTATATCATATATCTCATATACAAATTAGATCTAATCATGGCATATTTTGCATACATCTCATGTATCGAATCATGCATATTTTCAGATCTAAATTATCTCATAATAATCTAAAAAATTAGATTTAAATTGATCTAATCAAAATAAATTCTAATCTAGACAATTATGTAGAACTATTCTACAACTAGTCTAGACATGCATCTATCATATCTCATATGATATTTAAAATTAAATAATTTTTATTTGCTATTTTTTAGATGTTATTATAACACTTATAATATCAAAAAATAGTAAATAAATAGATCTAAAATATGATTTAATCAAATTAAATCAAAAACATGCAAGACTATTCTATAGAACTATTCTATTTTAGAACTAGTCATGCATATTTTCTAATCTTAGATCCAAATCATTTAATTTTAATTTTTTCTGATTTCAGATCTGATCACATCTCATGTGACATCTAAAATCACTTATTTTTTAATTAAAATAAATTTAAAATTAGATCTAAATACTTTTAGAACCTTGGCTCTGATACCAGTTGAAGGAAAATCCTGATTTTTCCGGATCCAGGTTCGTTCAGATCTGATCAGATCAAGAGATATATTTCAAAAATTTTTTTCTTTGATCTAATCAGATCTTGATATTTTAGATCTAATTCTTATTATTTTAATAAATAAAATAAAATTAAGATAAATTAAATCAAATTTAATTTACCTTGATTTGGGTAATCCTATTACCCTGTTGATGATCCTGTATGCAGCGGAAGGTTCTGGATCTAGCCACGCAAGTGCCTGGCCTCTACCGGTATCCACTCAGGCTTGGATCTGGAGATCCTCTTCTTCTCTATCACATCTCCAAAAATTAGATCTGGATCTGATCTGGAGGATCTTCAAAACTCCTTTTGAAGATCAGCAGTCGTCCTTTGCAGCAGCGCAGCCTTCTAGCTTTTGATCGCCTTTCTCTTGATCTGGATCGCACCAACCAAGGTCCAAAACTCCTTTTGGACGTGGAGAGGAGAGGGAGAAGAAGGTTTGGCATGGAGGAAGGAGGGAGAGGCAGCCTTGGGGCATGGGAATTGTTCATTACTTTTGAGTTGGGCGCAGGGTCTTATTTATAGACTAAGCTGTGATCCAACTCCTCTTCTTCCCAACCAATCACAACCCTTTGTGAAATCAGATCTAAATCTGATTGGTGGGAATAGAGTCCCCTGGATTCCTCCTTAGAGGGTGGGTCTTAGTTGGATGGACCCCTTCCTCCTTGGGCCACGGGGTTGCTGCCAGGTTCTGGCAGGGGGACAGGCCCCCACCAGCTCTCCAATAGGTGCATGACATGTGGTCAAAAGTCAAAGTGTCAATGGTCAACGTTTGACCAGTCAAAGGTAGACTTTTGACCAAAGTCAAAGAACAAGAAATGGCAGGTGACCAAAAATGGCAGGTAATGTCTTACAAAATAAGACAACCTTTTCTGACTTGGACAACCTCCAGTCAGACCATATGAAGGCCTCTGATTGAGCACAAACTCCTTTGGCTCAGTCAGGACAACTTATTTATGATAGTAAAAGAAGAACGTTAGGTTCAATCGAGTGCTAGCACGATTTCCTTGAACCTAATTGAATCTCATTCAGATCAATTGAACTAGATCAGTTCAATTGATGATCACCAGATTCAAACCCTTGTTTGTGTGACCCAGTTAGGTTCAGTTCTGTATGGTAATGGGATATGTCATGATCTCTATCATCGACATCATCGAAACTCCTTTCGATGGATCAGAACTCTTCTGATTCGAACAGCTAGAATGATCGATCATCTAAATCATTCTAATTGCTCCCAAAATCCACCAGTGACACCTAGCAGTATATGGTGGCAACCCATCAGAGCTGAATGCGAACCTCTTGGTGCAGCTACCTGTGTGATTAAGTTCTTCTATCTTGAGCCCCGATCAGATTAGGGTTAAGGTGAACTCGTCAAACCCTAGTCTCTGTCATATGATGTAATCATTCGATTCGAGTCCAATGTGAAAATCTAAATAGAAACTCTTTCTATTATTTCACTCTGCCATGGCCATGGGCTTCTGGACTTGATTCTCATGATCATCATAGGGCTGCTCCTCTACCACCGAGGTAGATAGATTCCATCTTGATGCAATCCAGTTCCTACAATGAACATGCTATAGCCAACATACACCTCAGGGTTCCAATGGCTATGGCTAGGAGATCGAGTAATGGTGTAGTCAAACTATAACACCCTCAAGGTGAACTGCCGATGCATCTCAGGTCAAAGAACCAGACACACTACTGCAGCATCGAGTCAGTCATTGACGAGAAGGTAGACTCCCTAATGACTACTCGAGGTGGTCACGCTCAGTGCCCTCATTCTCTAACGAGTACCTGTACTCTCGCTCTAGTGTCTCCACACCATAGACTCAAGACTCATCTACTAAAGAGAAGCGATTGTACACCAACCTTCCAGATCAATCACCATCCTCATGATGATCCTATGGTCGGGAGCATTTTACGAGTTAATAATGCTTATTCATGTCTTAAATTTTCAACTCTTAAAAATATGAATTATTATTACCATTAACTCAAAAGATGTATCACAGACACTAAATACACATATGTGATAGAAAATAACTCATTTTATTGATATTAGTCAAAATTATAATTTTGCCCCTAGAAGTGTATTTTGTCAGCCAATTCTGGCTTCTAGGGCACATATATCTAACAAAGAGAAGATTATCTTCTCTTTGTTTTCTTTTGAGTATCTTCTTCTTCATTATTTTATGTAATTTTTATATGATAAAGATCTGAGAGAGAGAGAGGAAGAGGGCATGGTGATCCTTTTTGGACATGATCTGATCATGTCTTGATGCAAGAAGAAGAAGAGAAGAAGGTCTTCTCTTAGGATTTCCTTGAGCGCCCTTCTTCTCAATTTTATTTATGAGATTTTTATGAGAAAAATATGAGGGTATGATATCTAAAAAATTAGAGAAAAATCTAGAGGAGAAGGTCTCCTCTGATCCTAGCATAAAGGTGTTTTCAGGACATCAATTGTTGATGTCCTGAAGGAGAAGATTTATCTTCTCCTAGGATTTTTTTTTTCATATGTCTTTTTATTTTTTGATTTATGGGAGATCCAAGGGTTAGATTCCTCCCTCATTCCTCCTCATGTTATTCATCTCTTGGATTATCCAAGAGATTTGAAGAACATGTGTTTGATTAACCATCAAGAGGGATCCGCGAAAAGCTAGCACTTCGAGCGGATCTTCGTTCGACAAATCTTCAATCTGTATTGTAGGTTTCTGTGGATCACCTGTAGAGGTCGGATGCTTGTGCGGCTCTAAAGATAATAATGAATTTAACCATGGAGTTCTCGACCCATGCAAAGGTAAGAGATTTGATCTCTTGGTGACCTAGATGTGATCTAGGATTAGATCTAGAAATATTCTAGATCTAGGTATTGATATGATCAATACCACTTATGATTAATTTAGTTTTAGATTTATATTTACATCATAACATATTATAGATCCTTGATATAGGATTTTATAATTTGATTAAATATATGTTGTGGATTAAATAGTTTAATCTGTCTTTCGCTGCTCTGCATTTCAAAAATATTTTGAAATCTATGCATAAAACCCTGTATATTTTTTATCAGTGGTATCAGAGCATCTAGGTTCTATTATAACATGCTTATGTATGCTTTAGATTAAATCTAAAAATTAAAGTTAATTAAATATCATACATACTACCATAAGGTTGTCCTATTGTAAGGTTAACCCCTTACAATGAAAAGATTGTCCTAGTATGTACTGATCTAAATCAAAATCATGAATTATTTAGATTAAATCTACGAAAATTAATAATTTAATTTTTTAATTTAAATCTAAGATTTAATAAATATTAGATCTATTTTAGATTATTTAGATTAGATCTAAATAATATTTGGATTGCACATACTGCCATAAGGTTGTCTTGCTGTAAGGTTTACCCTTTACAGTAAAAAGGTTGTCCTAGTATGTGTTGATCCAAGAAATCTAAGTCATAAATATGTTAGATGAGATCTAAAGTGATTTATGATTTATTTTTAGATTTTAAATCTAATTTTAAATAATTTATGATCTGATCCACATGATGTGTTTTATGTTTAGATCCAATCATCTTATTACAGATGTTGATATGTAATTTTTGTTTTGAATCTAGAATGCATATGTATGACATTTTTATTTTATAAAAATTAAATCATGAACTTACTTTCTACAAAACTCTAGATTTGAAATCCTAGGACATGATCTAAACAATGAAATAAATCAGATCTAAAACTATATATTGAATATGATTCAATACAATTTAAAAATGTTTCAAACAATAAAATCAGAAACTAGTTCTGAGATTTCATAAACCTAAACCCATAAAACTTGAACAAAATTAAGAATTAAGTGATTGTTTAGGATCTAGGTTTGTGATTTGAAGATTCTAAGATAATTTCATAAAACATGGGTTAAAGAGAAATGGGTTAGCTTTGATCAGGTCCTTAATTGGGCTAGACCTAGGGTTAGATTAAATATGGACATAGTTAAGAAATTGATCAAACCTAACTAATAGTTAATTAGGATTAGATCATTTTATAGATCACTTCAATAGTAGTAGTTGATCAAAGTCCATACATCTAATAAATAGATGCTGATTGTGGCTTAGTGGTCGAGCTTGAGTCTTTAGGCAGACCAAATCAAAACTGACAAACCAATTGGTGCCTAAGGTAAGTCTGGCATCCCAAATCGGTGGTTTTTAATTGGCAGCCTACTAACCTGATCATTTTTGATGGTGTCTAAGACAAGCCTTGGCAGATCCTTCCATCGATCTCACTTATCTGATCAATGTGGTTAATCAAGTTTTTGATTAGGTTGCTCATTGATTCATGCTAACCCATGTCATATAGGAAATCAGTGAGACTGATTTAGGTGCCCATGGATCATAATTGATCCTAGTCCTCATCAGTGACTTGTGAAGTCAGTAGAAGGACTTGACTTGGGGAAGTTAAAGGGAGCAAATTGGTTTATGTCCTTTCTATCCTTAAATCACTAATAATTTAAATCCTCTAAAATTATTAGATCCTTAAAATGATAAAGTTATGGGGATAATGGAGTCATAGCCTTCCATTAAGGTGTTTGATAATAGGTCAATTAACTAAATAATCATTGGAGGCCCAAAGGTCTAGTGCTTGTTGACTAATGGAATTATCATCAATCATATGACGACTGGGATGTGTCTCTTTAATGGTGGTTGGATTAGCCAACCAAATTTGAGCCTCATCATTCATTGGTTGGATGCGCTAAGTATGGTCATGTTAATGGTTGGACCTAACTGGATTCTTTTCTAAGAAGGCCAAAGCCAACTGATCAGGGCCTGGGGAAAAATTAAAATTACTAAAAATTATTTGGAAAAATAATTGATTATGAACCTATCCTTAGATGTATATGGATGGGCCAACCAAAGTTGGGCTCATGTGCAGTCTATGTGGATTCTAGTACTTACTAGGGAATTAAAGTAATTCCTCAAATTGGAGGTAGAGGCTATCAGTTTGAATAAAATAGTGAAAGAACCTTTAGACTAAAGTTCAAGTCTTTAGGCTTAAAATGATTCATATACAATAGGTCATTGTTCTCTATTAAGGTTAAATCCTAATTGCTCCTATCACTATTAGATAGTGAAGACTTATGGACCCAACTTTGATAATCAGTATCGAAAGTTGACTATTGGTTCAGTAGTATGAATGGATTCGTTTTGGAGTTTCTGAGCTCAGTCAAAACAATTAGTCCAAGGTTAACCCAAATTAGGCATAGTACTTCTAATATCTAAAATAGGGTCATAGGAAGAAGATTTGTCTTGCTTCCCTTGACTACAATAGGCTGAATAAGAGAAAAAAGCAAAAGTTGCTTATTAAAGATGTTATATGATAATACCTTAAAACTTCTCTATATGTAATTCTACTACTTGGGTATTAGATACCAGTGGTCTTATGCAATTCGTTGCAAGGACTTAAGGTAAGTGGAATGTATACATCCTAGTTAGATTATGTCATGGATGTCTATGTTTGGCATTACAGGCTTAGTCATATTGACAAGAATAGGATAAATAGATTAGCTTGAGAGGAAAACCTCGATATCATTGATTGTGAATCATTGATGGCCTATGAATCTTGTCTTCTTGAAAAGATGACTTTGTCATCTTTTACTGGAAAAGGTGAAGGAGTCGATAACATTCTAAGTCTCATACATAGTAATGTATGTGGACCTTGAACTTAAGTGCCAAAGGAAGACATTAATATTTTATTACAGATGACCTATTTGGACATGGATACGTCTGGAATGAATCATTTAAAATATTTAAATAATTCAATAATAATAAAAAAAATAAATTAGGTAAGGTATTAAAACTCTTCGATCAGATCGAGGAGGTAAATATTTATCCAGTGAGTTTGTGACATATCTAGGAGAGAATAGGATTCTCTCTTAGTGAATTTCTTTTTGGAATACAGTGTATCCAAAAGGAGAAATTGAACTTTGTTAGACATGGTTCAATCTACAATAGGATATACTTGTCTGCCTATTGCAGGGTTGTGCTCTTGTAACTATTTTTTTTAAAAATTTATACCAAGTTAATCTGTTGCATTGACTCCATATGGGATATGGATCGGGCGTAGACCTAGACTCTCTCACTTTCAGATTTGGAGTTGATCAGCCTATGTCATATATTTGCACATAGATAAACTTGGATCTTGGTCTAATAAGTGTTTAAGGGTTATTAATTCTGCTATACTAAAGAACATAAAATGTTCATCAGCAGTAGGGCATTGCTTTTGGAAAGGACTTCCTTAGAGAAGGAACTAATGCCTATCAAATTGAACTTGTAAAAGTTTGACTAGTAGAAAGGAACCGACGTTATCTGATAAACCTATAGAATCGAATTTGATCAGATCAAATCCAGAGCCCATTAAAGTGTCACCTTTAAGAAGATCCAGTAGAGTACCATGTTAGTCAGACAAATACTTCAGTGTCTAGGTCTGGGATGGTGATCATGTTGAGCTTGATGAGAACAACAAGGATCTGATCACCTATAACGATATAGTGCAGTGGCCTGATTTTGAGAAGTGGCTTGGAGCCATATGATCCAAATTGAAGTCTATGAAAATCAATAGTGTATGGATACTAGTTGATCATCTAAAGGGATAAAATCCATTGGGTGTGAATGAATTTTTAATAGGATCAGAGTAGCATAAATGGGAAGGTAAGGACCTATAAAGCCCATCTGAGTATTATCTTAGAGTTCGAACATACGTTCTGAACGTATATTTTAGTTATGAACAAAGATAAATCCTACACTTATTATTGGGCAAAATATTTTGTTGTGTTATTTTTTGTAATGTTTGAGGATGAAATTCTCTTAATCTAAAATAGCATTCCAACATTACAAGGAATAAAGGTTTAGCTGTCATCTTATTTATCCATGTACGAGATTAGACATGATATACTCACTAGAGGTAGTGAAGTAAGAGCCACTGGAGGATTGTATAGACAATCCCTAAGTATTTGAGAAATACTAAGATCTAGTGACTCAAATATGAAAGTACTAACTTAAAATATATGGATGTTTTGATTTCAGTCAGAACAAGATGACAATAAGAGAATGTCGACTCATATCCAAATTATAGGAGCAATCTGGTGGAAAGATTCCAAGCAGGATACTTTAGCCTATTCAGTTAGTGATGTAGAGTACATCGTGGCATATGATGCTGCCATGTAAACTGTGTAGTTACTGAGATTCATTAGTAGGTTGGAAGTGGCACCCTCCACCCATGGTCCAGTCCTATCATAGCATTGGAGCCATAGCTCAGGCTAAAGAACCAAAGAACCAGCATATTCTATATCATTTTCATCTTAGATATTTGATCTGGGTGACGTCGATCTTTAGAAGATTGATGTAAAAGGAGAACTTGACCGACCCATTTGCTAAGGCCTCGGAACTAAGGAGTTCTATGAACTCAAGGGAAAGATAGGATATTTGATATCGTTCTAATTGGCTTTAGTCCAAGTGGGAGTTGTCGGGAAATGTGTCCTAAATCCAATCATCTAAGTAGTAGATGATTGGAATTAGTATATGAATTATCTAATAATAATAGTAATTTGACTATTTCATCATAAAAGTTCTATCTTTCTTAAATGAACCCCTAAATTATGATGAAGTTCTTAGAACGACAATCAATCGATAAAGAAAGATTTATCGGATAGTTCTTAAATTATTCACGATCAAATGATAAGTTATTAACAAGGATTATAACTTATCGAGTGTAGGTCACTGTAGGCCATATGTGTTGGTTGTCCTCGTAACCAAGTGGTGTGGAGATACTGGTATGGTATCCAAGTGAGATGTAGGAGTACATCTGCACTAAACATGACCAATGTAGCACTCAACTGTCAAGAATTGCTAGCTAAAGCCAATGGATATAAGTGTCCCTCCGACCTGAGATTGCTACAGTGACTTGCGAGCAACTCACTATACTTTGGTGCTGGACTGTCTGTATTTTTAATATAGGTGATGGAAGATTTTTGGGTGTAGTCAAGTACTTGTAGAATTGGTGTGTGAGTCACCTAGGCCTAGGTAATCCTTATGAGGTGTCACAGGATTTGCAAAATTTTGAGATACAATAGAGATGATTTGTATGAGTGTTTGACAATATATTTGAAGTTGTCTTGAGCATTATTGATCATAGGGATGAATTATATAGTAACCATGGACCAGGGTTCTAAGAATGTTGCTTTGCATACATTCGATCTATCTGGACGTCGGGAACTATTGCTAGATGGTAACTTCGATTGGTATAGAAATTAGTTTCTATACTACCGACTTAGGTTCGAATCTATGGGCTCACACACATTAGAGCTTGTAAGCTAATCAGATGGTTAATCAATGATTGAGAATCATTTTTAGGTCAAACATTCAATGCGATTGATGTTTGACCTAATGCAAGTGTTGTAGGAGGATCGATTAGCAATTGAATTGCTAATTGGCTCAATTTGATTGAAAAATTAGGCTGAGATCAAGTCTACTTGAATTAGATTTAATTAGAATTAGTTTGGATTTAATTAGATTAAGTCTAATTGGTTTATTGGATAGGCCAATTGCAAGGAAAGAATAATTCCTTGTTTGACTAGGACTTGGGTGCACCTGATTGACCTAGGATTTAAATTAAATTTAAATCTTAATTTAATCTGATTTAGTTAGGCTCATAATTAAACTAGGATCATCCTTAATTAGGTTGCATTTAATTTAGTTTAAATAGAATTTAAATTGAGTTTAAAATAATTTTGACCTAGTCAAATAAGAGGAGTCCCAGTTGGACTGGGACTCTCTCTCTCTTTCACTTGCGCCTAAAAAAGCCCATACCATATTTTAATTCTAGATTTTTTTTATGATTTTCATGCCTAAGAAATGATTTCCCACACGCCATTATCTTAGGAATTGGATTTAAATTTGATTTGGTCAAAATTAGAAGGAAGTTGGAAATTATTTCCTACTTGGAAGAGTCTTCTTTGACCCAAACTCCTCTCTCCATTGTGCGCCAACTCTACCCACACCCCTCTATCATATTAGCCCTTTCTCCCTTGGTTTTGTGCATGAGAATTAGTGGTTACATAAAAAAATAAGTGGGAGGGGCATCCAAGAGTTGGACGCCCCATAGAAGTCCTCCTTTGACTAAGTTTTGACTTAGTCTTGCAATAAAAGGTGGATGCCTCTTATGAGTTGGTTTAAAGACATAAAAAATCCTAAAAAAATCATGAAAAATCAAAGAAGAAGGAGAACAAGGCATGGAGGATTTGTGGTGTCAAGATTCTTGGAGAAGAGCCCTCAATTAAGACATCAAAGGTTGATGTCTTGAAGAGACAAGGTAAAAAAAGATTGTCTTCTCTTATATTTTTCTTTCATGTTTCTTTCTTTCTATTTTATTTATAATTTTTATATGATAAAAATCTAAGAGAGAGAGAGGAATGGCTTGAGGAAAGATGGTGCCAAGATCCTTAGAGAAAAGATATTCATCTGGACATCAATCGTTGATGTCATGAAGGCACAAAGGTAAGAGAAGATTATCTTCTCTTTATTTTCTTTTTAGTATATTCTTCTTCATTATTTTATATGATTTTTATATGATAAAGATCTGAGAGAGAGAGAGAGAGAAAGAGAGCATGGTGATACTTTTTGGACATGATCTGATCATGTCCTGATGCGAGAAGAAGAAGAGAAGAAGATCTTCTCTTAGGATTTTCTTGAGAGCACTTCTTCTTAATTTTATTTATGAGATTTTTATGAGAAAAATCTAAGGATGTGATATCTAAAAAATTATAAAAAAATTTTGAGAAGGTCTCCTCTGATCCTAGCATAGAGGTATTTTCAGGACATCAATTGTTGATGTCCTGAAAGAGAAGATTTGTATTCTCCTAGGATTTTTTTTCATATGTCTTTTTATTTTCTGATTTATAGAAGATCCAAGGGTTGGATTCCTCCCTCATTTCTTCTCATGTTCTTCATCTCTTGGATTGTCCAAGACATCCGAAGAACATGTATTTGATTAACCATCAGGAGGGATCCATGAGAAGCTAGCACTTCGAGCGGATCTTCGTTCGACGAACCTTCGATCTATATTGCAGATTCGTATGGATCACCTGTAAAGGTCGGATGCTTGTGCTTCTCCAAAGACAACAACAGATTCAACCATGGAGTTCTCAACCCGTGCAAAGGTAAGAGATCTGATCTCTTGGTGACCTAGATGTAATCTAGGGTTAGATCTAGAATTGTTCTAGATCTAGGTATTGATATGATCAATTCAACTTATGATTAATTTAATTTTAGATTTATATTTGCATCATAACATGTTACAGATTCTTGATGTAGGATTTTGTAATTTGATTACATGCATATTATAGATTAAATAGTTTAATCTATGTCTTTCGCTACTCTACATTTCGAAAAAGTTTTGAAATCTATGCATGAAACCCTGCATGTTTTCTATCATGGCCTATGTCAAATGATTAATTATAAATAAACTTAGATTTAGGTCTAACAAGTGCACATTCATATGATGTCCAAAAGAGACCAAATGATACTTTTTCTACCATGCTGATGAACAAAAGTTGTTCGTCAGTCTTAAGAAAAACTTTTTAGAAAAGGAGTTCCTTGGTAAAGAAACTATTACCCCTAAGATTGAACTTCATGAAGTTCAATAGGTAGAAATATCGACACCTATAGCTAAACCTGAATTGAATTTAATTAGATTAGATTCGAAGCCTAATTTACCTATACCATTAAGATGATCCGGTAGAGTACCGTGTTAGTCGGATAGGTACTATAGTTTATTGGTCCAGAATGGTGATCCCATCAAACTCGATGAGAATGATGAGGATCCGATCACCTATATGGATGTAATGTAGAGATCTGATTTCAAAAAATAGCTTAAAGCCATGAAGTCTGAAATGGAGTCCATAAAGGTCAATGATATGTGGACATTAGTTGACCCACTCGAAGGAGTTAAATCAATTAGGTGTAAGTGGGTCTTCAAAAGAAAAATGGGTATAGATAGAATGGTGGAGATCTATAAATCCCATCTGGTTGCCAAGGGATATCATCAACATTATGGTATTGACTATGACAAGACATTCTCTCCTATAGCAATGCTCAAATCTATTCGGATAATGCTTGTGATAGCTGTCTATTTGGACTATGAGATCTGGTAGATGGATGTGAAGATAGCTTTTCTGAAAGAAGAGCTAACTGAAGAAGTATATATGACACAACCTGAGGGATTTACATCTACAGATGAGTCCAAGGTGTGCAAGCTTCATCGATCCATTTATGGATTGAAGCAGGCATCTCGGAGTTGGAATATGCATTTTGATAAGATGATCAAAACGTATAGCTTCGTTAAGAATGGAGAAGATCCCTATATTTACAAATGAGCAAATGGTCCAGCAATGGTATTCTTTATCTTGTATGTGGATGATATTCTCTTAATCGAGAATGACATCCCTGTACTACAGAAAATAAAAGTTTAGTTGTCATCTCAGTTCTCCATGAAGGACTAGGGTGAAGCATCCTATATCCTAGGAATGAAGATCTATAGGGATAGATCAAAGAGGATGCTTGGGTTATCCCATTCCACGTACATAGATACTATGCTGAAGAGGTCCAACATGGAGAATTCCAAAAAGGGCTATCTCTCGATAGACCATGAAATTTCTCTCTCTGAAAAGGATTATTCAATAACTCCTGAAGAGAGAGAGCGTATGAGTAGAGTGCCATATGCTTCGAAAGTGCGATCTATCATGTATGCCATGATATGTATGAGACCAAATATAGCATACTCACTAGAAGTAGTGAGTAGATACCAATCTAATCCTAGAGAAAATTACTGAAAAGTGGTAAAGCCATCCTTAAGTATTTAAGAAATTCTAAGGACCAATGGTTGGTTTATGGTGAGTCAGATCTGAAACTTGTGGAGTTTATAGACTCCAACTTTCAATCTAAACATGATGATAGTAGAAGCATCTCAGGATATATGTTTACTCTGAATGATGGAGCCATCTGCTAGAAGAGTTTCAAGCAGCACATTATGGTAGACTTTGCTTACAAAATAGAGTACATTGCAGCATCAGATGCCGTGAAGGAAGCTGGTGGCTGAGAAAATTCATCACAGAGCTTGGAGTAGCATCCTCTCTTGATGGCCCGATCCTACTCTATTGTGATAGTACTAGTACCATTGCTCAGGTGAAGGAATTCAAGGCACACCAGTGGATGAAGTACATACTATACCTCATCCACTTGATCTGGAAGATCGTGGATCAAGATGACATCAACCTTAAGAAGATCAACGAAAAGGAGAACCTGATTGACCCCTTCACTAAAGTCCTTAGCAATGAAGGAGTTCAACAACCACAAGTCGAAGATGGGTATTAGATACAGTGCTGATTGGCTTTAGGACAAGTGGGAGTTGCTGAAAAATATATTCCAAAGCCAATCATCAGCCTATTAACGGTTGAGCTATATTATAATTATAATTAATTTATTAATGAATAAAATATATTTTTAATATTTTTTTCATCATAAAGTTTTTATCTTCTAACAAACTTTATTGTTGTGATGAAGTCCTTAGAATGATTTAGATTTGATAAAGAGAGGATTTATCGATTAGTCCTAAAAACTATTCAAGATCAAATGATAGGTTGTTAATAAGGATGACAGCATCTATCGAGCATAGGTCGCTGTATGCCATATAGGTTGGTTGTCTTCTTAACCAAGAAGTATGGAGACACTGGTATGGCATACAAGTGAGATGTAAAGGTACATCATCATTGAACGTGACCATCTCTAGAGCATTCTACTATCGAGAAAGTCTCTGATGGGATATAGGTATAAATATCTCTTAGACCTAGGATCACCTCAGTGGCTTGTAAGTAACTCACTATACTTTGGTATTGGACTAACTGAATTTCTAATTCAGTAATGAAAGATTTCTAGGCATAGTTAAGTACTTACAAAGTCGGTATGTGGTCAAGATGAAATTGATCACTCCAAGAGTTGGAGAAGAATGTATCACTATATTTCAATATAGCAAAACCTTGGCCAGGATAATCCATGAGATGGATTTGATATTTTGAAATATAATATGGATAGCTTGATTAGAGTTGATAGTTTAACTTTGAGGTATCCTATGAGCATTTTGATCAAGAGGATGAATTATATAGAAACTATATCCACATGGGTTCTAAGGATGTTGTTCTACATATTCGACCTATCCGACCATCAGGTATCTTTACTAGATGGTCATTTTGATTAGTATAAGAATTTGTTCCTATGCTACCAACTTAGATTCGGACCTATGGGATCACATACATTAGAGTTTACAATCTGATCAGATGGTTGATTAACGATTAAGAATTGTTCTAGGGTTAAATGATCAATAGATTGATGTTTAACCTAGTGCACATGTTATAGGAGGATTGATTAGTAATTAAATTGCTAATTAGCTTAATTTTTTAAGCCAGAGGGTTGAGATTAGGTCTAATTAAATATAATTTAATTAAATTTAGTTTGTACTTAATTGGATCAAGTCTAATTGATTTATTGGATAAGTCAATTGCAAGAAAAAACTAGTCCTAGTTTAATTAGGACTTGGATTAACCCAATTTCTAATTTGATTAAAAAAATTAATTTAGATTTAAATTTGATTAATAATCTGAGCTAACCCATGCCACTAGGTTAGTCATAATTGTTATGACTAAGTCAAGTCTAGTTTAATCAGACCTAAATCAAATCTTCCTAAGAAAAGATTAAGTCTGAGGTCTTCCACCATTGTAGATGTGCGGGCCCTTCCCGGGGTTGATTGTTCTCGACTGGATACAGTGGCTCAGTTGCACCAGAAAGATGCAACCATGTCTATTAGGCATTGGATGCTATGGGCTGGAGGATGAGTTGGGCTCAATATTTCGGATACGGTGAGAGACTCAATTAGAAACTCAGTCTATGCAAATGGTGGGTCTGACTTAATTAAGGAGTGGATCAATATTTTGGATACGGTGAGATTCATGAATTAGAGACCAAGTTTGGGTGCACCATGATTAGAGAATCATTGAACAAGAGTTGTTCACTCATTGGCTAACCCATCACCAATAACTGTTAGGTGAGGTGATGAGTCAGTTGGTGAGACCGCACCACCCACTAGAAATCATTAATCGTGGAGATTTTTGCATCTCTACAGAGGGAGTGTAGGGATCCGAGAAAATAGTGGGAGCTAATTTGTTTAAAAATAAAATTTCCTAAACAAATTGGTCAAGTCAAAATTACAGTATCTAACTAGAATCTTTGACTCTCTACAGAAAAATGTCTGCGTCCAACCCATTGGCACGTATCCTGGACACACATAGACTGACCGGAACCCAATTATAAAGATTGGCTCAGGAAACTACAAAATTATTTTGGGTTCTGAGAAGTTAACCCATGTTTTGGACCAGGACCCTCCCACCTTACCAGCCCGTCCATCTGTTGAACAGAGAGCGTCTCTGAAAAAAATGGATAGACGAAGATAATAAGGCCAGATATTACATGTTGGGCTTGATGTCTGATGAACTCCAGTGCCAACATGAAGATATCGGGACTGCTCGCCAAATGTTGGCTCACCTGCAGGAGATGTTTGGTGAACAGAGTCGCGCAGCCAAATATCAAGTCACGAAATGACTTTTTAAGGCTAAGATGCATGATGGGCAGTCAGTCCAAGATCACTGTCTGACAATGATCAAGGACATGGAAGAGCTTGAGAAGCTCGGTGTGAAGTTGGACTTGGATCTGCAGAACGATATTATTCTGCAATCCTTGACTGATGCATATGGGCAATTCATCATGAATTACCACATGCATAAACTTCAAAATTCCTTGGCCGAATTAATGAATATGCTGGTTACCGCTGAGCTTTCTATGAAAGGTTCTAAAGGCTCAGTTCTTGCTATGGAACGGACTTCTTCCAAAAGAAAGTCTTATGGAAAGAAAAAGAAGTCTGTGAAAAAGCAAAAGGTGGAAGGATCAAAGAAGAAGAAGGCAGAGCCGAAGAAAAAGGCCGATGGCAAAGGAAAGTGTTTCCATTGCAACAGCGACGGCCATTGGAAGCGGAACTGCCCTACTTACCTGGCCACCCTAAAGAACAAGAAGGAAGGTCCTTCTGGAGGTATGCTCGTTATTGAGTCTAACCTTACGGTTTCTTCTGCATCCAGTTGGATGCTTGACTCTGGTTCTAGTGCTCATCTGTGCACTTCTATGCAGGGTCTTGAGGATAGCAGGAGGCTGAGGGATGGAGACATGATCCTACGCGTCGGTAATGGAGCAAGAGTTGCTGCAGTAGCCATGGGAACATACCCTCTTCGATTACCATCTGGTTTAGACTTAGTTTTGAAAGACTGTTATTTTGTGCCTGCAGCTAGCAGGAATTTGATTTCTGTTTCATGCTTAGCACAAGAAGGTTATGTGATCACCTTCTTTAAGGACCATTGTAACATTCTTTATGAAAGAAATAAAATTGCAAATGGTTTTCTTATTAATGGTCTTTATCAGCTACATATTGATGTACCTGTTTTAACTATCGAGCAAAATGTGAATGCCAAATGACCTAGGGATAGTCTAAATGACAGATATCTATGGCACCTGAGACTAGGTCATATAGTAGAAGATAGGATCAACAAATTGGAGAAAAATGGGCTATTGAGTCCGTTGACTTCCGAGTCATATCCAACTTGTGAATCTTGTCTTCAGGGCAAAATGACTAAACTCCCTTTTGTAGGACATGGGGAAAGGGCCACAGATCTCCTTGCCCTAGTACATACTGATGTGTGTGGCCCATTTGATGTGCCGGCTAGAGGTAATTTTATCTACTTCATTATCTTTACTGATGATCTATCTAGGTATGGGTATGTGTATCTTATGAGACACAAGTCTGAAGCTTTTGAAAAGTTCAAAGAATTCAGACATGAAGTAGAAAAACAAACAGAAAAACCCATTAAGGTTCTTTGATCAGATCGAGGAGGTGAATACCTTAGCCGGGAATTCCTAGACTATCTAAAGAAAAATGGCATAGTCTCTCAATGGACTCCACCAGGAACACCTCAACTCAACGGGGTTTCAGAATGGAGAAATCGAACTCTATTGCATATGGTTCGATCCATGATGAGCTTCACAGACCTCCCTGATTTCCTTTGGGGACACTCATTGTTAACTTCAATCTATCTACTGAATAGGGTTCCCTCTAAAATCGTTCCTACCACACCGTATGAGATATGGCACGGTACGAAATCAAGTCTGAGTCATCTCAGAATTTGGGGTTGTCTGGCTCGATATAGGATATCCTAAAGAGTCATTAGGATACTATTTCTACATTCCAGAAGACCACAATGTGATTGTGAGTCGACATGCCATCTTTCTTGAAAAATAGTTTATTCAAGATAGCGGCATTGGAAAATAGATCAAGCTTGATGAGAAAGTCTCATAAGTGGAACGAGCTAAGGACCAAGTGGAACCTAATCAGTTTGAGCCAATAAGAACACTACCTCTTCCACCTCGTAGATTGGAAAGAGTTTCCCATCCCCCTGAAAGATACTTAGGTATTATTTCAGAGGAAGTAGAGGAAATGTTCCTCGTAGGTAATGGTGCTCATGGTGATGATCCCAAAACCTACAATGAAGCGATATCAGATATCGACTCCGAGAAATGGCTAGAGGCAATGCAGTCAGAAATTGACTCGATGCACTCAAACCAAGTCTAGACCTTAATAGATCCACCAGAAGGTATAGTACCTATTGGATGTAAATGGATCTTCAAGAGAAAGATTGGTGCAGATGGGAATGTGGAGACATTCAAGGCTAGACTAGTGGCAAAAGGTTATAGTCAACGCAAAGGCATTGACTATCAGGATACCTTTTCTTCAGTGGCTATGCTAAAATCCATCCGCACATTGCTTGCCATTGCAGCCTATTTCGATTATGAAATATGGCAAATGGATGTGAAAACGGCATTCCTAAATGGATATCTTGAGGAAGATATCTATATGGAATAGCCGCTAGGTTTCACATCCAGTGATACTGATCACAAGGTTTGCAAGCTGCAAAGGTCCATATATGGACTTAAGCAAGCATCTCGGAGCTGGAACACTCGTTTCAATGATGTGATCAAAAAGTTTGGTTTCATCAAAAATGAAGAGGAACCGTGTGTTTTCAAAAAGGTCAGTGGGAGCGCTGTTGTCTTCCTCGTATTGTACGTGGATGACATCCTCCTTATTGGGAATGATATTCCCATGTTGACGACCGTTAAAATGTGGTTGTCCAAGGAATTCTCCATGAAAGACCTAGGTGAAGCATCCTTTATTCTAGGAATTAAGGTCTATAGGGATAGACCGAATAGGATGCTAGGACTTTCA
>QRFJ01000622.1:365793-400403 GCA_006176705.1 Cocos nucifera
CGACCTTTCATAGAAGATGTACAAAGAGAAAGTACTAAAGGTTTAGTATGGAAAACTCTAAGAGGGATTAATAGCCTTCAGACTGGTATCATCTTTCAAGAAGATGTGCCCTAGCACACCAGAGGAAATAGAATGCATGAGCAAGATCCCTTATTCTTCTGCAATAAGGGAGCCTCATGTATGCCATGCTATGTACACGACCGGATATGGCCCATGCTGTGAGTGTCACAAGCAGATATCAGTCAAATCTAGGTGAAGAACACTGGACTTCTGTTGAAATATATCCTTAAGTACTTGAGAAGAACTAAGGATATAATGTTGGTCTTTGGTAATGGAGAACTCCAAGTCTCAGCGATACACAGACTCAGATTCATGTCTGATATAGATGATCGAAAGTTCGACATTTGGCATCGGTGTTTGTTGCTAAGTGGGTGCTGTCAGCTAGAAGAGTCCAAGCCAAATGTGATAGCAGATCCACCATGGAAAGTAGAAGGGTTATCCACCTCATCCGCGATACCTCGAGAAGTTACGTCGGAGTCAAGAGAGTCGACTTCGCAGGAAATGTGGCAGACCCACTTTACAAAGCCGTTAGGCCAACAGAAGCTTCGAGAGCCCACCTGAAGAAGATGAGGGACTTAGACTTTGTAGCCAATTGCTTTAGGACAAGTGGAATGGTAATTTTAGATTATATGATGCCCTAGAAGTCAGAAATTGGCTGACACTTGTGTAATACACTTCTAGGGGCAAAATTATAATTTGACTAAATAAAAATAATGGGTTATTTCTATCATATATGTGTATTTAGTATCTGTGATAACCTATGAGTTAATGGCAATGATAATTCATATTTTCAAGAGTTGAAAATTTTAAGACATGAATAATCATTATAACTCATAAATTGCTTCTGACCATAGGATCATCACAAGTATGGATTGATCCTCTCTCTTCCAGTTTGGTGCGATCCAGGCAAGGGAAAGCTGACGAGAAAGGAAGAAGGCAGCACTACTGCAGAGATGACTGCAGATCTTCGAAAAGAGTTTTGAAGATTTTCTAAATTAGGTCTAGATCTAATATTTGGAGAGATGATAAAGAAGGAGAAGATCTCTAGATTCGGCCTGAGTATATATCGGTAGAGGCTAGGTGCTTGCGTAGCTAAATCTAGAACCTCAGGCAATCAACAGGATCTTCAAAGGATAATCTAATTACCCAACATACAAATTAATCAAATTTAATTTATTTTTATTTTTATTTATTAGATCTATAAAATTAGATCTGAAATATCTCAGATCTGATTTGGATATATGAGAAAAATTTTTGAAATATCTCTCTTGATCCGATCAAATCTGAACGAATCTGATCCAAAAAATTAGAATTTCTCCTTTATTTTGTAAGTACTTAACTATGCCCAGAAGCCTTACATTATTGAATTAGAAATTCAGTTAGTCTTGTACCAAAGCACAGTGAATTGCTTGCAAGCTACTGAGGTAATCTTAGGTCTAAGGGATACTTACACATATATTCCATCAGAGACATTCTCAATAGTAGAATGCTCTAGAGTTGGTCATGTTTGGTTATTATATATCCCTATATTTCACCTGTATGCCATACCAGTAGCTCTAAACTCCTTGGTTAAGAGAAAAATCAACTTATATGGCATACAGTGATCTATGCTCAATAGACACTATCGTCCTTATTAATAGTCTATCATTTGGTCATGAACAATTTTAAGGACTAATCAATAAATTATCTCTTTATCGAACCTAAATAGTCCTAAGAATTTCATCACAACAATGGAGTTCGTTAGAAGATAAAAAACTTATGATGAAAATTATCAAAAATATATTTTATTAATTAATGAATCAATAATAATTACAATATAGCTCGACCATTAATAAGCTAATGATTGATTTTGGAACATATTTCTCGACAAGATCTATGTTTATGTGATCAACACCTTTTCTTCTTTCTTATATTTTTAATTTTTGATTTATTCTCATTCCATAATCATGTAATAGGATCTTAGATCTAGGATCTTCTCTGATTTTATGAATAAATTTTGATTTATTCTAGTCTTCCACTGCTTGATCTTGAAAAAATTTCAAGATCTAGCATTAAAATGCTAGATTTGATTCCTTCACGTAGGTGCTGAGAGTGCACCAAACCACTATAATTTTTTTTTTTTTGTGTATGTGCTTTTTCCTCTTGTATTTCTTATCTCTCACATCTCACTCACATAGCATTCAAATAGTTTACATTACACATATCTATTTTAAATTTAAAAAATCCAATTCACCCCCCCTCTTGGATTGTCTAGCTGGGCAACAATTGGTATCAGAGCCTTGGTTCTCTACTAATTATTGATTTTATCAACTAGAGATAAAGATTATGTCAACCCAACTAGGAGGTTTACTTGTCGGAGGATAATCCACTAATAGGCCACCACTTTTCATTGGATCCAACTATATTTATTGGAAAGCTTGCATGCGCATCTTTATACAAGCCCTCGACTATGACATATGGAGTGTCATTATCAATGGGCCACACACACCTACAGTCATTGTCAATAGCACATCCTCTCATAAGCCAAAGAAGGATTGGGATGAAATGATATGAAACTTGTCTAATTAAATGCCAAGGCAATGAAAGTACTCTATTATGCCCTTGATGTAAATCAGTTTAACCAAATTTTTACTTATAATTCTATAAAGAAAAATTGGAATAGACTTGAGGTCACACATGAAGGGACAAACTAAGTCAAAGAAACAAAGATAAACATGCTAGTTCACCAATATGAATTATTTAAGATGGATCCAACTGAATCCATCACTAACATGTACATAAAATTCATAGATATTATAAATGGTTTGAAAAGTTTATACTAATAGTGAATAGATAATAAAGATTCTCAGATCTTTGCCTAGATCTTTGCCTAGAACATGGAATACCAAGATAACAGCCATTCAGGAGGCAAAAGATCTGAATACACTACCTCTAGAGGAGCTTATTGGATCCCTGATGATACATGAGCTTGCCATGGGTTGGCACAATGAAGAGGATAGCAAGAAGAAGAAAACTATTGCCTTGAAATTCATGATGGCTGAAGAAGAAGATTATCTATCCATTAGTGATGAGAATGATGAAGACATGGTCGTGGTGATCGGAAAGTTCAAGAAGTTTATGGGAAGAAGAAGGTAGGGATTCAAGAAAAGGAGCTTCATTAGAGAAGAAGCTAGCGGGGAGAAAGAGAAAGAAAAGGAGAAGGATCAGCCCACTTGCTACAAGTGCAAGAAGCCTGAACATTTTAGGGTTGAGTGTCCTCAATTGAAGAAGGCACCTAAAAGAACAAAGAAGAAGGTAATGTTAGCAATCTAAAGTGATAGCGACAAGTCAAGCTCAGAGAAAGAAAATCAAAATGAATCCAACTTGTGCTTCATAGCACAAGATGATGAGGTATCCTCTACACTTGACTCAGATTTTGCTTTTGATGAGCTTCAAGATGCTTTTTATGACTTAATGAAAGATTTTAAGAAAATAAGTATAAAAAATAAAAATCTTAAAGAAATGAATCTAACTCTTATAAAAGAAAAGGAAGAAGTAATTTGTGAGCACAACAAGTTAAAAGAGGAAAACAAAATCCTAAAGGATGAATTAGAAAAATTAAAATTATTAGCTGATAAATTTACTTTTAGTTTTGTAAAATTATAAATGATTTTAAACAATCAAAGAGGAGTTTTTGATAAAGCTGGCCTAGGATATAAACCTAAAGACAAGATAATGTTTTTAAAAACTTTTTTCACTACACCCACATCCATTAGCACCTCACATATCACTGCTTTATCTGCAGAAAGGTAGGACACAAGGCATTTGAGTGCAGCATAAGAAAATTCTATGGAAAATAAATTAAAAGAATTTAGATTTTAAAAGGAACCATGACTACTAATCCAAAAGGATCCAAGAAGACCTAGGTATCTAAAACTACCACTTGACTGTTTATGTAGGAATGCCTTGCAGCCTAGAGATCTAAACCTGGATGGTAGTTGGATAGTGGCTATTCAAGGCATATGTCGGGTTATAAGGAGCAATTCATCACCCAAGAAAGGAAGGAAGGGGGAGTAGTCACCTTTGGCAACAATGGCAAGAGAAAAATAATTGGTATTGGTAAAATTCAGATTACTCCTACCTTCATAGATAATGTTTTATTAGTTAATAACTTAAAATATAACTTGCTTAGTATTAGTCAGCTGTGTGGTAAAGGTTTTAGAGTTTCATTTGAATCATCCTTGCACAAAGTATCTAGTTCCTTAGATGATAGTTTAAAATTCATTGGATTTAGGCATGGAAATATCTACATGGTAAATCTTGATGAAATTACCTTGAAGAGTGGTCAATGCCTAGTTGTAATGAATGCTAATATCAAAGAAACTAGTTGGCTTTGGCATCGTTGATTAGGTCATGCAAACATACATACTATATCTAAATTACTTAACAAAGACTTAGTTAAGGGGCTACCAAAACTAAATTTTAAATTTGATCATATTTATGATGCTTGCCAATTTGGAAAACAAACTAGGAAAAGTTTTAAATCTAAAAATATGATTTCAACTTCTAGGCCTCTTGAATTGATATATATGGATTTGTTTGGACCTACTAGAACTACAAGCCTAGGAGGAAAGAAGTATGGTTTTGTTATTATTGATGATTATTCTTGGTTCACATGGGTTTTGTTTTTAGAACGTAAAGATAAGGCTTTTTCAATATTTTCAAAGTTTTATAAGAAGGTAATAAATGAAAAAAACTCAACTATGGTTTGTATCCATAGTAATCATGGCATATAATTTAAAAATAAATATTTTGAAGAATTTTGTAATGAATATAGCATAGAACATAACTTTTCTGCACCTAGAATTCTTCAACAAAATAGAGTAGTTGAAAGAAAAATAGAACCTTAGTTAATATGGCCCGTACCATATTGTGTGAAGGGAATCTATCCAAATACTTTTAGACTGAAGCCATTAACACAGCATGTTGCATCCTAAATAGAGTTTCTATTCATCCAATTTTAAGAAAAACCTTCTATGAGATTTGAAAAGGAAAAAGACCTAATATTAATTATTTTCATATTTTTGGATGCAAATGCTTCATTCATAATAATGGTAAAGATAATCTAGGTAAATTTGATGCTAAGGCAGATGAGGGTATCTTTCTTGGATACTTTACATCTAGTAAAGCATATAGGGTTTTCAATAAATATTCTTTGGTAGTTGAAGAATTCATTCATATCATTTTTGATGAAGCTAACAATCAATCTTCGAGAAAGAAAGATATTTTTAATGATGACATAGGAATTTTTGAAGATGGAATGAAGGAGCTAAACTTGAAGGACAACAACATTCATGACAAAGGTAAATCTACAACAACCAATGAACTAGAGAAGAATGGTGAAAGTGAAACAACTAATGATCATGAAGATCCACCCAAGGAGTGGAGGTATGCACAAAATCATCCGAGAGAACTGATATTAGGTGACCCTTCATAAGGGATAAGAACTAGATCTTCATTTAAAGATATATTTGATTATCTTGCTTTTATTTCATAAATAGAACCTAAAAATATAGAAAAAGCTAAAAAACACTCTAATTGGATGCTAGCTATGCAAGATGAACTAAAGTAATTTGAAAGAAACAGTGTATAGACTCTTGTAAACAGACCCCTTGATCATCCTATAATTGGCATAAAATGGGTATTTAGGAACAAATTAGATGAACATGAAAATATAGTAAGAAATAAAGCTAGACTTGTTGCTAAGGGATATAATCAAGAAGAAAGGATTGACTTTGATAAAACATATGCTCCTGTAGAAAGATTAGAGGCTATTAGATTGTTACTTGCTTTTGCTTGCTGCATGAACTCTAAATTATTTCAAATGGATGTAAAGAGTGCCTTCTTGAATGGTCATATCATTGAAGAAGTATTTATAGAATAACCACCTAGTTTTGAAAATCACTCACTTCCTAACCATGTGTATAAATTAAATAAAGTGCTATATAAACTTAAACAAGCACCTAGAGCATGCTATGAGAGATTAAGTTTATATTATAAAATAATTTTATTAGACAAAGTGTGGACACTACACTACTTTTGAAAAAGAAAAATAGTGACCTTCCTATAATTCAAATATATGTGGATAACATCATATTTGGAGCTACTAATGAAATTCTTTGTCAAGAGTTTGCAAAGTTGATGCAGGATGAATTTGAAATGAGCATGATAGGGGAGCTGAACTTCTTCCTTGGGCTTCAAATCAAACAATCAAGGAAAGAAATTTTTATTAGCCAAATTAAGTATATCAAGGAAATACTAAGAAAGTTTGGTATGAAAAATGAAAAAAAGATCGGCACATCAATGAGCCCCTCATGCAAACTCGAAAAAGATGAAAATGGTAAGAATATGAATGAAAAGCTCTGTAGAGGTATGATAGGATCTGTACTCTATTTAACTATAAGTAGGCCTGATATACTATTTAGTATTTGTATGTATGCTCAATTTCAATATAATTCTAAGAAATCTCATTTACTTGCTGTTAAATGAATTTTTAGATATTTAATCTACACACATAACTTAGGACAATGCTATTCAAAAAAATCCTCCATTGAACTGATAGGATACACTAATGCTGATTATGAAGGATGTAGAATAGATAGAAAAAGTACTAGTGGCACCTGCCAATTTCTAGGGTTGAACTTAATTTCTTGGTATAACAAGAAGCAAAACTCTATAGCACTACTAACGACCGAGATCGAATATGTTACTGCAGGGAGTTGCTGTGCTCAAATACTATGGATTAAGCAATAACTCAAAAATTTTGAAATTAAGTAAAATAAGATATCCATTAGGTATGATAACACTAGTGCCATAAACTTGAGAAAAATTCTATTCAACATTCAAGAACTAAGCACATTGAAATTAGACATCACTTCATAAGAGATCATGCTCAAAATAATAACATAATGCTTGAATTTGTATCAATTGAAAATTAACGAGCTGATATTTTTTCAAAATCTCTAAATGAAGATAGATTTTCAAAAATTAGAGGTGAACACGGCATATGTGATCCTCTATAAATGTGTTTAATCTTGAATTTACTGAATTGTATTTTGTCTCCTTTTACCATTCTAAAACCCCTAATTCAACCATGAAGGATCAGGAAAAGTCATCATGAAAATTTTTTTTATTCTAATTTTTCTCGTCTCTGAGACATCTTGGTTTATACACGACACCTCTTGACTATGTTCCAAGATCTCTTGCTTCATACACGAGAGCTCTCGATTTTTCGAGACATCTCATCTTCAAGACGAGAGCTCTTGAATCTCACAGGGTCCTTTTTTAAGCAGACCTTCGATTGGCCCCCTTTTTCATTTGTTCTTTTCATTCTCTGAGACCTCTCCACCCAAACTTTCTTAAACTCCCATCAACTCCTCCAAACCTCTCGAATCACTGTTCCATTGTTCATTTCATCTAAATCTGAGAACCCCATTGTTCCAAAGAGGAAGATCACCACCGTCTAAAGATAGTTCGTCACTCCTTCGATTGAAGATAGGGCAAAGCGGGAACATGACATCTCTCAAGCATCTCCATCCGCCCCTTCTTCAAGGTCTTGACTATTCGTTGCCACGAGGACAGTTCCATCGGGTTAGAATGTTGATATTGGGTACCTAGACAAGGAAAACTTTTGGATTGGGTCATGGCTGAGGCAACAAGGGTGGGAGAAGCTTTGCTCCCTTAAGGTAAACATCTATCCAGACCTCATTAGGGAGTTCTTTGAGAATATTAATTTTGAGAGAGAGAGTCTAGTATAGAATCAACAGTAAAAGAAGTTCACATCTCTTTGGATGAGAGGAAATTAGGGCTTCTACTGCAAGTACCTAGGACTGGAATATGCTATTTGAATATGCCTAACAAAAAGTGAAGCATTAAAATATGTTTTGGAAAGGAAGAATGTGGATGAGAATTAACAATTGGTTTCAAATCATTTTTTGGTGGAAATGAGATTGCTGCATTGCATAGTGAGTCGTATAATTTTTTGAAAAGTCGAAAGGTATGATTAAGTAGGCAAAAAGAAATTGGCTGTTATGCACTACTTAGTAATCGGGACACCTATAAATTTTCTATTTCTAATACTATAATAATTGAAAGAGACTGCAAACAAGAGCAAGGTGTGTCTACCTTACAGGATGATTTTTACTTTGATATTCAAGGATTCTTATGTGAATCTAGATGGTGAAGATTTTAAGAAATTAGCACACATCGACTACATAAATGAGGAAACTTTGAACAGAATAAAGTTTATGAAGAAAGATGATAGGTGGGTGAGGGCAGAAGAAGAAACTGCTACTAGGAATGAGGTTGAGGAGCACAGGCCTCCACCTCCTCCACCCTCACCCTCTATAGCTGGACCTTCATTCACCACACTGGAGTCTCCACATACTCTATAAGGGCCACCAAGTCAATTTCCTGCACCTTCCAATATTTTTTGACCAAGATAGTTTAATTAAAAGGGTTGCAGAGCAAGTAGTTGAAAAGATGTCTAAAAGATTCATTGATCTCCTCTCTAGTGTGAAGCATCAACTATTGCTGAGTATTGAGGAACAAAGGATATCTTTTGAGGGACAAATTGAAATGCTTAGCCAATAAGATAGTAGTTTATCACAAATACCTAAAATCTTGGAGAAGGAATAGCATGGATCGTCAACTCAGATGGAGCTTTTGATAAGTGAGACTGCTAGGATTCGAAGAAGACTAGAGAAGAATTTCATCATCCAGTGCACCACTGCTGAAGTCCTCATTGCATCATTGCGATAGATTATAGATCATATTGGCAGCCTTGGATTTTGGACTCCATCCACTTCTCAACCCTCACCATCTCCTCGAACTGCACCTCACTTATTATCCTCTAGGCCTAGATCTACCTCTGAACCAATCATAGAATTCCTCTCTGATGAGGAATAGGTCTAGTTCTTTCTACTTATTTTTGTATCTTGCTCGGTGTACCTTTGGTGTATATTGGCATAGATCTTCTTGAAGGAAAATCCTGATTTCCCAGGTCAGGTTTGTTCAGATCTGATTGGATCGAGAGGCATATTTTAAAAATTTTCTCTCAAATCTAGATTAGATCTGACACTTTTTCAAATCTGATTTAGATCTGACACTTTTTCAAAAGTGGGTGCAGACAGGGTCCTTTTATAGACTTTACTGTGCCATGCAGTGCTGCATCACCCCAGCCAATCGTGTTGCTTCGTTCAATCAGATCTAAATCTAATTAATAGGATGACATCACCTGATCCAATCAGATGAGAGACCCATAGGTTCATTCTTAGATGGCACCTAAGGCTGGTCAAAGTAGATACCCAAGGGCCACCTAAGTAGAAACCAAGAAGCAACCTGGAGTCCCATCCATATGGGACTCCAGCATCCCTATCCATGGGCGCACGCCATCCTAGGCATGCACCCCATTTTTTCTAATTTTCAGAGAGGGGACAAGCCCCTATCTGCTCTCCAATAAGTGCATGACACATGGGCAGATGTCCAAGGATCAAAGGTCAACGTTTGACCAAGTCAAAGTACAAGAATTAGCAGGTGATGGAAAATGACAGGTGTTGTCTCAAATTTATCTCATAAATTAAGACAACCCTTTTCTGACTTGGAAAAGCTCTAGCCAGACTAGGTAAAGGTTTCTGAGTGACCACAAACTCATTTGACTTAGTCGAGATAACTTTTATGATAGAAAAAAAGAGAATGTTAGGGTCAATCGTGCGCTAGCATGATTTTCTTTAACCTAATTGAATCTTATTTAAATCAATTGAACTGGGTTAGTCCAATTGATGATATCCAGATCCAAACCCTTGTTTGTGTGATTCAGTTAGGTTCAGTTCTATATGGTAATGGGATATGTCATGATCTCCATCATTGATATCATCGAAAATTCTTTCGATGGATAAGAACTCTTCTGATTCAGACAACTTAGAATGATCGATCATCTAAATCATTCTAATTGCTCCCAAAATCTACCAGTGACACCTAGCAGCATATGGTGGCAACCCATCAAAACTAAAAATGACCCCTCTCGGTGCAGCTACTTGTGTGATTAAGTTCTTCTATCTTGATCCCCGATCAGATTAGGGTTAAGGTAAACTCGTCAAACCCTAATTTCTATCATATGATTTAATCATTCGATTCAAGTCCGACGTGAAAACCTTAATAGAAACTCTTTCTATTATTTCACACTCTCTACCATGGCCATGGGCTTATGGACTTGATTTTCATGATCATCATAGGGTTGCTCCTCATCCATCGAGGTAGATAGATTCCATCTTGGTGTAATCCAATTCCTACAATGAACATGCTATAGCCAACATACACCTCAGGATTCCAAATGACTAGGAGATCGAGTCATGGTGTAGTCAAACTATAACACCGTCAAGGTGAACTGCCGATGCACCTCAAATCAAAGAATCAGATACACCATTACAGCATCGATTCAGTCATCGATGAGAAGGTAGACTTCCTTATGACTACTCGAGGTGGTCACGCTCAGTGCCCTCATTCTCTAACGAGTACTGTACTCTTGCTCTAGTGTCTCTACACCATAGACTTAAGACTCATCTACTACAAAGAAGTGATTGTACATTAACCTTCTGGATCAATCACCACCCTCATTATGATCCTATGGTCAGGAGCATTTTATGAGTTAATAATGAAAATTCTTGTCTTAAATTTTCAACTCTTGAAAATAAGAATCATCATTACCATTAACTCAAGGGATGTATCACAGACACTAAATACACTTATGTGATAGAAAATAACCCACTTTATTATTTATAGTCAAAATTATAATTTTACCCTTAGAAGTGTATTACAAGTGTCAGTCAATTCTGGCTTCTAGGGCACATATATCTAACAAACTCTCACTTGACCTAAAACCAATTGGCTACAAATCTAAGTCCCATCTTCTTAAGGTGACTTCGATCTTTTACTGGCCCAATGGCTTTGTAAGCGGGTCCACCACATTATCTACGGAGTCGACTCACTTGACCTCGATGTAACCCTTCTCGAGGTAATCACGCATGAGGTGGTATCGCTGCTCGATGTGCTTGGATTTTTGGTGAGACTTTGGCTCCTTAGCAAGGGCTATGGCACCATTGTTGTCACAGTATAGAGGAATGGCATCTAATGGCATCACTCCGATCCTGCGACAAACTTCTTATACCAGAATGCCTCCTTCATTGCTTCTGATGCAGTGATATATTCTGCTTTCATAGTGGAATCTGCTATCACTGTCTGTTTGGAACTCTTCCAACTGATAGCTCCACCATTGCACAAAAACAGACTCCCAGATGTCGACTTTCGATCATTTACATCGGACATAAAGTCTGAGTCTGTATACCCCTGGACATGGAGTTCTCCATTATCAAAGATCAGTAACATATCCTTAGTTCTTCTCAAGTACTTAAGGATACATTTCATAAAAGTCCAGTGTTCTTCACCTGGATTCGACTGATATCTGCTCATGATACTCATGGCATGAGCTATATCAGGTCGTGTACATAACATGGCATACATGAGGCTTCCTATTGCTGAAGCATAAGGGATCTTGCTCATGCATTCTATTTCCTCAGGTGTGCTAGGGCACATCTTCTTGGTAAGATGAATGCCATGCCTGAAGGTACTAAAATCCTCTTAGAGTTTTCCATACTAAACCTCTTTAGTACTTCCTCTATGTACATCTTCTGTGAAAGTCCTAGCATCCTATTCGGTCTATCTCTATAGACCTTAATTCCTAGAATAAAGGATGCTTCTCCTAGGTCTTTCATGGAGAATTCTTTAGATAACCATATTTTAACTATGGTCAACATGGGAATATCATTTTCGATAAGGAGGATGTCATCCACGTACAATACGAGAAAGACAACAGCGCTCCCACTGACCTTTTCATAGACACATGGCTCCTCCTCATTTTTGATGAAACCAAACATTTTGATCACATCATTAAAATGAGTGTTCCAGCTCCGAGATGCTTGCTTAAGTCCATATATGGACCTTTGTAGCTTGCAAACCTTATGATCATCATCACTAGATGTGAAACCTAGCGACTGTTCCATATAGATATCTTCCTCAAGATATCCATTTAAGAATGCCATTTTCACGTCCATTTGCCATATTTCATAATCAAAATAGGCTGCAACAGCAAGCAATGTGTGGATGGAATTTTAGCATAGCTACTGACGAAAAGGTATCCTGATAGTCAATGCCCTCACGTTGACTATAACCTTTTGCCACTAATCTAGCCTTGAATGTCTCCACATTTCCCATCTGCACCAATCTTTCTTTTGAAGATCCATTTACACCCAATAGGTACTATACCTTCTGGTGGATCTACCAAGGTCCAGACTTGGTTTGAGTGCATCGAGTCAATTTCTGACTTCATTGCCTCTAACCATTTCTCAGAGTCGATATCTGATATCACCTTGTTATAGGTTTTGGGATCATCACCATGAACCCCATTACCTATGAGGAACATTTCCTCTACATCCTCTGAAATAGTACCTAAGTACCTTTCAGGAGGATGGGAAACCCTTTTCGATCTACGAGGTGGAGGAGGTAGTGTATGGATTGGCTTAACCTGATTTGGTTTCATTTGGTCCTTAGCTCGTTGCTCTTGTGAGACTTTCTCATCGAGCTTGATCTGCTTTCCAATGCCACTATCTTGAATAAACTATTTTTCAAGAAAGATGGCATGTCGACTCACAATCACATTGTGATCTTCTAGAATGTAGAAATAATATCCTAATGACTCTTTAGGATATCCTATGAATCGAGCTCTAAAGGATCTAAAGTCTAACTTGTCCGCTTGTTGTCTTTTGACATGAGCCGGATAACCCCAAATTCTGAGATGACTCAGACTTGGTTTCTTACCATGCCATATCTCATACGGTGTGGTAGGAATGATTTTAGAAGGAACCCTATTCAGTAAGTATATTGCAGTTAACAAACAGTGTCCCCAAAGAAAATCAGGAAGGTCTATGAAGCTCATCATGGATCGGACCATATCTAATAGGGTCTGATTCCTCCATTCTGAAATCTCATTGAGTTGAGGTATTCCTAGTGGAGTCCATTGAGAGACTATGCCATTTTCTTTGAGATAGTCCAGGAATTTCCGACTAAGGTATTCACCTCCTCGATCTGATCGAAGAACCTTAATAGGTTTTTCAATTTGCTTTTCTACTTCATGTCTGAATTCTTTGAACTTTTCAAATGCTTCAGACTTGTGTCTCATAAGATACACATACCTATACCTAGATAAATCATCGATAAAGGTTATGAAGTAGACTAAGTTGCCTCTAGTCGGCACATCGAATGGGCCACACACATTTGTATGTACTAGGGCAAGAAGATCCATGGCCCTTTCCCCATGTCCTACAAAAGGGAGCTTAGTCATTTTGCCATGAAGATAGGATTCACAAATTGGATATGACTTGAAAGTCAATAGACTCAATAGCCCAGTTTTCTCCAATTTGTTAACCCTATCTTCTTCTATATGACCTAATCTTAGGTGCCATAGATACCTATCATTAGGACTATCCCTAGGACGTTTTGATTTTATGGCATTTACATTTTGCTCAAAGTTAAAAATAGATACATCAACATGTAATTGATAAAGACCGTTAATACGAAAACCATTTGCAATTTTATTTCTTTCATAAAGAATGTTACAATGGTCCTTAAGAAAACTAATTACATAGCCTTCTAATGCAAGGCAAGAAATAGAAATCAAATTCCTGCTTACTGCAGGCATAAAATAACAGTCTTTTAATACTAAGTCTAAACCAGATGGTTGTCAAAGAGGGTATGTTCCCACAACCATAGTAGCAATCCTTGCTCTATTTTTGATGCGTTCAGCCTCCTGCAATCCTCAAGACCTTTCATAGAAATGCACAAGTGAGCACTAGAACCAGAGTCCAGCACCCAACTGGATGTAGAAGAAACCATAAGGTTAGACTTAATAACGAGCATACCTCCAAAAGGATCTGCCTTCTTCTTCTTTAGGGTGGCCAAGTAAGCAGGGCAGTTCCACTTCTAATGGCCATCATTATTGTAATGAAAATACTTTTCTTTATCAGCGGCCTTCTTCTTCAGCTCTGCCTTTTTCTTCTTTCCTCCTGCCACCTTCTACCTTTTCGCAGTCTTCTTCTTCTTTCCAAAAGATTTTCTCTTAGAAGAAGTCCATTCCATAGCAAGTACTGAGCCTTTAGAACCTTTCATGGAAAGCTCGGTGGTAAACAGTATGTTCATAAGTTCGGCCAAGGAGTTTTGAAGTTTATGCATATGGTAGTTCATGATGAACTGCCCAAATGCATCAGTCAAGGATTGCAGAATTATGTCATTCTATAGATCCAAGTCTAACCTCACTCCAAGCTTCTCAAGCTCTTCCAAGTCCTTGATCATCATCAGACAATGATCTTAGACTGACTGCCCATCACGCATCTTAGCCTTGAATAGTTGTTTAGTGACTTGATACTTGGCTGCACGACTCTGCTCACCAAACATCTCCTGTAGGTGAGCCAATATTTGATGAGCAGTTCTGATATCTTTATGCTGGCGCTGAAGCTTATCAGACATCGAGCCCAACATATAGTATCTAGCCTTATTATCTTCATCAGTCCACTTATCCAGAGATGCTCTCTGTTCAGTGGATGGACGAGCTGGTAAGGTGGGAGGGTCCTGATTCAATACATGAGTTAACTTCTTGGAATCCAAAATAATTTTGAAGTTTTAGAGCCAATCCTTGTAATTTGGTTCGGTCAGTCTATGGGTGTCCAGGATTCATGCTAATGGGTTGGATGTAGATATTTTTCTGTAGAGAGTCAAAGTTTCTAGTTAGATATTGTAATTAAGACTTAACCAATTTATTTAAAAATTTTATTTTTAAACAAATTAGCTTCCACTATTTTTTTGGATCCCTACACTCCCTCTGTAGAGATGCAAAAATCTCCATGATTACTGATTTTTAGTGGGTGGTGCGGTCCCACCAATTGACTCATCACCTTACCTAACAATTATTGATGATGGGTTAGCCAATGAGTGAACAACTCTTGTTCAATGATTCTCTAATCATGGTGCACCCAAACTTGATCTCTAATTCATGAATCTCACCGTGTCCGAAATATTGATCCACTCCTTAGTTAAGTCAGACCTACCATTTGCATAGATTGGATTCCTATTTGAGTCTCTCACTGTATCCAAAATATTGAGCCTAATTCATCCTCCAGCCTGTAGCATCCAATGCCTAATAGACATGGTTGCATCTTTTCGGTGCAACTGAGCCACTATAATCAATCGATAACAATCAACCTTGGGAAGGGCCCGCACATCTAGAATGGTGGAAGATCTTAGACTTAATCTTTTCTTAGGGAGATTTGATTTAGATCTCATTAAACTAGACTTGATATAGTCATAACCATTATGACTAACCTAGTGGCATGGGCTAGCTCGGATTATTGACCACCTTATATCAGAACTGAGTCAACAGACATGGCTAGGTAAGTGAGACCGATGGAAGGGATATGCCATTAACTCGATAAGAATGCATTCGAGTTGAGTAGCTCCCAATTAGAAACCAATTGATCGTATCTGCCAAACTTACCTTAGACACTAAATTGTTGAGACAAAACCAATCGGATTAGCCTACAATCCAAACTCTAACCACTGAGCCTAATTAGGTCTTAGCTTGATCGATCACATTCGTGATGCGATCCTGACCCAGACTTAATCCTATGAGGTTGGTCAATTTAAGCATTGTTAATCCCATCTAACCAACTCTTGATTCGGTTTAATCAACCGCTAGACCTAATTGAGCCACCCAAGCCCGAACCCAAATTTATGAATTGTCTTAGATCAGAAATTCTTAATTTTAGACCTAATTGATATTTCACAAACTTAATTCTTAATTAAGTTAGGGTTCTTAAACAAAACATGTAAAAAGATCCTAGGATTTCAGGATCTAGGATTTTGCAGAAAGTAAATTTTCAATTTTTGATTAAGGACGAACGTGCAGCACCCTTACACATCATAAGAACACCCCATCGAATAGAAGGAGAGGGTCTTTAAGCTCTACTTTATTCTTATGACCGGACGGCCAAGGGGAACGCCTTAATCAAAAATATAACTAATCTGCAAAAACTAATTAGATCTAAGCATATATCTCATATATAAAAATAGATCTAATTAAAATATGTTTTGTATATATCACATATATCATGCATGCATATTTTTTAAATCTAAATTATCACATGATCATATAAAAAATTAAATTTAAATTCGATCATATCAAATAAAATTTAATCTAGATCTATTTGCAGAACTATTCTATAACTAGTCTAAACATGCAACTATCATATCTCATATGAACAATTAATTTTATTTTATTTTCTATTTTTAGATCTGATTATAATATTTATAATATCAAAAAATAGAAAATAAATAGATCTAAAAATTACTTTTAATCAAACATAAATTGTGATCAAACTAGACTACACATAAAATAATTCTATTCCTAGTCTAGTTATGTATCTCATACATATTAGATCTAAATTAATTTATTTTAATTTTTAATTTTCTAATTTTAGATCTAATCATATCTCATGTGATATCTAAAATCACTAATTAATTAGATTAAATTAGATCTAAAAAAAATTTATAAGAACCTGGCTCTGATACTAGTTGAAGGGAAATCCTGATTTCCCGGTTTAGGTTCGTTTAGATCTGATTGGATCGAGAGGCATATTTTAAAAATTTTTTCTTAGATATAGATTAGATCTAACACTTTTTTAGATCTAATTTATGATCTGATAACTAAAAAATTAAAACTAAATTAATTCTAAATTAATTTTTACCTTGATCTTGGGTCATCTGATTACCTATTGATAATCCTATGGAAGCTCTGAGGTTCTGGATGTAGCCACGCAAGCGCCTGGCCTCTACCAATATTCACTTAGATTGGATCTTGAGATCTTCTCCTTCTCTTTTTTTTCTCCAAAAATTAGATCTAAATCTGATTTGGAGGATCTTCAAAACTTCTTCTGAAGATCGCCCGTTGTCTCTGCAGTAGTGCTGCCTTCTTCCTTTTTCGTCAGCCTTTCTTTGCCTGACTCACACTAATCTGAAGGCCCAACTTCCTTGGGCATGGAGAGGAGAGAGAGGGATAGATGGTGGCATGGAGAAGGGAGAGGGGCAGCCTTGGGGCATGGCTTGGAAGAGGGTTTCTCAAAAGTGGACATAGACAGGATCCTTTTATAGACTCTACTGCGCCATGCAGTGCTGCATCACCCCGGCCAATCGCATTGCTTCATTCAATTAGATCTAAATCTGATTGGTGGGATGACATCACTTGATCTAATTAGATGAGTGATGCATGGGTTCATTCTTAGTTGGTGCCTAAGACTGGTCAAAGTAGATACCCAAGGGCCACCTAAGTAGAAACCAAGAAGCAACCTGGAGTCCCATCCGTATGGGACTCCAGCATCCCTATACATGGGTGCACGCCATCCTAGGTGTGCACCCCCTTCTTTCCAATTTTTAGAGAGGAGACAAGCCCCTATCTACTATCCAATAAGTGCATGACACATGGGTAGATGTCCAAGGATCAAAGGTCAATGTTTGACCAAGTCAAAGTATAAGAATTAGCAAGTGATGGAAAATGGCAGGATTGTCTCAAATTTATCTCATAAATTAAGACAACCCTTTTCTAACTTGGATAAGCTCCAGCCAGACCAGGTAAAGATACTTGAGTGAGCACAAACTCATTTGGCTCAGTCGAGATAATTTTTATGATAGAAAAAAAGAGAATGTTATGCTCAATTGTGTGCTAGCACGATTTTCTTGAACCTAATTGAATCTTATTCAAATCAATTCAACTGGATTAGTCTAATTGATGATATCCAGATCCAAACCCTTATTTGTGTGGTCAAGTTAGGTTCAGTTCTGTATGGTAATGGGATATGTCATGATCTCCATCATTGATATCATCGAAACTCCTTTCAATGGATCAGAACTCTTCTGATTCAGACAACTTAGAATGATCGATCATCTAAATCATTCTAATTGCTCCCAAAATCTACCAGTGACACCTAGTAGCATATGGTGGCAACCCATCAAAACTAAAAATGACCCTCTCGGTGCAGCTACTTATGTGATTAAGTTCTTCTATTTTGATCCCCGATCAGATTAGGGTTAAGGTGAACTCGTCAAACCCTAATTTCAATCATATGATTTAATCATTCGATTCAAGTTCGATGTGAAAACCTTAATAGAAACTCTTTCTATTATTTCACACTCTCTGCCATGGCCATGGGCTTATGGACTTGATTTTCATGATCATCATAGGGCTGCTCCTCATCCACCGAGGTAGATAGATTCCATCTTGGTGCAATCCAATTCCTACAATGAACATGCTATAGCCAACATACACCTCAGGGTTCTGAATGGCTAGGAGACCGAGTCATGGTGTAGTCAAACTATAACACCCTCAAGGTGAACTATCGATGCACCTCAAGTCAAAGAACCAGACACACCACTACAGCATCGAGTCAGTCATCGATGAGAAGGTAGACTTTCTTATGACTACTCGAGATGGTCACGCTCAGTGCCCTCATTCTCTAACGAGTACCTGTACTCTCACTTCAATGTCTCTACACCATAGACTTAAGACTCATCTACTACAAAGAAGCCATTATACACTAATCTTCCAGATCAATCACCACCCTCATGATGATCCTATGGTCAGGAGCATTTTATGAGTTAATAATGAAAATTTTTGTCTTAAATTTTCAACTCTTGAAAATAAGAATCATTATTATCATTAACTCAAGGGATGTATCATAGACACTAAATACACTTATGTGATAGAAAATAATCCACTTTATTATTTATAATCAAAATTATAATTTTGCCCTTAGAAGTGTATTACAAGTGTCAACCAATTCTGGCTTATAGGGCACATATATCTAACACTTCTTTTTGTAAATCAAAATACAATTTTGTCATTATAATTTCAACTTTTTAAAATGCAATAACTTTTTTTTAATTATGTTCTTGTCTCCTTGTCATAATTTTTTTTACTCTCTTACATCTGTTTGATTTTGATGTTGGTAAAAAGGGAGAGAAAAATAAGAGAAAAAGTATGAGGAAGAAAGAATGAATTTCTTAACCTCATATTAAAAATTTTATTAAGTAATACTAATTAATCTTATACAAATCAAAAGAGCACACATTAAGGCAAAGCATTGTTGATACATTGTGTATATCATTGGAAATTTGAGCTCTTTTAAAATTGAGCATGTCATATTCTTTTATTCATTGATACATGGTACATATATCCCTTGCAATCATTTGATGAAATGCTTGATATTTTATCATCATCAAAAAAGGGGAGATTGTTGACCCTCTAAGTAATTTTGATGATAACCAAATATTAAAGCAAATAATTACTAATATATTTTATTTTAAATATTCAAATATCAAAAGAAAGAGAGCTCTTTAACCAAAATAAGGATGACACAAAGTGCAATACAAATCAAGATCAAATTCCCTCATTTGGTAGCAAAATTTCTTCAAAAATAGCCTTAGAAGAATTTTGAGACATCTCTTTAATTTTTTGAGAGGTCTCGTGAAGTCTGGCATGCTCAAATAGTATTCTGGCATAGTCTCGAGAGGTGTCAAGTTAAACTCGAGATGTCTCACTCTCAGGAGATAGAAACTTCGTTTCTATGCTCTGAGAGCGAGAGGTCTCATAGGATTCTTGAGAGATCTCGTGGTTCTGATGAGATGTCTCATTCAAAATTGAGAGCTCTTGATCTTAGGTGACATATTTGTTCTAAAAAATAATTTTTTGAGTGACTGAAAGTGAGTGGTCTCCTAATCAAACCAAGAAGTCTCAAAATCTGGTGAGAGGTCTCGAGACAAATTGAGAGATCTTAAGATACGACGATAACTTTTCAATGGACTATTCTAGATTTATTTTTCTTATGTCCAACGGCTAGTTTCTACTCTCTAACAGTCAGATTCAACTTTTTTTGGACTCCAATCATATCCAGATTAGAGGGAATGCTCCAGATATAAAAGGAAGAAGATGTACCTTTTGGATTAACCAAGAAAAATGAGAGAAACAGTACGAGCGCCCTATTTTTTAATGAGCAATCTTTTCATTCAAGTTCTCTCAAGCATTGAAGAGCCCTTAAGTGCAATAACGTCAAGCATTCAAAGAGGCATTCAACGAACTACAATGACAACCATTCTGCTCATTTGAAGGAGCAATCTTTATTGTATAATCTTTCTTTTCCTTTTCATGTATGTGGTTTTAGTAGGGAGTAAAACTCGGGATTTGGGGCTTTACTTCCTATTGTTTTGTTTAAATTGCTTTGTTTGATTCTTGTAAGGGTTATAGTTGGTGAACCTAAGAGAAAATCAACTAAATTTTGGGATGGTGAGCCTAGAAAAACTATCCGATTGTAATCTTAAGGGATTATAGTGAAATTCCTAAGAGTCTTGCTTGGAGAGTGGACGTAGGTGCTGAGAGTGCACCGAACCACTATAAAAATCCATTATTTATGTGTGCTATTGCCTCTTGCATTTCTTAGCTTTCACATCTCCCTCACATAGCATTCAAATAGTTTACATTACACATATCTATTTTAAATTTAAAAAAACCCAATACACCCCTTCTCTTGGGTTGTCTAGCTGGGCAACAGCCTCTTCTACATCTCTTCTACGTTCATTGGGATCTGGAGGGTCCAAAGACCCTGTGAAGAAGATCAAAGGAGTTTGATCTACATCAGCCATTGAAGGATCCTGCATTAAGCTAGTACTCAGAAGGAGCTGATCGGGATCAGGGCCTCATGTGGATTACCCATGGAGGCTAGACACGTGTGTGGCTACATCGCGATGATTAGATCTACATCGAGGAGATCAGATTATGTAGTTTGACTATTCGTGAAAAGATAATGTGTTCTAAACACGTAGAGTAGTAAAATAGTTTTACTACTAACTATTTTTATTTTCAGATTTCATGCATGCATATATATTACATTAGATCCTATATTACGTAGGATTTTTAGATTAGATCTGTAGCTCTTATTATTAATTAGATTAATAATTATTTTTGCTGCATATATTTTTCAAAAAAGTTTTGAAAGTAGAGCTAGAAATTTTGCATGCATATCCATCACTATCTCCTTAGTTCGGCAAGAAGGGGTTGCTCAAAGGCATCCCTTCCTCGATTTATAACTAGAAGAAAAGATTCTTCTTCATTTTTTATCTGTTCTTAGAATTAGGGCTTCCTTCCTTGGGTTAGTTAAGAGATTCGGTATATAGAGCTTCAAGATTAGAAAGGAAGGACTTCGACTCTGCTAACACATTGAGAAATTACAAAGCTCCCACACTATCCAAATTATTAGATAATTAGACCTTGTTTAACCTCAGCCTAAGTTTCTTCGATCCAGTAGGTATACACTCATGTCTTTTTAACTACTCTTTTGTTTTTTCTTTTAACCTTGAATTTTCTACTACTACAAAGATAACTCTGAAAGAGTTGAAGCAATTATCCCAGAAACTTCAGGCCCACAAAAGAAAGGGCAACACGCCCGGGAATCATCCAAGGGGGCAAAGGTTGACAATCCAAGCTTGGCTACTTCAGCTCAAATTACTTTCACTCTCGAGGCTATTGTGCCTCTAACAACCTCGAGTCCATCTAGCGAGATTTTTGTCTCAACACATCCCATTGAAAAGAAAAGGAAGGTAGGAAAGAAGAAGAAAATATGAGGATTTGTGGTGCTCCCAAGCCTTGGGAGGCCATGGAAGGAGTCAGAATGTTGACTCCAAGAGATTAGGATAGGAGTGGTTCTAGGGCTAGGATAGGAGTTGTCCTAAGGTGGAGGTGGTGTTTAGCCCTCCACTGGCTTAAGATCTAGGTGTTGAGGGTCTTGAGGGACTTGGTGAAGGAAAATCCTGATTTTTCGGACCAGGTTTGTTCAGATCTGATCAAATTAAGAGATATATTTCAAAAATTTTTTTCTTTGATCTAGATTAGATCTAAGATATTTCAGATCTGATTATTATTATTTTAGAAATTAAATAAAATCTAGATAAAAATTAAATCAAATTTAATTTACCTTGATATGGGTAATCCTATTACCCGTTGATGATCCTGTATGCAGCGGAAGGTTCTGGATCTAGCCACGTAAGTGCCTGGCCTCTATCGATATTCACTTGGGCTGGATCTGGAGATCCTCTTCTTCTCTATCATGCCTCCAAAAATTAGATCTGGATCTAATCTGGAGGATCTTCAAAACTCCTTTTGAAGATCAGCAGTCGTCCTTTGCAGCAGCGCAGCCTTCTAGCTTTCAGTCGCCTTTCTTTGATCTGGATTGCACCAACCAAAAATCCAAAACTCCTTTTGGATGTGGAGAGGAGAGGGAGAAGGTGGTTTGGCATGGAGGAAGAGGGGAGAGGCAGCCTTGGGGCATGGGAATTGTGATTCCTTTCAATCACTTCCAATCACAATCTGGGTTGGGTGCAGGGTCTTATTTATAGACTGTCTGTGATCCAACTTCTCTTCTTCCCAACCAATCACAACTCTTTATGAAATCAGATCTAAATCTGATTGGTGGGAATAGAGTCCCCTGGATTCCTCCTTAGAGGGTGCCTAAGACCAGTCAAACTTGGTTCTTAGGAGAACTCTAATTGGAATCCAAAAAGGAGATGGAGTCCTTGTCCAACAAGGACTCCTAGGCGCCTCCAACTTGGGCACACGCCTAGGGTGGCGTGCGCCCTCTCCTTGCCAGGTTCTGGTAGGGGGACAGGCCCCCACCAGCTCTCCAATAGGTGCATGACATGTGGTCAAAAGTCAAAGTATCAATGGTCAACATTTGACCAGTCAAAGGTAGACTTTTGACCAAAGTCAAAGAACAAGAAATGGCAGGTGACCAAAAATGGCAGGTAATGTCTTATAAAATAAGACAACCTTTTCTGACTTGGACAACCTCCAGTCAGACCATATGAAGGCCTCTGATTGAGCACAAACTCCTTTGGCTCAGGTAGGACAACTTATTTATGATAGTAAAAGAAGAACGTTAGGTTCAATCGAGTGCTAGCACGATTTCTTGAACCTAATTGAATCTCATTCAGATCAATTGAACTAGATCAGTTCAATTGATGATCACCAGATTCAAACCCTTGTTTGTGTGACCCAAGTTAGGTTCAGTTCTGTATGGTAATGGGATATGTCATGATCTCTATCATCGACATCATCGAAACTCCTTTCGATGGATCAGAACTCTTCTGATTCGAACAGCTAGAATGATCGATCATCTAAATCATTCTAATTGCTCCCAAAATCCACCAGTGACACCTAGCAGTATATGGTGGCAACCCATCAGAGCTGAATGTGAACCTCTTGGTGCAGCTACCTATGTGATTAAGTTCCTTCTATCTTGAGCCCCGATCAGATTAGGGTTAAGGTAAACTCGTCAAACCCTAGTTTCTATCATATGATGTAATCATTCGATTCGAGTCCGATGTGAAAATCTAAATAGAAACTCTTTCTATTATTTCACTCTACCATGGCCATGGACTTCTGGACTTGATTCTCATGATCATCATAGGGCTGCTCCTCTACCACCGAGGTAGATAGATTCCATCTTGATGCCATCCAGTTCCTACAATGAACATGCTATAGCCAACATACACCTCAGGGTTCCGAATGGCTAGGAGATCGAGTAATGGTGTAGTCAAACTATAACACCCTCAAGGTGAACTGTCGATGCACCTCAGGTCAAAGAACCAGACACACTACTGCAGCATCGAGTCAGTCATTGACGAGAAGGTAGACTCCCTAATGACTACTCGAGATGGTCACGCTCAGTGCCCTCATTCTCTAATGAGTACCTGTACTCTCACTCTGGTGTCTCCACACCGTAGACTTAAGACTCATCTACTAAAGAGAAGCGATTGTACACCAACCTTTCGGATCAATCACCATCCTCGTGATGATCCTATGGTCGGGAGCATTTTATGAGTTAACAATGATTATTCATGTCTTAAATTTTCAACTCTTGAAAATATGAATTATCATTACCATTAACTCAAAGGATGTATCACAGACACTTAATACACATATGTGATAAAGAATAACCCATTTTATTGATATTAGTCAAAATTATAATTTTGCCCTTAGAAGTGTATTATAAGTGTCAGCCAATTTTGGCTTTTAGGGCACATATATCTAACACTTGGTTGGTACTTCAAAGATCTGAGACATAAGATGGAGCAAAAAATCAAAGCCAGAGCATAAAGACTACAGAAAAGGACTCTTCTGCAAGTTAGCCGGCTCAGTCTCAGACTGGGTTGGCTAAGTCTCAATGCACAGACCAAACAGAGAGAAGCACGCTTGGGACTGCAGGCTGGCATGCAACTGGGTTGGCTTAGTCTTAAACTAAGCTGACCCAGTCTCAGGTTAGCCGACTTAGTGCTGAGATTGAGTCGACTCAGTGCTGAGACTGATGGGAATGGTGTATAGGTTGGAAGCATGGATTTTAAAGCAAAAACATGAAATCAAATAAATCAAATCCAAAACCTAGGACCACCTTATTAGTAATTAAATTATATAATATGCATTTGTAATATAAAAGAAAGTATTAGAACATACCTCTTATCGCTAAACCCTAAATTGACCCAGATCATCGATAGCAGTCCGTCAGGGGTTCCATCAGGTGCCCATGTGTTCACCCTCTAATGTTGATCCACACAGAGACATGATCAAGACACCAGCACCTCTGATTTATATAATTAGAGTTCTAATAATAAGAACTTTAATTAAAAAGGGCAAGACCTTCTTTAGCCTTTATGTCACCTTCCTTGCCTCTCCTTATCTATCTTTCTTTTTCTTTTGTCTTCTTAATTTTCCTTCCTAATCTCTTAGTCTTAAGATGACTTCTTATCCTTATAAGGACAAGGTCTAGACAAGAGAAGGAAAGAAAGAAAATTGGACAAAACAAAACTCTTGTAAGAAAGAAAGATAATTTTCACATACCCTCAGACTCATGGTGCGCACCCCTATTTATAATGTACGTAGGGGTGCCAACTAAAATTCTCACACCCTTTTCTCATCAATTTCACACACCCCACCAGTCAATCTCACACCTCATCAGTAAATAATGAGATGTAGACTTAGTCCAAGAGGTGCCTTAAAGTAGGACTCTTGATCTAATTCTACGTAAGTTTTTTACGAAGAGTCGCAATATTTCATCTTTGGCGCCACCCTTTTCATCTACTAGATCATATAAAAAATGCCATCTAATGGCTCTAAAAGAGATGCCCATTCAGCAAGAAGGCATGGAGATAGTCTTTGAAAAGTCAAAGTCCCAAGAGACTTTAACTTGGTCCAAGAGGCGTTAAGGAGGAGTAGGCGGCATAGAGTCTTAGGCGGCAAGGGGTCTTGGGTGACAAAAAATCCCTTCTCAAAATAATAATGAAGTATTTCATCTACAGAAGGACTCTTCTATGCCTCATATCTGATGTCCATGCCAATATAAAAAATTATGTGACATAACAAAATGAAAAAAGTCAAAGAAGGTAGGCGCCAACTAATTCCATGCGCCAAAGAGTTCTTTGCGCATGAAAGACTTCCCATGCACAAGAGAGAGACTCTCTGGCATGGGATTCAGGATATGTGGTGCCCAACTGAAGCCCAATCAATCTAGGTTAATCCAATTCAAGACCAAATCCTATTTGGCTCAAATCGGATCTAAATTAGCCCAAATTGGAAGTCGATTCGAATCCAATTCGAAACCAGGTGCTAGGGTTTGCTACATGTGCTAGCATGTTCATCTTGCAAACATGGTCTAATCCAATTAGACCCTTAATCAATTCTCTTTGTGTGTGACCCATTGGGTTCCACATCTAACCAGCAGTGAGTCTGGGTGTGATTTGACCTAATCTGGTTAGAACTCAACCAAACCGATTTAGGTCAAAACTAGCCAACCCAATTTGACTTAATTTAGAATACTTTCTAATTTAATGATCAAATTAAAATTTTAATTTGATCAAACCCACAAGACATGATTGACATCTAGCAATGTATCATGACTATTCGAAAGATGTAAAATTTTGATGAAAATACCAAAAATATCCTTCAGTGAAAATTACCATGCAACTAGATCCTTCGATCTCCCTGCATCCTGAATATGACTCTGGGTATGGAAATATGTCAACCCCAATATCATATTCATTTCTCTTTCAATCTTATGATGATGATTCATTTAATGAAATATTAGAAATCATTTCTAATTTTTCATCATGCTTTGATCAAAGTCTTCCTGAATCATCATTTGTTTGAAGCAGGTAGGATGCTATTTCCTCTTACCAGGAGAGATCGATTCCATGTTAACCTACTCACAACCTTCATATATATAATCTACCATATCCAGATCATCCCATACATAACTGAGTCATGAATGAGTATGAACCAAAATATGGATTTATATATATAAGATTCTATGGTAGTTTCAGGTCAAAGGATTACATGCACAAATTCCACTATGAGAACCATCTATTGACATGTAGATAAGACTCCATTAGATATTCTCGATTTGGATCAATTCAGTGAACTCATTCTCTAATGAGCACCCACATTCTTGTATTAGTGTCATACACAAGTTATTGTGAGATCAATCACCCTCTCAATCGAGCATACAAAGAATGTGCTAGTCTTACCAAAAAACATTGATCCCTAACTCAATGTCCCATCGACTAGGAATATTTAAATTAGGATTTTAAGATTTTAGGTCTCACTAGTATGATCTCATCATAATCCTAAAACCATAGCCCTAATTTATAGGATTCATCATAATCTTAAATAAATAATAAGACACTGCATATGATGAAATAAATGCCTTTATTTATTAAAAATGTCATTACATGAGTTTGGAAGACAAAGAACATCCAAAAAAAAATTAATTGGCTTGAGGGCATATTCCTTTCAATCTCCCACTTGCACTAAAGCCAATCGCCCTTATATTTTAATCCCATACAATCAAGGTGGCGATCAAACAGTTGCAGTGGTAAAGCCTTAGTGAATGGGTCTGCTATGTTGTTCTTTGTGTCCACTCGTTCTATGACTACATCTTGTCTTTCAATAATTTCTCGAACGAGATGGAAGCATCTCAGAATGTGTTTGGATTTATGATGAGACCTTGGTTCCTTTGCTTGAGCTACAGCTCCAGTATTATCACAGTAAAGTGGTACTGGATTCTTCAATTTTCAGGAATAACTCCAATTCAGTGATGAACTTCTTCATCCAGACAGCTTTCTTGGCGGCTTCACTTACAGCTATGTATTCTGCTTCAGTGGTTGAGTCAGCTACAGTTGGCTGCTTAGTACTCTTCCAACTTACTGCTCCACCATTCAGAGTAAAGACATACCCTAAAATGGATTTGCTATCATCTGGGTCTGATTGAAAACTAGAATCAGAATATGCTTCTAATTTAAGATCAGAACCACCATATACTAGAAAAATATCTTTAGTCCTTCTCAAGTACTTAAGAATATTTTTCACAGCTTTCCAATGATCCTCTCCTGGATCAGCTTGAAATCTACTTGCAATGCCTAAAGCATAAGCAACATCAGGCCTTGTACATAACATGGCATACATTATTGATCCAACAGCCGAAGCATAAGGAATAGAACTCATTCTATTTCTCTCTTCAGGTGTCTTTGGAGACATCTTTTTAGAGAGATGTATGCCTTGACTCATGGGTAAATAACCTCTTTTACTCCCATCCATACTGAATCTTTTCAGTATTAAGTCAATGTACCTTGATTGGGACAAGCCTAGCATCCTCTTAGATCTATCTCTATAGATCTTTATTCCTAGTATATAGGATGCTTCTCCCAAATCTTTCATGAAAAACTTATTTGATAGCCATAATTTGACTGATTGTAACATTGGGATATCATTCCCAATGAGGAGTATGTCATCTACATACAGAACCAAGAAGACTATGGTTCTCCCACTAGTTTTCTTGTACACACATGGTTCATCAACATTCTTGATAAAACCAAACTCTTTTACTGTTTCATCAAAATGGATGTTCCAACTCCTTGATGCTTGCTTTAATCCATAAATGGATCTCTTAAGCTTGCATACCTGATTTGGTCTCTCATTTGACTCAAATCCCTCTGGCTGTGACATATAGACCTCCTCCTCAAGGAAACCATTAAGGAAGGCAGTCTTTACATCCATTTGCCATATTTCATAGTCGTGGTATGCTGCTATAGCAAGCATAATCCGAATAGATTTGAGCATGGCAATAGGTGAAAATGTTTCATCATAATCAATCCCCTATTTTTGCCTAAAACCCTTAGCCACCAATCTGGCCTTATAGGTTTCAATTTGACCATCAGCTCCAATCTTTTTCTTAAAAATCCATTTGCATCCAATAGGATTTATATCCTCTGGTGCATCCACCAAAGTCCATACTTTGTTGGTGTGCATGGATTCCTATTTCGGATTGCATGGCAGCCAGCCATTTGTAAGAGTCCTTTACTTTTGACTGCTTCCGTATAGGTCAGAGGTTCGTCATTCTCAATGACTTGGGCTTCATTGTTCTCAATAATGAAACCATACCTCATAGGTGTATTTCGTACTCTTTTAGACCTACAGATAGGAGTTATGTGTTCTGGTTCTTTTATGTGATTATATGGTTGAGAAATTTCTATTTGTTTTCTTGAACTTCACTAAGTTCAATATTTCTACCACTGCCCTTTTCTAGGATAAATTTTTTTTCATGAAAATGGCATGCCTACTTACAAATACCTTTTGTTCAGTAGGATGGCAGAATAAATATCCTATACTATTTCTAGGATATCCTATAAATAGACATCTGTCTGATCTAGCATCAAGTTTATGTCCAAAATTTCTTTTGACATAAGCTGGACAACCCCATATCTTAAGATACTTAAGATTAGGATTTCTTACTTCTCCATATGTCATATGGAGTACTAGATACAGATTTAGAAGGAACTCTATTCAAGATGTAAATTGCAGTCTCCAGAGCATGACCCCAGAAGAAAATAGGTAATTCAGTGAAGCACATCATGGACCGTACCATATCTAATAAGGTATGATTTTTTCTTTCAACTACACCATTTAATTATGGTGTATAAGGAGGTGTCCATTCAGAGAGAATCCCTTTAACTTTAAGATAGTCTAAGAAACTCACTAGATAAGTATTCTCCTCTTCGATCAGATCGAAGGATTTTTATACATTGTCCAGTTTATTTTTCGACCATACTTTGATACTCTTTAAATTTATCAAAGGCTTCTGATTTGTGTTTCATAAGATACACATATCCAAACCTAGATAAATCATCAGTGAATGTTATAAAATAAGAGTATCCTCCTCTGGCTTGAGTTGTCATAGGACCACATACATCCGTATGTACAAGTCCTAATAACTCATTTGTCCTTTCTCTATGTCCACTAAATGGAATCTTGGTCATTTTACCCATGAGGCATGATTCACAAGTTCCCAATGATTCATAATCAAAAGGATCAAAGAACTTTTCTTTGTATAACTTGTTAATCCTAGCCTCACTAATATGACCTAATCGATAATGCCAAAGTAAAGTATTATTTATGTCATCTCTCTTATGTTTTCTATTTTCATCAATATGAAATATATTATCATCCAAACATAGAGTCAACAAACCATTGCTAAATATGCCAAAACAAATATTTTCATTAGAATATTTGATCGAGCAACCTTCGCTCGTTACATTAAGACTATAACCTTATTTTAATAACAAGGGTATAGATATAATATTTCTAATGATCTTAGGCATATAATAACAATTTGTAAGCTCTAAGATCTTTCCATAAGGTAACTTCAATATATTTGTCCCTACAGCTTCTGCTTGGATAGACTCTCCTCCAGCGCCATATAGAGCTTGAAGTCACCTTTCTTCAAACTCTTAATTTTCTGCAGCCCCTACAAAGATTTGCAGATATGAAAACCACAGCCGGTATCTAATACCCAAGAATTTGAAATGAAAGAATTTAATGATAATATAGTATGTATCTCATACATACCTTTTGGTGCATTATTTGCACCAGACTTCATGGTTGCAAGGTAAGCCTTGCAATTCCTCTTTCAATGACCTTCTTCCCCTTTTTCTTCTTATTTATACCACTTTTAGGATTCAACCTTCTCTTTGAACCCTTTTTGCCTGCCTTCTTCTTAGAGATCCCATCCACAAGAAGAAGAGGAGCCTTATCTTTCTTGATATGGCTTTCTGCTATCTTGAGCATATTTAACAGCTCAGGCAAGGAAGAATTCAGTTTGTTCATGTGATAGTTCACGACAAACTGAGAAAATGATTCTAGGAGTGATTGCAGGATCAAATCCTGACTTAACTCTCCATCCATAACAAAACCTAATTGACTTAATCGAGTGATTAGGTCAATTACCATCAAAACATGATTTTGTATGGATGTTCCTTCTATCATTCTTGCATGAAATAATTACTTAGATATCTCATATCTAGCAGTCCTACTATGCTCTCCATAAAGCTCTTTTAGATTGAGCAATATGGATTGAGTGTCCATGCTATCATGCTGCCTCTATAATTCATTATTCATAGAGGCAAGTATGATGCATTTGATAGTAAGAGAATCATTTTGCCACATCTTGTATGTGGACTTATCTTCATCTATGGCATCATTTCCTAATGGCTTAGGATCAGGGGCATCAAGAATATAGGAGAGTTTTTCTTGACTGAGTACTATTTTTAGGTTTCTCAACCAGTCAACATAATTTTGATCAGTCAATTTATTTGAATCCAAAATTGAACGTAATGAAAGTGAAGAAGCCATTTAATCTACATAATAAAGAATAATATATAAGCAAACAATTCATGATGACAAACATAATTAAATTAGGACTTTAATTTAATTATGTCTCCACTATTTAATCAAAAAATCATAACCCTCTTATTGATTTTCTTAGTGAGAATAAGATCCTAATTCCTTATAAAAAGGTCTTGTGGTTGCACAACAAACCTGTTATAAGTTCAAAGGTAGGAAACTCTTTCCAATTGCATTTTATGCAACTCTCAAAAAACTTTTGCCTCTAAAACATTAATAGCCTTGTGTTAGCACAACAAACTTTAATGTTTTAGTTTAAGTAGAACCCTTCATTTCTATACAGTCAAAATGAAATATAACTACTTTTGTGGTTACACAACAAAGTAGTATATTCAAAATGCTGTAAGCATCTCAATGCACTAGATTAATATTACATCTTTCCCCATGATAGATCTTGTGGTTACACAATAAGAACTAATATGGTTCTGGACATAATAAGAAACCTAGTATGAAGGAAGGCCTTAATGTAGTGAATATAATATTAAGCATTTCAATCTAGAATTAAATTAATCGAATCGGCCAGGTAAAGTGGGAGAGAAAGTGGGAGTCCCCCTGTTGCTTTTCCTTAGACACCAATAAATTGGCCAGGTCAGACAACAGAACCAATTAAAAAATCATGTTCTCTTTACCAATCATGAACCATTTTTTCCTAGACACCGATTGATCAATTAGACATCCCGACTGATTACAGCTATAGATTAATTACACTACAACTTAATATAATTTTTAAAGAGGAAATTTAAAAAAGGTCTTGATGCACATATCTGATTTAAATCAAACTAAATGCCTAATAGCATTCAATTATAATAAAATTTATATATATCTATTAACATGTATAATTATTCTAGGACAACCATCATTATATAGTGAATACTTTTCACTATATCAGGGCAACCTTTACAGAATAATATATACATCATAATCTCATTATGATAAATAAAAGAATATGATCTCATCATATAAATAACATGCAAATAAACATAAAAAAATATATATATATCATATTTTTCTTTTATGCCATTATATTATAAGCAAAGCATTATATGATTTAACCTAATAAGGCTTGCTCTGATACCACTGATGGGATTGGTGTACAGGGTGGAAGCATGGAATTTCAAAGCAAAAAATATGAAATCATATAAACCAAACCCAAACCCTAGGACCACCTCATTAGCAATTAAATCATATAACATGCATTTGTAATATAAAAGAAAGTATTAGAACATACCTCTTATCGCTAAACCCTAAATTGACCCTGATCGTCGGTAGCAGTCCGTCAGGGTTTCCACCAGGTGCCCACGTGTTCACCCTCCAATGTTGATCCACACAGAGACTTGATCAAGACACCAGCACCTCTGATTTATATAATTAGAGTTCTAATAATAAGAACTTTAATTAAAAGGGCAAGACCTTCTTTAGCCTTTATGTCACCTTCCTTGCCTCTCCTTATCTATCTTTCTTTTTCTTTTGTCTTCTTAATTTTTCTTCCTAATCTCTTAGTCTTAAGATGACTTCTTGTCCTTATAAGGACAAGGTCTAGACAAGAGAAAGGAAGAAAGAAAATTGGACAAAAAGAAACTCTTGTAAGAAAGAAAGATAATTTTCACACCACTTCAGACTCTTGGTGCGCACCCCTATTTATAATGTACGTAGGGGTGCCAACTAAATTTCTCATGCCCTTTCCTCATCAATATCTCATGCCCCATCATCATATCTCACACCCATCTAAAATTTGTGCCATTTAAAATTACGTAGACTTAGTCCAAGAGGTGCCTTAAAATAGAAGGACTCTTCGGACTAATTCTACGTAGATTTTCTACGAAGAGTCGCGATGCAAAAATAAATGGCACCATAAATTCAAAGGCATTAGGATCAGATAAGATGGCCATCTAAAGGCCCTTAAAGGGACACCCATTCAGCAAGAAGGTGTGGAGATGAACTTTGAATAGTCAAAGTCCCAAGAGACTTTGCGTCCAAGGATGAGAGGGCGGCAAGGAGTCTTGGGCGGCAAGAATTCCTAGGCGACAAAGCATCCCTTCTCAAAATAATAATGAAGTATTTCATCTGCCAAGAAGGACTCTTCTATGCACCCATATCTGATGTCCATGCCAATATAAAAATTTATGTGACATAACAAAATGGAAAAAGATCAAAGAAGGTAGGCGCCAACTAATTCCATGCGCCAAAAATTCTTTGCACATGAAAAACTTTCCACACATGCAAGAGAGAGACTCTCTGGCACATGGGATTCAGGATATGTGGCACCCAACTAAAGCCCAATCAAGTCTAGGATTAATCCAATTCAAGACCAAATCCTATTTGGCTCAAATCGGATCTAAATTAGCCCAAATCGAAAGCTGATTCGAATCCAATTCGAAACCAGGTGCTAGGGTTTGCTACATGTGCTAGCATGTTCATCTTGCAAACATGGTCTAATCCAATTAGACCCTTAATCAACTCTCTTTGTGTGTGACCCATTGGGTTCCACATCTAACCAGCAGTGAGTCTGGGTGTGATTTGACCTAATCTGGTTAGAACTCAACCAAACCGATTTAGGTCAAAACTAGCCAACCCAATTTGACTTAATTTAGAACACTTTCTAATTTAATGATCAAATTAAAATTTTAATTTGATCAAACCCACAAGACATGATTGACATCTAGCAACATATCATGACTTCTCGAAAGATGTAAAATTTTGATGAAAATACCAAAAATATCCTTCAGTAAAAATTACCATGCAACTAGATCCTTCGATCTTCCTACATCCTGAATATGACTCTAGGTATGGAAATATGTCAACCCCAATATCATATTCATTTCTCTTTCAATCTTATGATGATGATTCATTTAATGAAATATTAGAAACCTATTTCTAATTTTTATCATGCTTTGATCAAAGTCTTCCTGAATCATCATTTGTTTGAAGCAGGTAGGATGCTATTTCCTCTTACCAGGAGAGATCGATTCCATGTTAACCTACTCACAACCTTCATATATATAATCTACCATATCCAGATCATCCCATACATAACTGAGTCATGAATGAGTATGAACCAAAATATGGATTTATATATATAAGATTCTATGGTAGTTTCAGGTCAAAGGATTACATGCACAAATTCCACTATGAGAACCATCTATTGACATGTAGATAAGACTCCATTAGATATTCTCGATTTGGATCAATTCAGTGAACTCATTCTCTAATGAGCACCCACATTCTTGTATTAGTGTCATACACAAGTTATTGTGAGATCAATCACCCTCTCAATCGAGCATACAAAGAATGTGCTAGTCTTACCGAAAAACATTGATCCCTAACTCAATGTCCCATTGACTAGGAATATTTAAATTAGGGTTTTAAGATTTTAGGTCTCACTAGTATGATCTCATCATAATCCTAAAATCATAGCCCTAATTTATAGGATTCATCATAATCTTAAATAAATAATAAGACACTGCATATGATGAAATAAATGCCTTTATTTATTAAAAATGTTATTACATGAGTTTGGAAGACAAAGAACATCCCAAAAATTAATTGGCTTGAGGGCATATTCCTTTCAACTGGTACCTACTCA